>JANHGO010000048.1:12382357-12428462 GCA_024606505.1 Aquila spilogaster
AATCTCTGCTCCGGCGCCTGGAGCATCTCCTCCCCCTCCTTCTTCACTGACCTGGGGGTCTGCAGGGCTGTTTCTCTCACATCTTCTCACTCCTCTCCCAGCTGCAGTTTCTGTGCTGCAGCAACTTTTTTTCCCTCCTTAAATCTGTTATCCCAGAGGCGTTATCAACACTGTTGCTGATTGGCTCAGCCTCGGCCAGCTGCGGGTCCGTCTTGGAGCCGGCTGGCATCGGCTCTGTCAGACACAGGGGAAGCTTCCAGCAGCTTCCCACAGAAGCCACCCCTGTAACCCCCCACTACCAAAACCTTGCCACGCAAACCTAATACATTTACATAGCAATGAATCTGGACCTTTACTTAAGTTTTGCATCTTGACATCTTTGAATCTGAATTTTGTAGTTGCTTGCGGTTTGTGTGGCAGGGTTTTGGTAGTGGGGGAAGGGGCTGCAGGGATGGCTCCTGTGAGAAGCTGCTAGAAGCTTCCCGGGCTCCAAGCTGGACCCGCCTCTGGCCCAGGCTGAGCCAATCAGGACGGTGGTAGTGCCTCTGGGAGAGCAGATTTAACAGGGGAAACCTGCAGTGAAGAAAGGAGTGTTGGGTTACGGCTGGACTCGATGATCTTAAAGGTCTTTTCCAACCTAAACGATTCTGAGTGGAATGTGAGAGGAACACCTATGCAGATACCAAGGTCAGTGAAGAAGGAGGGGGAGGAGGGGTGCCGGAGGAGGGGATGCCCATGCAGGTGAGCGGGGGAGCAGATGCCCACCTGCAGCCCGGGGAGGAGCCCACGCCGGAGCAGGTGGGTGCCCCTGAAGATGGGGGTGACTCCATGGGAAAGCCCACGCTGGAGCAGGCTGTCCCTGAAGGACTGCAGCCTGTGGAAAGGACCTACAGTGGAGCAGTTTGTGAAGAACTGCAGCCGGTGGAAAGGACTCATGTTGGAGAAGTTCATGAAGGGCTGTCTCCCGTGGGAGGGACCCCACACCGGAGCAGGGGAAGAGTGTGATGAGTCCTGCCCCTGAGGAGGAAGGAGCGGCAGAGACAAGGTGTGATGAACTGACCCCAACCCCCATTCCCTGTCCCCCTGCGCCGCTGAGGGGGGGAGGAGGGAGAGAAAATTAGGAGTGGAGTTAAGCTGGGAAGAAGGGAGGGGTGGGGGGAAGGTGTCTTAAGGTTTGGTTTTACTTCCCATTATCCTTGTTTTGATTTGATTGATAGTAAATTAAGTTGATTTTGTTTTTTCCACAAGTCGAGTCTATCTTTTGCCCATGACCATAAGTGGGGAGTGATCCCTCCCTGTCCTTGTCTTGACCCACGAGCCTGCCTTTATATTTTCTCCTGCCCATCCCACCGGGGGGAGGAGTGAGCAAGTAACCTCGTGGTGCTTTATTGCCAGCTGGGCTTAAACCACGACAGTAGTTCAGGTCCATCATTAACCTGTAAATTGTATTGCTGGCTTGGAGCATTTGACTGTTTCCCAAGTCTCTTTGCCTTCCAAGCTGTGACGTGGTATTTGAGACTTTAGGCTGCTTCGCTGCAGCACCTTGCAGTAGAACTGGTATTTGCTCCCTTCCTAGGAGATACAGATTTGGGCCAGATATTCGGCCCAAGTTACTAAAACTCAATGTGGGGCAGCACCGGGCTACATGCTTATGGGGTAGAGGGGCCAGGTGGGCTGCGCAGTGCAGCAGCAGCAATAAGTTGGTGGATCTGCACTTCCCTGAGGTTGGTGAAGGTCCCCACCAGATGAACGTCCAACAGCTTGGCTCTGCCACAGGCAAAGCTGTTTTTCCTGTATTGCTCCTAAAATGAGCTTGAAGTAAGCAGCTCAGACATATGACACTAGGGGGTATGAAGACAACTAATCCTCCCCCAAGCAATGTCAGTCTTGCCAAGTATTCTGCTTTCTATGAAAATGAGTATTTCCTGAGCTGGAGAAGAGGGGTGAGATGCCATTCTGGAGAGGCTTTCTTGTAATTTTTTTTCTGCATATTTTCAACCAAGTATTTTGTAAAAGGTCTCGTTGTTACTCTACTGCAGACCAAAATCTAAAGAGCTGGTATCAGCGCTTTTCACCAAGCAGAGATCTTACCTGATATTAGTATTCTATGGAGCTATTGAAACATACCCTGTGCACTGCTTATAAGGGATGATTAAGTTTTCATTGCTTAAGATGAGGGATTTTCCCACGGGTGTTCCCAGCCAGCAAGTACATGCTCCTGTACAGGGTGCAGTGTGCTGTGGCTGTCTTTGATCTGGTTGTTTGCTACCTTCTGTCCTGGAGGAAACTGCATTTCTGTAGTGCTAGGGTTATACAAAAATAATATGCTTTAGAGGTTTTCAGCCAGAAAGACGTGGTAGACTATGCCATGAATATTACTGAGATACCAGCTTGGAACCTAGAGTACTTCTTGCTACAGACAAATATTCAGCTGTATGTTTTTCTGTGGCTGCAGTGATGGATGTTGCAAGGGGAAAAATATCCTTCAAGATCCTTTTCCAGTTACTCAAAAGAGAAGGGTAGAGAATATTTATAAATGCTCCTGGAGGTCTGAGAAAGAAGAGAGGTTTGAAGGACTGTGGCTACAGCTATCCTTTAATAGAAAAGTGAAGTGTAAATCATAGCCGGATGAGAACCTGTCACAGTCATTCCCCACTGGTTTCCACTTGCCGTAAAAGGACTGTTGCAGTGAGCCTCGCTCCTCTCTCTCTGCTCTGTGTTTTGTTGAACTGTTTTCCCTGTAAATTGAAAATGGGACATCCGTAATGCGGAGACATTCTGGCAGGCAGGGTGTCAGGAAATCTGTGTATGATGCTCTTGTAATGATGTTTTCTAGTGGCTGCAGCTTTTGTCAAATGAGCACAGACATCTATCCATGGTAATTTTCCATAAATACACGTGTACGGCCAAACACTGGGCAGCGCAACACGTGGGCTGAATAGGCTTTAGCTTAGAGTTGAGCATTCAATTTATCTGTTTGACAGAAAAAGATGAATTTCTGGTATTCTTTATCATTTTATGATAGCTCTTTGCCAGGCCATCTTACTTTGCTTATATGAGCATCAGGATGACTGGAAGAAAGTGTTTGCTTCAAATAGCCCCTCAGTTGCTTGGTAGTGCTTTGGGTTCTGGTTTTGCACAAACATTGCTGTGTTGGTTCTCATTGTCTTCATATACTTGGCACCCCTTTTTGTTCTCGTTATGCAAGATGTTCGTGATACGCTGTGCAGTCTGGTAGAGTTCTCCTCATGTCTACTATCGCCATATGTCTAATGGCAGATAAGCAGTATGCAGCTTGTTATCTCAACAGAGAGCCGGAGCCTTACCACGGTCGGTGGAGCCACAATAATTTATATTAGCTGAGTCTAGAGCACCATTGCAAGCTTTTGGTTTGCTTAATGCATTTCCTAAAACTGAGCTGCTGGGTGAAGGGGGTTGGGTTGTTTTTTGAGGTGATGGTGGTGGTGGTTTGAGCAATTGGATCAGCAGAAGGTACTTCTGATCATTTTTTAACTCTGGCCTCACTTTTTTTAACTGCTGTTGTACCCTAGCACTGATAGAATGACATTGGAATACTGGAGTACTCAGAAATACAGGGTAGGAGCTATGCTCACACCCTGAAGGTGTCTCCAGCTATCATTAGTTCACCGAGGCAACATGTGCTAATCTCCTAAAAGAGTACGTTTCTACCTCTCAGCGGAAAAGACATTTAATCTGATCTTTTTGTGGCATGTCTCTGTTTAGAATGCTGAAGTTCTCTTGCGTAGATTGTTTTTGTTATTTTCACTATCAGACTGCTCTAATCTGTCAGATTTATGATCTGATTATTTTACTTTATTGTTATATCCCAAGTTAATTAACACTGTAATGGTGCTGGCTCATTAGCAATATTCATTGGGGTCATCCCACACAGATAAGCATATCATCAACCTAAGGACATGGATTTCCATTTTATATTATCACATTATTCACTTGTCCTTCCCATCTCGGTGACACTGTGTTGCTCCTTACCACCAAAAGAGTCCACTTAGCTGTCTCACTTGCTACATATTCTTCATCATCAGTTCCCATATGCGTTGTTTTAATGTTTGTTCGCACTGGGCAGCATGATCTGCTGCTGCGCTCACATCTTTCCTGAGCCCTCTGCCTTTGCTACTTGTATGCAAAGCAGTATTCGTGGTGTCACTGGGGGAATCATTTGATTTATTTTGCATGCAAGAGAGATACATCTCATTGAGTTCTCCTGCTTTGGCAATAACTAGGTATCAATATATCAATTGTCAGGTCAAGTCTCCTAAATAACATCTGGCTGAGCCTGCTGTTTCTTTATTTGTTAATAAAGCAATTTTTCTTCATATCATCTTGCAAAGTGCTATTACTCAGAGGTTGTGTTTTCTTTATGTTGTGGCTCTGAGACTCATTTCAAAACAAATCTCTGAGCCCCAGTTATGATGGGATTGTCTGTCAGAGACAGTGTTTATCAAACACTGCCTTTCTCCTCTGCAAAATGTTAACCTATGTTACCTTATAATGCTGTGTGTCTCAGACACTTCAAGAGCCTCATGGCCATGTGTCATGGTCCAAGGCAGCTACTAAATCATGTGCTGAACACTAGATATCACCTGAAATTTCGAAAAATGGCTCTTTTTGGGTGTTTTTGACATTTCTGTCCTGTGTTAGGTTACCTGAAGCAAATGAGCAGGAACTCTAGTGAAATACCACCATCCTAATTTTTGTAATTGTGTTGGGATTCCCCAGGTCACCCACTCTTCATATGAGTCTGTGGAAGTCAAAGCTTGCATGGTCCTGGAGGTGGTACCACTCGAGTCATCTAACTCAGTCCATGAAACATCAGACCAAAGAATTCCTTGGGTTAATTCTTGCTTGGATTAGGTCACCTGCTGCAGAGAACAGGAGCCAAGTGAAGTGTGCAGCAATTTGTTTTTTTGCTGGAGTAGTCTAGGCTTGAGTATCTGAGAGCTGTAAACAAGTCTTTTTCCCATCATGTAACCAGACGAATACCTGCTTTTGGGCCACCAAGAGTTGGGAAATGGCCCTCACCCATGGCCAGTTAGGTGTTTTCATCACTTGGCTGGAGGTTTGGGGAAGGGCTGCAGGATGGGCAGCTGAGTCCTGCATATGGAGCAGAGATGGGTTGGGGAGCTTTAGACTACAATATTGTTAATGTTTTAGACTTTACCCCATCTGTCAGATAAAAGTCAAAAGGAATGGATTAAAATTCCCCAAAATACATTTGACCTTGTCAAAACATTTTCATCTCCTTGACCTTCATTTCACCACTGTCTTTTGTGTTTCAAGTCACAGCCAAATTTTGAAGCCTGAGTATTTCCCAGGGACAGATTTTGTTCTTTCCTGTCAGCTCTCTGCCCTGCACTGGAGTCTTTCCAGCGTGAGGACACAGTGGCTTGTGCTGGCCTCCCGGGGAGGGAGGTCTGAACCTCTGTGAGTGTCTGTCAGCAGGAGCTGCTGAGCACAGTTTCAGGACTCTGCTTTCTTGAATCAGGCATTTAGTAAGGCAGGACTGACGCACCAGCTGGGCCTTGCCAGGGTCGCACCAGCTCCCTGAAGGAGCAGTGGGTGTAAGTGAACATATTTTAACTGTGGTACAACAGTAAGAAGGATGAGCCACAGACACCGAGAATAAAAAAGTGCAAACCAGAACAGGGATGCATTTTCTCCACTGTAAGGAGTGGGAGGTCTCCCAGTAGTGTAGGTGCTGTGCAGTCAAGCATCGTCCTCTCAGCGGTGCTTTAAGGTGATGGCGTAGGTAGCAGATACAGAGGAGGGGGCAGCGGTCAGGATTTTGATCATGGTGCTAATCAGAATTGTCCTTGCTTATCAGATCTTCCTGGTAGCTGGGGTGCCTGGATCTCCTTTGCCATGGCTCCCTTGGCCTGTGTATTTTGTAAACCTCAAAATGACATTTCCCAATGACCACCAAAACAATAAAGAGGTCAGCCTTCCTCCCGACTAAAAGACGCTAAGGGGAGCAGTAGCAGTTTAAAGCTGTTTAAAGCCCAAATCCTGGTCGTTCCTCCTAAGCCTTCCATTTAGGATTATTTGAATTGATGTACATTGCCGTCTGAGAAGTTTCTTGCTACAGGCACTGTATTGACATTGCCAGTATCTACTGCTTCTGCAAGAAAGCAAGCAGCTTGAACAAGGGCTTTGAAAGTATCAGTCTGTTCAGAAGCCAGACAGAGTCAGGAACTGAAGCCAGATATCATGAGTATGTTAACAATTCATTTAATCGCAAACTGTCATCTCTTTCAATGACCATCTCAGTAATATGGCCAGAATAACGACTTTCACTGAAGTCTGAAGACTGGTATTGTATTTAGGGTTATCACTCAAGTATGTGCTGATGAGCTAGAAGAAGCCTGAAGGGAAAATAGATGTAAGAAAGTAGTTCTTGATGTTAGAGATTCCAGGGTTATACACACGAAGAAAGTAACTCTGAGATTTTGTTTTCCTTTAAGGGGAGACAGACGTGTAAATTTACATAATAAATGGAGAAAAAAATTCATGAGCCTTTAAAACAAACAAACAAAAGAACCCAGATCCCTAACATGATTAGGTGCATGTAGTAGTCTGTAAGCAGTTCATTACAGTTGTCCTTCAAACTAGCTCCCAGGCTGGGATTGCAAACAATTTGGAACAAATTATTTAGTGAGAAGAAATAAAGGGTATGGCATCCAAAAGTGAAATAAATCCCTTAGAGCTTGATCTGGAGTGGAGGAAATACTTGGGAATGTCTCCAGGTCAGAACAAATCAAACAGGATTTTGATTTAGCAATACCAAACCCCAACTTGCCCTACTGCCAATTTATTAATCGTAACTACCCAATACTACTGCTATCACGAGGTGGATACGCACTGCTCTCCTCTGTGGGGGTTCCTGTTGTAAGGCTCATAGGATTGGGATTACAGCTGTCCTGGGAAATGAAGGGATAATGGCACTCATTTGTATGCACTTTAATTGTACAGTTGTTGGGTCTCAAAATGAGAAGTATGGCAAAACCTCTGTTTAACTAGAATTAGTTTCTTTACATGAAATAAAGGGAGACTTCACTTGATTAATTTAAGTCTGCTTCCTGCCTTTCATTAACAAATAAAAGCTTCTTTGTGTGCTGGGGTGGGGGATATCGAGGTAGGCAGACAGATATCAAAGGCTGCTGTTTTCTGCTGGGTGGTTTTCCGGATCAAGCCCGCAGGAAGCGGCTGGGACGCTGGAACTGCTGCGAGGGGACTCAGACACAGATCGGGGCTGGCAGGTTTGTGCTCCAGGCTCCATGAGAAGACCTAGTCAGAAACTATTTTTGTTTAAAGCATTTCTCACTTTCTGCATTATTCAACACTTCAGGCCTTTTGCAGAGTCCCTCCGGCATCCCCCGCTGCAAACAAAGGCCCATCTGTGACCTGGCTGCTGGCCGCTGCGTACGGCGAGGGGAACTTTCCTCCTTCCCAAATTACAGATGGAACTGAAAAATCGAAACGAGATGTTGGTGTTGAGGAGTCCTGAGATGGGGGACAGTGCGGATTTGCCCCAGAGTTTTACCTCTGTCTTACGAGGATGCAAATGTTTGCATGAATCTTAATAGCTTTGTATTTTAGATTAAGCTGGATCCAATCTTATACCAAAGTTACGTCTGGCAAATGCAATCTGAAGTTAGACCAAGGCAATGCTTTTTGTTTCTTTTGCCCCCTTTTTGCTCAGGAAAAAGTTCCTTGCAAGAAGTATAATGCTTTTCCTAGTAAAATTGCTTATCTTGGGGTCCTTTGTTAATCTTAGAAGAACCATGGGTCTATTAAGCTATGCAGGCTGCATGCTGTTTAACTTCCTAGCAGACATAAGTCTCCATTTATTGTCACAGAAGAAGGTTCAAGGCTACTTTCTGACAGGGAATCAAGGAACGCAAGAATTTCTCAGAGGTTTCTTGTGCTTTTGAAGAAGGGAGGCCCTGTGTGGATGGTGCAGGACACAAAGTGAGAATTGCACCAGAGCTGGTTGCCAGACCAGAACATCGCTGTACTTGACGTGGTGTCCTTGGGACAGAAAGCCTTGAGTAGTCATGTTGGATAGGCAGACAGCATAAAGATGTTGCATTTATTTAATTTTAATTATGGGGTTTCTTTAATTGTGGCACTGGTCAAAAGGTCATACAGAACATGCACAGCACCAGTGAAGCTGTGTGAAGATACCTGAAGGAAATGAAAAGAACACTCTCAGCCTTTCCCTTCTCCAAAGCCCCAGTGCCCCTCCCTGGACGCCATAGGCAGAAAGGGAGACTGAAGCAGGAAAATGCTGAGTAGCTCCTGAAAGCTGCGGAGCCTTTCTGAACATCGCTATTCTCTGGCAAAGCACGTTCTCACACTGTCCTTTGGTGACTGGGATTGCTTTGCTCGGTGCTTAACCCTGGACATCTGTGATCTGAAACCCTCTGTGGGGTGAGGAGGATCAGAAACATCACTATAAAGCCAGCGTTAAAAGAGATGCTTTTAAAAACCATACAAAAAGAATGGGAATCTTGCACTGAATCATTTTCTACAGAAAGGAAAGTTGCAGACTGAACCCTTGACTTTGCCATGAGTCACAGCCTCCCAGCCACAGTCTGGTCAGGGGAAGGGGAGGGCTGACCTCACAACCATGACTCTCAGTTCAGGATGATCAACTGTTGAAAGTCTTCTGGAGATGACTCACAGCTCTCCCTTCACTCTACAGCCTGCGAGCAAAATCATGCGACCTAGCAAGAAAGCGAGTGAAGATATCTGCCACAGATCATCAGGCTTTTACTGTGGATGAAAACTGTCAGTCGCTTGTTGAGTTGTGCGGTCTGTAAGCATGACAAGCCCTGTTTGCCATTATTTTGGAGAAAAGAGAAAGAATCATGAACAGAAAGTAATTTTTTGAATGGAAACAAGTCTGGTTTGATTTTACAATTTCAAATTGCGACAGTTTCCAATTTTATTTTTTTCCCCATGAGCTGTTAATCCTCCATCAGAACATGAATGCAGTGAGTTCCTAGAGACAACTGAGAAGTGTCTCTGCAGCCCACTCTGCAGGACTTCCCAGGATGGGTAGGTGCAGGTTGGCTATCCCTGGGGCACGTGCCTTAGATGGGGTAACTAAATGGTTGCTATTTTTAAAGGGAGGCAGGTCACTAGCAGAAGATAAGGGATGTGTTTTTCCCACACACTAGTTGACAAAACGTGATTCAAGAACTCATCTTTTACTGCAGTCTGAGAAACTAATAAGGATCATGGATGGAAAAAGGACAAAAGATGTAGCCTACCAGAGAAATCCTGGAGCGAGATGGTGTCCTGAGGCTTTTCCATAGGAACTGTGGGATGGTTTCTGTATTCCAAAACTGTTCTGCTTCCCAAATCCCGTTAAACACTCTTCTTTTTGTCCATAGAGTTTGCTGAGCACTCCCTTCAGGCCTGGGAGGAATCAGAGCTGCAGTATGGAGCAGCAAATGGAGGTAGGACTGCTTGCACAGCCCCTCTCTGGGAGAGCAGAGCAATTCTGCCACACACCCTGTTGAACTAGGCAGACATGCTGTGGGCTGGTAGGAGGCTCCTCCAAAACCCAAGAGGTGTCATAGGCACGGGGGTTGCTCTGAGCTGCTGCTGAGCCCTCCTGCAGTATTGGGAATGGTACAGCTATGTGTAGCACGGGGCAGCGTCAGACGTAGGGGATGTTAGAAACCTCAGTTAGGCAGAGGCAAATGCAGTAAAGATGATCTTTCAAATACATTGGGCCATGAGCAAATTTTGAGCAAGTGTGTGGTGCTGTAAAGGAAAAGAAGATAGTGGTCCGAATGGAGGAACAGAGTCGCCAAAGGCTCCAACAAAGCTGGAAGCTTGGAAGAGGCTTAAACAGTATTTCCCCCTCTATTTATATGTGCTGAGCACCAGTCCAAAGGAAGATGGCCAGAGGTAATGTTTCTCAGGGTGATAGCCCTGATGCACTTCAGATATTTGAATAGTGTTCTGGTAAAACAGAGCACGGTCTGGGTCAGTGTACTGGAGAGGTTTCGGGAACACCATCCCAATGCGGCACATCTCAGAGAGGACGATTTTTAACCGAAGGACATGGAAGATGCATGGGGCTGCAGCAGAACCAATGAGTGGCTGAGGTTGAAGAGTCCAGCTGGAAATTTTGGCAGGGCTAATGGTGTATGTGATGAAAGACTGGATTAGGACTGGGACCTGGAACAAAACAGCCTGAGATTATCTGTTGGAAGATCTTGAATTAACCTGTGACAATCAGCTTCCCATGGAGCACAAGCTGCCGGTTTGACCTTCCCTGCTGTGCGGGTGGCCCGGCACGCTGACGGGGTAGACGTCAGCAAAGCTCTGGGACCCTGCAGACAGGAGCTGATATGGAGGGTCCTGCAGTGCTCGGAGTGAGAGCCCGCAGAAACTGCTGCCTGCTGGGTGGGAACAGAAGCATTTTCGAGCACCAGCGTGGTGTTGCATGGGCGATGACAGCCCGAGTTGCCCAGGATTATCCATCAGATGAATGTTCTTTTTGAGGCAGAAGATGAATGAGCTAACAACCTGAAAGCAAAAGGGACACTTACTGATTTTAAATTGAGAATTGATACACAATCCCGTGTGTTATCAGAGACAGCATTTGTAGTACTGAAAAGGGAGTCACATGGGGTGGAAGGTGAGCAGGTAAAACTCTTGGCTTTTTGGGGGTCAGCTAAAGGAATACGAACTAAAGGAGGTAGGGGTAAATAACTGGAAAAGATTTTGCTGTGATAACAGCTGGGAAAAGTGCTTGTTATCGTGTTGAGTATATTCAAGTTCTTGGTGTTTTTAAATCTGGGAGTTAGTTCACTGAAAGGTCAGGGACTGAATCAGTGAGGGGGAATTTAAGGATGTCTCCAGGGAATGAGAAACTCTCAACAGAACACGCCTAGAGCTGAGAAAGCCCTGCTGCCCAAAGCCACGTCTCAACAACCTTTCCCTTCCGCTAAGGCAGGAATGAAAAGATGAGTTGGATTTCTACTGTTGGTGTCAGATACTGATAGTAAGTGTGTTCACTTTGTTTTTTATTGGTTATAGCAGGGGAGAAAAATGGGATATTTAGCTAGTGCTGAAAGAGGTAAATTAAAAGTGAAAAATCTCCACTGCTGCTGGGAAATCTGAATTGCTGGTTTGAGAGGAAGCAAAGCAGTAAGGGCTGCTGTGGGCAGTGTCACTTGATCTCCCTTGCACCAAGCTGCATGTTCAGCACGGCCATACTTGCAGCAAAGCACCAGGATCACTGTGGGACTCTCCTTCTCCCAGAGGTGAAAGCTTGAGAGCTTCCCCGTAGTTCTCTGGGGTACACACTTCACAAGCTGGGATGTGTAAGCGTTTGCAGGGAGTTCTTAGGGTCAGCAGAATTGGCCATTCTTGCTCTGTAAGAGCCTCAAGAGCTGGACATGTGGCACGGAAGTAAGAAGAGTCCCAACCTCATGCAGAACGAGCATGACATGCAGGGTCACTATTTGTTAGAGAAATGAAAAGGAGCTTGTACCTGGACGCCCTTTCACATCTCACAGAGTGGTGTGTGCAAGCATCCGTCTAGTAGAGTATGTTTTAAAATGCATGCAAGTAAATATTGCAGTATGTTATATAGACCAGAGCAGACTGAATCAGTGAACTCTGCAGGAGTGAACAGCCAGCTCTAGAAAACAAGGGTGCTGCGGCGTGTGGTGTTCTCCGGTCTTTGTTTCCCAGCAGTAATGGTGGCTAAGAAGTTCAGTTATTTATGTCCTTGCTAGTAAGTATTGGGAGGCAATCATCGTAAGAGCAGGCAGCATCTCAGGTATTTAAAATCTCAGTAAAATGTTCTGCTCTTTACATCTTTGAAGGAAGCAAGGACAGAATGAGCTTGTGTATGCAAATGGCAATCTACATTAGCAACTTGCGAATTAGCCAGGCTTGCTATTGATGGGAGCTTCTCATTGTCTGTCACTGAAAATACATGATTTCGTATCACACCGTGCATCTGAGTGCTCAGATAGGGCGTGAGAGGGAGGATTGTGTTTTCTTTCTCTTTTTTGTTTTTAATTACTGGGGTTTTTTAGCACAACTGAATGGGAAATAATGTTTGTTTCCAGAAATGGTTTTGCAGGAACTCCTAGGAGGCATTGCAAACGCTCAGGCGTTCAGGCTCACCCCACAAAGAATAAATGGGGAATTGATACCTGTGAATTGACCGTGGGTCTGAATAATTGTCCTCCCAAACTCTCAAGGGAATGCTATTAGAGTCTGGACATTGTGGGAGGAGAACTAGGATTTATTCGGTGAAGATTCACTTACCATAAATAAATAAAAATAAATAAGTAGGCTAAATTAGTAATGAATAGTTCAGCCAGCTCTAATGCTAAATAAACATACTGAATTGTAATGAAAATACTAAAGCCTGTTTGAACTGGAGCTAGAAATCCAAGGAGAAATGACTGTGTGGCACTTAAATTAGCACTCACCATAAAATATAAATATATGATATAAAATATAGATTTTTTTTTTTTAATTTTTTTTTTACCTCCTGAGATTTTAAAGATTCATCTGTTCCCTGTGTTTGGAAGGCCTGAACTAGACCCTATTCAATGCTATACAGTGACATAAATCACTGAAGAGTTATAAAATTCCTTGATGTATGCTTTTGGACAGTAACTATATTTGTAGAGGCTCTCATGGGGGTGCATTTATACTGATATGAGAGGGTTTTAAATTCATATAGCTATCTCCATATAAAGCATTTTTACAGGATTTTCCGCACTATGGGGGGTTGCATGACTTTAATTATACAACTCAAGCTGAATTGGTAAAACTTATATGCGAAGATAAGCCCTTTAGCAAGGCAGACTCCTGCACTTGAACTTAAAAGAAAATCATTTTCTTCTTGTGAGTTCCCCCGAGAACAGCTGGAAAAATCAATAGCTGCTCCACTACACAGGAGAGACTCTGCTTTGCAGCCAGCCCAGGGACTAGTGTGGTGCAACTGTTTGCTTGTGCTCTGATCCTGGCGTAGCTGAGTTGACCCACCTCTGGGTGGCATGAGGCTGCTCAGGGGCCACCAAGTACTAATCAGCCTCTCACAGCAACTTCAGACCATTTATTAAACTCTGTAGAGCTGCACTGGAGCTGCAAACTGTGGCGTGAGTCAAAGACTTAAGAGCAGCTTGAATGAAACTGTGTGGTCGAGGCAAAGAAAAGCAACGTGCAAATGGAGCTCTCGAAAGGGAGTCAGGAATATTTCCTTTGGAGGAAGTGCAGCTGCCCTTTTATTGAGGGCAAAACCCTTGGGTAGTGGGGCGGGACTGGCTTCAGGACCACACGGGGCCAGTCCTGGTTGATGGGCTGGGGACGACCAGCAGTGCTGGTGCTTTGGTCTCTTCGGCTTGTTGACCAAGAGAAACCAAAATACCCTGTGGGTTTAGAAGTGTTTTGGAGGTTAAGTGGCAGCTGGAAATTGATACCAATATCCCAGTGGCAGACAGGAATGTCTGAATGTGCAGATTGGTAATTACGTGCCTCTAAGTATGTGGGTAGCATGCTGGCAGTGATAGGGAAAAGAGCTATCAGGAGCTAAGACTCACTAGTTCCCCTGATAAAAATAGGATTATCTCCATCCCTAAGTTCTGCAAAGCAGCTCTTAGAGGCAGAATATATCTGTATTCTCTGACTGCACTACACAACAAACAGAATATAAGAACTAAGAGCTAATAAGGTATGTAGTCTCCCAATGTGAACTGAAAATGAAAAAAATGAGAGCTTTTTGCTTTATTATAATAGCATGGAGCAGAGTGAAATAATGGCTCTGCATATGAAATAGGAGGATAATCAACCCAAACCTCCTATGATCCTACAATAGAGACACCAACACTGGAGGCAGACAGGAAAGTTAATAAATTAGGGTGCAACTAAAATAGATTCATGGTCATTTAACAACGTGTCAGGGCTCCTAGAAAAATGAGTATAATGTATTTAAGTCTAATGTACAAATAACTTTAAACAGAAAAGAATGAGGGAAGGAGAAAATGGGAGAAGATTTATTGCAGCAAGCAGCTGAGGTCAGCTTGCTTTCACAGAAGAATAGGAGAAGAAAATGGTACACACGTGCTGGAAAGTGGCTGTAGCACTGCCTTCTTCCCTCAGTAGGAAGTAAAACACATTGAGAAAGTATCTGAATACCCTTATGGTGAGTTGTTCAGGAGCCTAGGAATGGCCAAATGTGATTTCTCATCTTGAATTTTCCTGGAGCAGTAATTTTCTGCTGAAGTTAATGGCCTTATGTCGTCAGAACCAACCCAGCCCTCCAGCTCTGAGTATCGGCTCTGGGACTTGGCTGCCCAGCAAGCATTCACATGGGTTTGGTTTTTTTTTGTTTGGTTGGTTGTTTTTTGGGGGCAGGTAGAATACACTTGAGCCATTGATTTATTTATTTTTTGTTCCCCCTGCATTGTTGTTAGCTTGTGAGAAGTCGCCATGTCCGCTGGGTTTCTCATCAAAGGACGATAATCATCAATCCATCTCGGACAGAATAGATACAGCCAGTGATTCTCTGGCTGCTGGGAATCCATCTCTGTCTGCAGACCTTGGCTAGGTACTTTAAGAAAAATATATACAGCTATATAACTATATAAATAGTCACTTTTAAGCTCTGCCCTAAATAGAAGTGGGGGGAATTCAGAGGTACCTATGGAGGCATTCAGGATATTTTTAAGTTAGCTGCGGGAACAGCTGGCAGGGTGTTGGGAATGCTTTAGCAGATGTTTGTGGACAGAATATAAAGACCGGTTTTGCTGAATCGGCAGTTATGGACTGAGCCCTCCCTGACAGACGCAATGCAAGCACAAAGCTTTGCCTTGCAGAGTTTCGGCACGGCTGGGTAGGGCACAAAGTTGCCACTGCTGTGCTGAAGGCTGAAGCTGCTCTGCCTTTTCCTTCCCCTCCCAAGAACTGTTGCGCATGGATCGCCTGTCGGTCGTGCCCCAGCCCTCAGCCCCCCTGCCCCTGCCATCGCAACCTGAGCAAGGCATCAAGCAAGGGCCCGGGCAGCCCTGCAGCAAACATCACACATTGCTGGCAAGGTTAATTCTCACACCTCACCTGAGGCACATGCAGGGCCTTTCGGAATGAAATATTCTTCATCCTTGCACACCGCTCCGTGAAACGTGAACTGTGGGGAGTATGGCATTTGCAGGCAGGAGCCTCGCTGTCACAGTTTTCCTCCTATGTTTCCCCTCCATACAGGGCTGCACCAGCTCTGCTGCCTTTCATGGTGAGAAAAATGGGGAATAATTTTATTTCTTACAGTGATACTACTTTGCTCCTGTGAAAGCATGTATGTGCCTAAATAGGCTCTCTAAGGACTGCATTTTAAAAGATATCTAAGTGAATGCTATAAAAAAAGAAAAAAACCTTTTTCTTTTCTGGGATTAAAATAGAGACATTAATTCCAACATTTAATGGCTTACTGTGATGGTGCTCACACCCCTTCCATGTTCATTTTTTGTGACTTGTTTAGCACTTACTGTCAGTGCTGTTCACTGAAACAGCATGTTATAAGTGAACGGGCTCCTAGATGACATGGATGACTTATAAATACTTTATACAGTCAGAACATATTTATGCAGGACAGCCATTTATTTGGTTATTTCCAGAGACTGAGCCACTAACAGTTACATTAGAGAGACAAAAAAGACTGAATTTCTGCTCAAGAAGGGCTCCTTTTGGCTGTTACCCTAACGAATGTACTATTGCTAGATAAAAATAGATAAGAAGTTTAAGCTTCAGGCTTTGTCTGCTTCAAAGATACCTTAGAAAAATGAAAAATCAGGACTTGCCTCTTCTAAAGTTGATATAAAACTCCACTGATGTCAACAGCGCAGGTGTGAGACTTGGGAATAATTATAGTGTGAGAGAAATATTCTTGTTCTTTGCTTTATGAACCAAGTGTTTGATTTAAAGTTTGTAAATGTACTTCAGAAATCTCTGGCTTAAATCTCTTATTTGAGCCAATAAGGTATCCTAGGCTCTTGTGTCATAGAGCTAAGTCTAAAAATAAATGTAAAAGAGAAACAGATGTAGACAAATGTAAGCCTTGATTCTGCTTTAAGATCTCAGCAAATGACTGGGATCCCTGGGCCAGCCGGCAGCCCCCTGCACACTGGGATCCACCTGTGTAAATCTGACAGCAGGATCAGTTTTGCTGTGAAACTACAACAGAAAAATGTCCAGATTGTGTTTTCAGTGGTGCTGAAAATCTGCTTCTCTAACTGAGTTTAACTGGAGCAGGAGTGCCCAGGATGGCAGGTCATGCCTCTGTTGAGCTAAGCACATTAGTTTGAGTTTGAAAATAATAAACTTTGTAGTTAAGCTGTAAGTGTAACTATATGAGAGATTTATAGGGGATAATTTTTCATGATTTACTGTTACTCTATCCAGATGTGTGTTCCTGGATGTGTATGCCAGGCACAGGCTTTCCCTTCGTAAATCCTGGGAGGTTTCTGTGTTGCAAAGAGCAGAGCTCCTCGGTGCTGCAACGTCTCGGAGAATCTGCAGTATTGCTCACTACAGTAAGGCAAAATGAATACCATCTCAATTATAAAATTATCCCTTTCACAATTCATGCCATTTCCAGTCCCTCACTGCAGTAGGGTTTCATCAGGATTCAGGACAGGTTTACAGAGCCCTTTTCTCTCCTGCTCCGTTGCTCCTGAAACTGCCGCAGATCTTCGCAGCAGCTCTGCTGGTGTTATTTGTTTATTTACCTTCCATTATCCTCCTTGTTCTCCATACTTTGAGGTCAGTAGATGACCGGCACATCTGCCCAATTTATTCCTGCGTATGACAAAAGAGACCTGGGTCCACCAATGAGCCATGAACTTCTATTTCTATTTCGCCGCGGTTGTACGACAGTGATCTGCACACTGCCAGTCATCCACCATATTGATGAGATTAGCTGGTAATTAAAAACCCAGCCAAGCCAGGCAGAGGAAGATGACTCAATTAGCAGAATGTCACTGAATCTAATTTACTTTGCTTATCACAGATTTATTCTCTAATGAATTAGAAAAGAAGAGCAGGACACCTTCAGAGGGAGATCTAGGGGCTTAAAGGCTTAAATGCTTTCTAACCCCTTTATGCTCATGGTTTGGTTTGCAGGGAGTGTGCCGATGCTGCTAATTGCACGGAAAGGCTGCTTCCCAATAAATGTACCCTAAGAGAGTACATCAACAGAAGCCATGCTGTTGGCTGTTTCATGTGAGAGGCACTGGTTAGGTCAGACCTTCCTTTGTTTACAAACCTTCATATATTTTTAAGTTGATAGTAAGCAGGGGCTTTGCATGTCATGTCGTTGGATTGTGCTCAGGGACTGTTCGATCTCAATGATCGTGGAACTGACACTGAGGGTGATATTTGGCCAGTGAAAGTATAAGGGATTTCCTGGAAACAAGAGCGTGTCAGAAATAGACATTTTCCGCTGTAATGAGTATTTTAAGGCACTTCTCAATGTTCTTCTCATTTCAAATGTGATGTTCGGATGATTAACAATTAGAATAACGTATTTTACTGAAGCCCTTTGGAAATACTTTAAGAGACTATTGGACAGATGTACAGCTGAATTTGTATGTAAAGTGGAGACTATAAACCATTATCTCTTCTGCTCTCTTCATAGTAGATAACGTAGCATATTATGGTTGATTTAAGCGAGGATATTACTGGGCCCTGAGCTTTTAATCTGATCTGCATGACAAAGCCCACATGGCTTCACGGGTCTTACTGAGCTCATGGGGACTGTACGGGGGTCTGTACACGCCGGTCACACAATGGGATCAGGGCTGTAGGCTGTGAGTTTGTTACTCTTGTTGGAGCTTGTGTAACACTGATCAATACCTGACCTTTTTAGCCTGGGAAGATGATTTCTGGCTTGGCAAAGAGACACCAATTGGAGAAAACCATCTCATTCTGATAACTTTGTTCAAGTAATAATAAATATAACAAAATATGAAGCTTTTAAAGCTTCCAAAGCTATTAGAGAATCTCTCTCCAGAGACTTAATCCACACTGGCATCTCTAACAGTCCAGTGAACTGGTTTGGAAACTGTAATGAGGTGTATGCTTTTCTGCAAGCGTGTATGTGTATGTTGATTGCAGGAGGGAGGGAAGAGTTGATAATGAGAATGGATGGGATGGGAAGCCTTCTCTATTTCTGTCCTGAATCCATTACCAAGGTATGAGAAATGTTGGTTCATTGAGGCTGTAACTGTCCCTAAAATTCACTACTTTCACTAAATTTATAATGCGGCTTCCACACAGAAGAAAAAATGTTTAGATGTAGATTACTGTGCAGAGATGGACGCAAGTATTTTGCAGTTTTAAATGTTACACTTTAAATATTCTTTCCTGCTATTTTCAATCCCTGTTTCCTTATTTCTTGCCCCAGTAGTTCTCCATACCACTGAAAGTAATTTCTTCAGCAACACACAGTCATTAGAGGGCTGCTTCTCTACTGCATCTCAGTTGCAACAAGCTGTTTTGCAGACATTTGACCATTTCCAAACATACTTCTATAAACTAGTCTGGAGAGAGCAAAACTCACTAAGGTATTCTCATTAAGCTAATAATGACAAGGAAGTCCAAATCCTCTCCACTGAGTTGCTGGAGTTATAGTGCCAAGAGGTACTGTGTCATGTTCAAATGCTGTCAACGGCTCTTGGTAAGTGGATATTTTGTATGTGTGCAGTCACTGAGGTCACGACTGAGATTTTTATAAAACTAAGTGAACAATATAAATTTATGACTAGCTGTAGCATTAATATTAACAATTATTAATTCCATTCTAACTCCACTGTTAATACGGTGGTTATCCTTGTTATTATTACTTGCTTTGTTTGTTATCTGGAGAACAGCGTTCACACACATTGTTCTTCTCAGACATATAAGCCACAAAGCCCAGCTCAAAGACCCTATGGTTTCAGAGCTAGATCTGCTCTGCTCAGAGCAGGTAGACCTTACTCCCTAAGCCTTTCCGGTGACTTTCTTGATGGAAAATGTTGCAGACTTCCCCAGGGGCACCCCAGTCTGGCTCCAAGAAGAATAAGATAGGCAATGAAAGAGATTAAATATTCATTCATTTTGCTTTTGGATGTACTAGCTGAAGAGACTGGGTCTTTTCCTGGTTTCTATCAGTGAGCAATTTCTTGCAGGTTTGGAGAAGAGATTGCAAACCACAGGTAACTTTAGCATGGCTCCGTTGTTGCAGCATTGGAGCTTGTGTAAGTGTTAAGTAGAAGTGTTAATGCAAAGAGGTAGGAGTGAACAGAAGTGGCAAAGAAAGCTGGGGAGCTCCTCAAGGACCCAAGGATGAGAGGCTTAACCTCGATGCTGTAAAACAGAGGGAACAAGAGGAGAAAAGTTGAAGGATGCCATCAGCAAAGCTTATGCCGAAAAAGATGAGGCTGGACTGGAAATGTGAGGAAGCCTGCAGGCATGGGTGCTGGATGATGGCTGGGTGTTGTAGGTGATGAACCGACTGCTGTATCATTTCACAGGAAGGAGAGACACTTTATAGGAAGGTGGAAATGACTGAAAATGTATCAGTTAAGAACAAACGAAAGACCTGAGTCAAAGACAGTGGTATTAGAGGAACTGGCACCTTTATACACCATAAATCTCAGGGATGGGACAGATCAAAGGGGAGTGTATCCCAGGATTAAGACTATTGAATGAAGACTCTCCCCCGAGGCACTCTGGTTGTAAGAGTCAGTACAGGTATCACCATTACACTCACAAGCAGCACTATGGAAAAGGACTGTTCAAACAGTTCCTAAGCCCAGTTATAGAGCACGCCTCTTCCTCATGGAATCTCAAAATGCTTTATAAATCAGACACATCAGGAAAAGATCTCTGTCAACCAAATATTTGTTTTAAGTGATATCACTGGAAAACACAATGGATAAAAGGAACTTAAGCCTCTCAGGCTCATGTGTAAACCAGTGACAATGCTCTGCTCCGATGTTTCGGAGTATCTTTTTTAGATTGCCATCATCCATGCATGGCTCTCCCTTAACTCCTTCAGGGGCTCCATCCCTGGTCCCTACCCTCTCCAGCAAGGCAGCCATGGTTCATTTAACTAGAGAGAATTTGGAGGCAGGCAGAGGCTGTGTGGATAAAAAGGCACAGGAGGGCCTTTTATTGCTTTTGTGGGAGCTGAAGATGAGCACACCAAGGAATAGCTTCATTCACATATAAGAAGCTAGACACCATCAAGTGTTGTTTTTAATTCTCCACTCGTCGATTAGAAAGAAGAGACAGAGAAGCTCAGAGCCCTGTCTAATGCAGCCATGTGCATTGGTGTTCCCTGCACTCCCGGCCAGCTGTCTTGCAGTAACTGGGGTCCACAACTTTGTGTGGGAATCAATAATTACCAATGCCACTCATCGCGTGAGTGCCCGGTGCTGATGGTGGCATGGGGGGATGACCAGGCCAAGCGCCCAGTCTGGATGCAGTAATGAGGAGGAATATCCATGTCTGCTTCTCGGAGTCACATCCTGGCAAAGCATGGCTGCAGAGGAAGAAGAGCAGGGCGAGAGGAACGGGAGTGGAGTGCATGGTTGAAGATGAGAGGAAGCAACTGGGAAGAGAGGAGGGTTTCTGCCACCTGTAAGAACAGGAATGACAAAGCTGAAATTTCATCTCTATGCAGCTCAGGACCTGCTTTGGACGGTACTGATCATGGTCAAGGCTGCTCAGTTTTCCCTAGGCTTACCTACTGGGAGGCAGCTGGCATTGCCCAACTGCCCTGCTCAGCAGCGTGGCTGTCTGCAGATTGCATTTCAACTGGGGGTTTTCTCCTCCCAAAAGTATTCCCCAGCATCTGGTTGCCTAGCCACAGTGCTGCTCCTTGCATGTTTGCGTTAACATATTTTACTCTTGTGCATTGCAGTAGGAGGCACGCAGGGCTGGCCAGTGCCTCTGCCCTGCCTTGGGGCTCACCCATCGCCTGGCTCCGACAAGGTGTCAGGGCACCGAGCGTGCTCTGGATGGAGAGAGGGAACGAGACATTCTCTCAGCACAAGGATATACTGTGCCAAAACCAACAGATTAAGTAGTAAGGCACCAAGAAATTTTAACATGACCTAATAAAAACACTACTGCCTGAGCAACTGAGACGCAGCCTCTGCTGCAGTCAAGGAAACCGTCCTGCAGCACTGGGGAAAATCACAGCCTTGGAGCAGGCCTGGGGCTGTGGAAAGTGAGCACAAATGGGGAACAGAAGACACAAAAGTGAGAAGAAAAGGGAGCTGGGACTCCTGAGGGCCCTTGTCCCAGCTCCCCTGCTGGTCCTGCATGCTGGGACCCAAACGGGGGGCTGCTAGAAGCAGCCTGCCCTCTCTGCCATGGCAAGCTGCGGCTCAGCGGGGCAAATCCAGCACAGAGAAGGTCTTATGAGGAAGGTACTTCCCTCAAGCAACTAAAAAAAGTTTAAAAATAATAATTAAAAACCCAAACAAACACCACCCCCTCCACCACCCCCAGGTTGTTTTATCAGCCACAGAGAGAGTTAATATGGGTCTTGAGTGGAATAAGATTACGAATCCTTTAATAATGGTCTCTATCTGTGTTAGCCAAATAACATTTCTGTCTTTGACCCAGCCTCTCAAGGCCTTCTACAGATGAATACCAATGACCCAGGCCTTCATTATCCCATCATTACACAAATCCTGCTGTTAATTTATGTATAGGAAAGAACTAGCAGCTACATAAGGCTCCATCAGCTGCATAATTACTGCATATATTATAAAACAGCAGCAAATGCTGCCTGTGAATACAAACCATCTCTGCTCATTAGAAACCTGCAAGATTTAATTAACCAGGGTGTGATTCTGCCACTCGTAGCTGTAGGTATTGTCCCAGTGTGGCTCAAGATTCAGCTATCTTGGTCTTTCCAATGACTTTAATGGAGATACCAGAGAAACTAAGATTAGCGTCTGGCCTAATCCAAAGCTGAAGGAGGCAAAATTGGGTGCTGGAGTCCTCAGCCAGGCCACCACTCTCTGAGAGCAGACATGATCCCCGCTGGCATCTGCAGGAGAAAGGGTCCCGCTCAGGTTTTGGCTCCTGTCTAAACCCATCCGTTTACAAGCCAAAGCAAAGCTGTTGCAAGGGGAAGGCTGTGCCCCATGTTTCATCTGCGCTCACAACTCCTCGCAGCTGGGTCCATGGAGATTTGAGTGGTCACATCTGCTCTGCAGAGGTATCCATCACTGAGCAATGCCTGCTGGCACTGAACCGGCTCTGTGTGAAAGCCTGGTAGCTGGTCCCTCCCAGCAGGGATGTGAAGAAGCAGTGTCCAGCCTGCTGTGGGGCTGGATGCCATTTTCCTTCCCATCTCTTTTGTCAGTGTTCAAACTCTTGGTATGAAAATCCAGATTAAACCTTTAAAACAAATGACTCTATAATTTAAATAGAAAAATGAAAGGATTTAGGAATTTTCCACAGTGACATTTGTATTCTAAGATTAATTTGCTAGCACAGTGCTTATAACTTCCCAGGTTTCTGTTTGCTTATGTACGAGAAAAATGTGCTCTGCTAGACTGACTGTAGCGATTAGTTAAATTACTCATACATCCATTATTAAAAAAACCTTCTATTCTGCTCTGAGCCTGTGTTTGTTTAGTGCCACCTGATAATAACTTTCTCCTTGAATGATGGCCACTAATTTTGTTTATGGCTCTTGAATGTCAATCATGCGTATATTTTTGAAACTCAATTCAGGCCAGCAGGTACAGGTATGTATGGATGCCTGTTTTCATGACAGCTTGTCATGTGAAGTGGAATTGAGCTTTACCCAGCATATGACATCAGTGATACAGGTGATTTGGTACCTGTATCAGTGAAAACTGCATAGAAAATACATATAAAAGGGAAAAAGCTCTGCTGGTGGGAAGTGCTACCCAGGAGTACTGGGACAGTGGGGGTGAGGGGTTGCGTCCACTCTTGTTCCTAATTTCAGATGAGCACTGGGACTCTGGTTAGCAATCAGACACCTTCATGCCAGTGACACCGATCATGCATTTAAAGCTGAATTTTTAACGAAACATGGCAATAGCAAACCTCCTTTGAGTCAATTCTAGCATGAAGAGTGGAAAAGCTGCATTTCCCAGGAAGGAGTCTGCTTATTCTTTTCAAGATGATTGAGTTATTTTGAGTTTGTTGCTACTATTTTAAGCAAATTGCACATTTTGAACAATTAAAAAAGATTTCCTACTTTGAAATTGAAAATACTGCTATTTTTTGGCATATTTTTGTGGACACACGTAAATAATATCTGTTTATTCATACTCGAACTATGGGCACATTCCTGTGCCCGTTGTTCCCCTGGGAAAGGCTTTCCTGCTGGTGGAGATTGTGGGAGCCGTGGTGCCTCCTCTTGCAGAGGGAGCCTGCGAAGTGCTCCAGAGTGGCTTAAAATAACTCACTGTTGAAGCAGCCTCAAAGGACCAAAGGCAATCAAATCCATCAGGCAGGGACATTTTTAGTCTGACAATTTCTTGCACTAAATCAAATACAGTGTGTCCTCATTAGAATGAGAGACATGCATGAAAACTGATCAAATTTGATTTGATCAAAAAGATAAAACAGATAAAATTTATAGATTACTGGTCTGAAAGACATTTACCTTTCCTGAAGGTCCTCGTTTTTCAGGGAGAGCATTTATTAAAGATACAGGTTGCAAGTTTGTACCTGTATAGTTTTTTTGTTTCTCTCTCACATGCTCTTTTTGGCTGACAGTCTTCAGTTCAAATGTCTGTTGTCTTCGTGAATTGTCTTCTCATTTATTTACTTTCATTTTGCCTAGTGGAAGTTCCTGTTAATAGTTAGGTAAACTGTATGATGCAGGCACACCTTTCTCAGGGGCAAGTTTTACAGAAGTTGTCAGTTTAATAATATAGCAATAAATTCTATTTAATGTAAATCAGGACTTTCACAACAGTGTCTTTAAGTGTTTCATTTTGTCTTACAAATGTAAAGGTCTTGCATTGTGTTGGCTTGCCACGGTGAAATATTTCAAACACCCGATATAATGAAGCCATTTGTTGTGTCTTAGGCTTCTCTGGCATAAACACGTTGCTTCATTAGCAATTCCCTGTGAATGGTTCTGGTAAAGAGTGATTACTTTTCTTTACAAGTGTTGCCACCTCTGTGACTTAATTTGGGTTGCTGTGTAAAAGACATGGGGGGCATAGGGTGGGAAGAATTTAATATAAAATTTTTTACTCGTTTTCTGTGATCTCACCCCAGCATTTTGCTAGCTCTGATGTATTCGGCGTTTTAAAGGGTATGTCAACACAGTAAATTTTATACTGCCTATAAAACCTGTTGGTGAGCTCACTGAGAAATTCCTAGATCTTGGAAGGCAATTAATGTTTGAAATACATAGTAATCTGTTTATTGCAACATTTTACACATCTACAAAATTAGGTTACCAGTCAGTAGCTAGCTGTAAACTACAGTGCTGCAAGATAAACCTGAAGTAGTAAATACCATATATTACACTGTATGATCTTTTTAATAGTGTAATTTTCAAAGAGGTATTGGAGAGAAAATGTTTACTATTTCCAGCTTATTCTTAAAATACAAATAGTGGAGATACATAGCTTATTAAATGGATCTCTGGCATATGGTAATTATGCTGAGTCTATTGATGGTTAAACTCTAGCTCCAGCTAAATGCTAATAAATGAGGGGTAGCAGCCTTAATTAAATCCACAAAAGATGTTAGATACTGTTGTTCAGGCTTCCTAGCCATTGGAGCAAAGCTCCCAGTTGCTACCTAACCAAGTAAGCACCTTGGGTCCCTCAGGACTGTATCCATCCAGAGAGCTACCTGGTGATGCTCAAGGAGGGGTTGTTATTGCTATGTCCTGCAACTCGGAGCATCACCAGAGCATGTTGTGTCGCCAGTGTCCCTGACTGCAATTCAGTGATCTGGTAAGCTGAGCCTTCCCCATTGAGAGGCGGACACTGGGAAATTTGAGGTGGGAGTTGATCTGAAGGACTACCTGGCTCTGGTTGCTCTGGCTGCACCATGGTTTTCTGTCAGCACATAAACACCACTATGGCTTTAGCCCTTTGCATTTAATATCCCCCCTTTTTATGCTGTAAGTATTGCTTCCTCCATATATCTCAGTTTTCAAGATGCTCTGAGCCCTTCAGCTTTGAGGTGAGGTGTTACATCTCAAAGATATGTGCTCTGGTGGATGAATGATTCTCAAAAAGAGCTGAGATACCACTGTCAGTGAGAGAAGGCTGTAAAGAAATGCCTTTGCAGACTTTTAATGTTCTCAAAGAAGTTAAATTCTAAATTTTATTAGAGAGTGTGGTGAATTTGAGAGGTGATTGCTGTACCTCTTTGTGTAGTGAGTTTGGAGGGTAGCTGGTGCTTAACTACTCATCTGACATCTCTGCCAAACTGAGGACATACTCTGATTCCCTTGTAGCGTTGAGCCTCTTCAGCTCCTGAACATTAGTCTTGCTTCCTTCAGTTTTGAGTCAAACTTAAAATGGTTGGGCACTGTTTAAGGAACCCTTCACATCACAAATTGCACAGTGATGAAGTTCTTTGCAAGATACATAATGAAGAACTTGCAGGTTTCTATCGGTAAATCTGTAATTATCACCTCTGTGCAAGGTAGAAACTCATGATGAGGAAGGCTGATCTCATGCTATAAATACATTGGTTGATAATGTAATATAGATCACATATCCCTCTCTTGCAAATTAGAGTTAAGATACTCACATTATTACAGACTAAACTGTAAAGTCTTAGCCCAGGACAGTTGAAAACATGTGCCCTGGTTCTCTGCTCATTCATGTCAGGTTTATACCAGACTCTGTTCTGGACTTCTGTCAGTGGAAAGGCGAGGGATCAGTGAAATGAAGGGTCAGCCCTTTTCTTGTTGCAAAAGGCACTCATAAACAATTGGTGCCATTCAGGGCTGCAACAGCCTATTGGCAGAAGAAATCTTCTTTTTTCTTTTTCTGTATCATTGACACTAAAGCACCCTATTCTTGATATTCCTGTCTAGTTATTGATTAGTTAGTAACAACTCTGTCTTCCTGAAGAAGCTCAGAGAGGCTAGCCTAAGGCCAACCTCAAATGCCTTGACAAGAAGGTACTATTGTTTGGGTTTGGGCCAGGACACAGAATAGAAATAATGATTTCCTGATACTGATGGGCTGAAATCTAAGACCTTTCTTTGACATTCAGCAAACTCAACCATGAAAAAGCAGATATTGCTTTTCTATCTAAAAGGGAAAGCAAGGGCCCAGAGAAATCTAATAAAATAATTTTTGTTCCCTGTTGAGACTCACCTAAAAGAAAACCTTTGCCTCTCAAGTGCTGAAGTCACGTTAAGGAGTCATTCTTTTTTTTCAGCCATATACACCCTCTATATTCAAAGATTAAGTAAATATATATAACTTTACTTCTTATCACCACACCCCTGCCACCAATTTGACTGAGATCTTTTCCTATAGGTGACTGAAGCAAGGCATATGTGCTGTTAGTCTGTAAAGAAAATTACTTTGAAGATGCTTTTTATCACCTCTAGTTGGCAAAGAAACTGTTCTAACCTTGTCCGTAATATCTTTAAGGTCACCCAAAGTTCTGGCATTAATAACGGAAACAGGATTTTGGTTGGAATCAAGTGAAAGAGCAGAAGTTATGGGGGAGTTCAGCTCTGGGGTTCTTTATATCCAAATCTTTAGAAAATACTGAAAAAACCCCAGATAAATAGATGACAAGAAAGTGGTAAAAAACCTCTGGAATTAAGACAAAAGGTACGTAGATGTAGGTTAGGGGTATGTTGTTTGTCTGATGTGTTTTGGGTACGATCACCTATTTAAGTAACTGACGGTTTCTGTGTGAAGGTAGTGCACAGTCCTGGTCCTTGGTGAGCTGTCACTCCAGGTGCCGGTGCCCGAGCTGTGGTGCAGCTGAGGGAGACCAGGAGATATGGAGGCATGGCTTGCAGGGACACGGTGGAGCCATCCTACCTCCAGTCCAGCACTGCTCGGCAGGAGGAAAGCCTCTGAGCAGGAGAGCATCTATTCGGGGAGACAGAAACAGATGATGAGGGAGGAACCGTTCAGCAGCCAGGGGATCTTCTCACCATGAGGAATGTCCCCCACTGGTATGGGCAGATGGGCTGTAGTGCTGGGACGATTTGGTTATCAGAAATCGAGACCCGTATCAACCACTAATTTCATAGGTGGGAGTCTGTTAAGTGAAGTCTCTTAAGCAGGAGGCTGAAGAGAGGACCTTCATGGCAACACGTTCTGCAATGCCTTCAGGACCACATCCGAGGCTAAGATAAATGGTCAGTGTGTTAATACATGCTTGAATTCTCTCAAAATGGTGAAAGGGTGAGGTTTTATTTATTTTTAATTTATTTGAAAATGGAGAACGTCTTACACTGCAGGGAGATTATACAGGAAGGATGGGTACTATCCAAACCAGGCTGCTTTTGTGCATTTAATGCTTCTAAGAATTTAAGGGTTTTTTTAAAGCAAAGTCTGTAGAAATCGGAGAGGTGTGAAATAATGAGTGTAAGAATGCGACATATAGACTCCTCTAGAAACAAAATAATACAAGTTCTGTACCCTTTGGGAAGGGGGAAGAGAATAAGACAGAAGTCATCAAGCTTCTGATAGAAGATAGCAAAGAAAGAACAGAAAAACAGAGTTTGATTATGCTGTGACCATTAAAACACGCAAGTGATTAATATTAAGTCAGTTGTTAAGAAAAGCTCAGGGGAGAATAGCTGGAAAAATAAAACAGTAGATAGGACTTTAATAAGCAAATGAACAGAAGGTATAGTAAAAGTAAAACCAGAAGATTCACAGATAAATATGATACGGTGAGAAAGAGTTGAAGTGGGTTTTGTACAAAAGAATGTTATGCCTCAGAAATAGAAATTCTCCAAGGAGAACATGTATATTAGGGTGATCCAGCTGATGTTGCTCATTTTTGTCAGGCTTTCAACAAAGTCTGACACTAAAGGCACTCAGAGAAACTAAGCTCTCAAAAATTAAGAGGGAAACACTCTGGCTAAAGAACAGGAAGCAAATGATAAGAATTACATTTTTACAGTGGAAGGATGCTGCTGACAGGTTTCCTGTGGATTTTAGGTAGAACCTGTGTCATTCAACACATTCATAAATGGTCTGGAAAAGAGAATTAATTAATACTGAGATGACAAAATTTACTGAAACGGAATATTCAAGGTAGTAAACGCTAAAATTGACCGCAGAATAAACATGATAAAAAGTGACGGGGTGGCAGCATGGAACCAAAGGCTCAGTATTGATAAATGCAAAGTAATACATGAGGGAAAAAATAACCTTAACTATTCATACACCTTGATGGGCTCTAGATTAGCTATTTCCACCAAGGAAGCCAAGGAAGGTGCTCTGAAAGTCATTGTGAATATTTCTCTGAAAGCATCAGCTAATTCTAGCTGCAGTCAAAAAAGAAAATTGACTCTTAAGAGTTATTAGGAAAGGAAGTGAGAACAAACCAGAAAACATTATGCTACTGTATAAAGCTGTGCTCACCTCTCTAATTTGGTATGCAGTTAGAGTTCTCATCTCAGAAAGGATATAAGTAGGACTAGTATGGAGACAGGCATGAATATTATTATATAGCTTCCATCTGAGAAAACTACAAGTCTCAGCCTGGAAAAGACATCACCAAGGAGAAGATAAAATAGAGCTCCTTAAAATGAGTGGTGGTGTGGAGCAGGTGAACAAGGAATGATTTTTCATTGTTTCTCAGTAAATGAAAAACAGAGAAAGAAATAGGCAATACATTTAAAACACAAAAAAGAAATCTCCTGTGCAACTTATACATATGATATGCAAGTCACCCACAAAAGACATGGAGTTTGAAGTTATAAGCGGGTTCAGGAAGAAATCAGGCAAGTTTCTGAAGGGTCAGTCGATATGCTGGTGCACATACGACCACCGTCTACCAGCTCCCTAAGCCGGTGGCTGTCAGAAGGTGGGGGGGATCTTAGGGACGGGAGCACGCTGTGGCTGTCCCACTTACTTCTGATCCCCGTTTTCTAAATATGTAAGCTGTTGCTGTCAGAGGCAGGATACTGGGATGACCAGTATGGATATTCTTCTGTTGAAATAGCAGAGCAAGAACGACAATATTTTTGGATTGTGATGGAGTTTATCTGCTTTACACCAACCAGAAATCTTACCTGCTGCTCCTGTGTGGAAGATCAGAGTGCTGAAGGGCAATAAACTTATGATGTGTTTGGCCCACAGTGAGATGCTCACAATGTCTGAAGTCGAAATAAAAGTCCCCAGTGGCTTATAAGAAAAACATTTTTTGCAAGTTCATCCCTCCAGACTATTCTTTCAACTTCGGTGAGGATTAAAGAAATCCAAACCAATCTGGACCCAGTTAAGTTTTAGCATCACCAAACAGCAGTTCCCCGTTCATTTGCAAAGCTCCCGAAGGCTCTTGCACCTTTATTCCCCACTGACAGTGGCTGGCGTGGGTGCCCAGGCCTGTCTGTCCCGTCACGGTGGTCACCCTCCTCCGGCAGCGTGCCTCCTTTTCTTCCTGCAGCTCAGTAGTGTCGGAAGCAGGCTACAGCTAGCTAAAGCTCTTGTCTAGCCATTTTCTTCTTGCTTTGTCTTCTTGACTCCTAGATGTTTTCTGTCACTCAAGACTCACGTGTGCCTTCTAAGCAAAACCACCATCAATGAGATCTTCACTCCTGCACCATCTGAGCACTGTGAAGAGACTTCAGAAGATGTAGGTGTCCCAGGCAAGGGCAGGTCTCCTCTGGGGAAGGAATGGAGGAGTCAGCTCCTCCATATTCACACAGGCCCCTGGCACAGCCTTCTGGGATAGTTTGGGTGGGAGATTAGACTTCACCACACGGTGCTGCAGACCAGGGAGGTTGCTGTAACTCAGCTGTGATCAAATGGTGCTTCAGACAGGACTGAGAAGCGACCCTGGGCTCATACAGGGCTAAGAGGTTGAAAGCTACTGCAGCACCCTCCTTACTGACTCTGCACAGGCACTAAGTCCTGTGTTCCTTTTTGGGGTGTTTTGGCTTTTTTCCTCCCAAGTTATGCAAAGAAATTTCCCTCTGTCTTATAGGACTTACCAAGCAATTTTCCCAGTTCTGGCAGTCATGCATAAAGAGAGATGAATACATTATAAAATGTATATGGCTTGAAGAGAGTTTTATGTCTTTTAAAGAGGTCCGCTTGCCTTCCCCACAGTAGAGCACTTTGATATCTGTGGATGAAAAAACCCAGCGCTGTATAGAACAATGGAAGTACTAACACCGTCTGGGATAAATCCTACAGTATTAGGCAGGCCTGAGATAATTATCGTTTTCCAGCAGAGGAAGGAGGCAGCAAGCTGCGTAGAGTTCTGAGTTTTATCTCTTCTCTTTCTGCCATCAGAGGAGGAACTTTCATGCTCAATTTGTATGAAAAAATGTAATGCAACTCTACAGCAAGTAACTTAAAAGCTGAATAACTCATTAGGACTTCTGTCCTCCAATTATGTCCCAATTTGCTTACCCCATCAGGTGCCGGTTAAATCCTACTTTATTTTGTGTTTCCATCTATTATGCCAGTAATCACTTTGATGCCTTTGAGGTTTATCTTGGCTGGTCTCACAGTACTGTGCGTGGCTTAGAGTGCAGACTGGAGCATGGAGCTACCTTTGGACATGGTGTCCTGGCCACGGCTGTGTTGGGTTCAAAGATTACCACTACCAACAGCTTGTCCTCTCCCTTCCCCCTGAGGTTTGCTGCCCTCTTCAGCTCTGCAGTTATGATTTGCACATGTACATGGAGTAGTCAGAATCACAGAAAGGCTGAGGTTGGAAGGCACCTCTATAGACTGCCTGGTTCAACAACCCTACTCAAGCTGGGTCAGCTAGACAGGGTTGCCCAGGGCCATGTTCAGGTTTTGAATATCTGCAAGGATGGAGACACCACAGCCTCTCTGGGAAATGTGTTCCAGTGTTTGCAGGGGGGGGGGGGGGGTCAAACATAAGAAAACACCACACCAAACTTTTTCTTAAGTTTGAATGGATTTTCCTATATTTCAATGTATGTCTCTTGTCCTGTCACTGAGAAGAGTCTGGCTTAGTGTTTACTTCTTCCCATCAGATATTTACATACACTAAAAAGACACCACCACCTCTGAGCCTTCTCTTCCCCAGGCTGAGCAAACCCATCCGTCTCAGTCTCTCCTCATATGTGATGCTCCAAGCCCTTAATCATCTTAGTGGCCCTTCGCTGGACTTGCTCCAGTACCTACTTGTCCAGAACTGGACAAGCAGCACTCCAGACATGTTTCCCCATGGCTGAGTAGAGGTGATTAATCATCTCCCTTGACCGCTGGTGATGGTCTTCCAGCAACCCAGGGTGTTGGCCGCCTTTACCTCAAGGGCACACAGCTGGCTCACGTTCACCTTGGTGTCCACCAGTACCCAGGTTCTTTTCTGCAGAGCTGCTAAACCTACCTGTTATTCTATTTTGCCAAAGGGATACAGGTTAATGGAAGTGTTCTTACAGGTAGGTTTTTTTTAACACAGGTCCTTGGAGCAAAGCTAGGTGAAAGAGTGTACCCCTGTGTGGTTATGCACATGGCTTCGAGAGGGCAGTAACCTCAGGGGCAGGGTGGAGTACAGTGAGATGGTTTGGTTGAAAGGACTGTTTAACCCTGTTCAACAGCAGCCAGAACAACACAGCTAAATGCAGCCTCTGTTTCCCTGGATGGTAAAAGACATAAGCAGGTCCCTTCTGAGCAAAGTTCACGCAGGTTTTTCGGGGCTAGAGGGGGATAATGTTGTCTATGGCTTGTTGGTGGCCGGAGGTGAAGGGTATTTTTCCCTTGCACTGGCTCAGGGCTGGAGGACTGGGTGCAGAGAGAGACAAGCTGGCTCCATGCTTTGGCTGTCAGCAGCGCGGTGGCACATGCAGTACATCCGAGCTGTGATGTCCCAAACACTGCTCCCGTCTTCCAGCTGTCTCCCCATGAGTTTGCCAGGCTTCTCCACAGGCCTGGGAGTCCTTGCAGCATTGTATTGAATGGATGGGCTTATGTCATTTATGAAAATGTGATGTGTAACTTAGCCTGGTGTTAGCAAGCCATGAAACGGTGCCAAGCAAGCTAGTATGTCTATAAGGCATAGCTCAGCAGAGATACTGGCTCAGCTCCTGGGAGCAGGATATCTGTGTTAGTCCAGTACAGCCCTTTTAGCAGGGCTAATTAGCCTGTGCATCGCTTGTCACCGCTCTCCTGGTGCCAAATCTAGAACCAGTCTGGATATGAATGAAGTACGCTGTATTTATTGCATGTTGTAAACATGCCTGTAGGCTGCCATTTCACTTAGGCTCAGCTCCATGAAGGGATTTGGATACCTAATTCTGTGCAGCCAGAAAGAGTTAGGCATCCAATTCTGTCTGAGGATCCAGTCCTGAGCCTCTTTTGGGTGACTATTACTCAAGAGATATTCAATATGATTCAGTGCATGTAAATCAGTATTGTTCTCTTTATCTGAAAAAGGGTCGCTTTGATTTATGCCAGCTCAGGAACTGGCATGCTGATTTTGTAGGAAAATGCTTGCATTTCCTCCTGAAGCCTATGGCTGTGTCTCCGAGTGATCTGTATTCCACTGTGGCGTAGAGTTTTTTCAAAATTTGGGAGCCTTTTACAATTTCACTGCCATGCTGTGACATGATGCATTGCTTTGTAAACAGGGCCTTAAACAACCAGGGTCTTAAATCCATAAACTGACTGGGGCTTGGTAACACTTTGAAAATCTCTTTGCCAAACAGCATCCCTCTGAACAGGCTTCACAAAGATCTGACTGTCTGAAATGTCCATATTTCTTTTGACGCTATACCAAGGTGTTAAGAGACTACCTAAGGGGTATTTCCCATTAAAAAAATAAGAAAAATTGTATCTGTTCTATGTGTAAAATGATGCATCTGAAATACACTTCACGCTAACTTCCTCTGATGTTTTATTTCCTCCAGGACAGCATCCTTTCTTAAAAAAATAAATGATAGCTATTAATTTTACAATTGGATCTTGCTTGCTAAGACGTCCCCCAAACTAATATCCTCCCTGTGACCCCTCAACATTTGTGCATCTTCTTTTCCCTCTCTGCTCCCCGTTCTCTAGATGGAGCTAAGCGGGGATGGCAGTTGTAGGTACTGATCTGTCTTATGTTATTCTCACACACACGTTTCGATTCATCTGCTTTCAACAGATTTTTTTTTCCCCCTCTTCACAAAGACATAACTATATTTTTCTGCAGCTTTACTTTTTACTGAGGCATCCATACAATCATTCTAATTTATCATTTCACAGCCCTTTGTTGCTTTTAAACAGTAAGCTGTCCATGAGCACTCATGTTTGGCAAGAAATGTGACTTAGCTCACGGAGAGCTCTAACTGTTGTCCAGACTCTTGGTAATGAGCCTTCTCGAGGCTTGGATTAGTGTGGTGATATGTGCTGCTGCTCTGCATACTTCAGGTGCTTGTAAAGAAAATGGAAAAGTTTTTCCACATTGTCCTAGTTTAAATCGAATTCCTTGCCTTCCTTCCAGTGTTGTAACTTTGTATGGAAGGGGGGCGGGAAATCCCTTTTCTAGCCATCTCTGTCCCTTCTGTCTGCTCTCATTGAATGAGACTGCGCTAGCTGGTCAAAGCCTGAGCTATTACTTAACAGCTAACTGCAGCCTTTTCTGGGTAGACCAGTAGATTTGTAGGAAGTGAGGAAAGTGAGTGATACCACATATTGGGGATCTTGGTGAGAGAGGAGCAAAATTTATTCAAAGTCCAGAATAGAATCTACCACTTGGACAACGATGCATCTGTGCTGGTTTTGGCTGGGATGGAGTTAAGTTTCTTCACAGTAGCTAGTATGGGGTTCTGTTTTGGATTTGTGCTGAAAACAGTGTTGATAACACAGGGATGTTTTAGTTACTGCTGAGCAGTGCTCACACACAGTCAAGGCCTTTTCTGCTCCTCACCCCACCCCACCAGTGAGGAGACTGGGGGGCACAAGGAGTTGGAGGGGACACAGCCGGGACAGCTGACCCCAACTGACCCAAGGGATATTCCAGACCGTATGACGTCATGTTCGCATATAAAGCTGGGGGAAGAAGGAGGAAGGGGAGGACGTTCAGAGTTACGGCGTTTGTCTTCCCAAGTCACCGTTAGGTGTGATGGAGCCCTGCTTTCCTGGAGATGGCTGAACACCTGCCTGCTGATGGGAAGGAGTGAATGAATTCCTTGTTTTGCTTTGTTTCTGTGCACTGCTTTTGCTTTACCTATTAAACTATCTTTATCACAACCCATGAGTTTTCTCACTTTTACCATTCTGATTCTCTCCCCCATCCCACTGGGTGGGCGGGAAGTGAGTGAGCAGCTGCGTGGTGCTTAGTTGCTGGCTGGGGTTAAACCAAGACCAGCCTTATTTCCACTGTTGTCTACTGGCTGCCTGTATTTACCCCCAATCTCCTTACCATCCCTTAAAAGCAGAAAAACATAAAAGTGAGAAGTGAGGCAGCAACGTTCCTTGACACAGGTTTGATTTGATTCTTGGCTATGACTTTCTCAGTCCTGTAAAGTCTGTCTGTTTCAAAGATGCAACGCTGGAAACTGCCCCTACAAGCGCACATAGACACAGCAGCCCTGGGGTGCACACAGCAGTTTTGTTTTCCTGTTGCGGTCACTTGAAAAGCAGCAGTTTCTAAGTGGTCACACCCAGTAGTGGTCTCCTTCTGACCACGTGCCAAAATGAAGCGTATTGTAAAATCTGAAAGAAAACAGGAAATTTAGGGAGGCAAAAGCCTGTTACTTAGCTTGAAATTTGTCAAAGACGTCAGTTCTCCTTTTTTTCTAAATGAGTCATAGAGATTTCAGCAAGTGGTTGAAAAGGACCTCAGTTTGGCAGATAGCTCGTACTCTCTCCTTAATGGGGAGAATAAAGCACCTTTCTTCTAAGTAGGGCATTCAGTGAAATGTGTTGGAAGTATCTGGTGCAGTGTGTCCAAAAAATAATAGAAAAGAGCATCTTGTGGATACACCTGCATGTCATTCAGAATGGAAGCAGTTAATAACCCAATTACTTTACGGCATCCTCTTCAGCTTCAATTTCCATTCTCTTTTATAACAATCTAAGAGGCTGTTGCCAAACTGCCTAGACATCCTTAGTACTACCTGGTGAATCATAAATCTGCAGACAATGCTCTCCAAAAGCAAGCAGACTCAAACAATGTAAAATGAGTTCTGGCCTTTTGCACCAACATCTCTCAATGTTTATATTCTTCCCTAACTGATTTCATGGAGTTGGGGAAGGAGTCATTATTTGGGGATTTTTGTTATTAGGCTTTGTATTGCTCTTTACGCGCCAAACTTTTCATGTAAGTAAAAAGCGACCTTCTGTGGTGGTGTAGATAGTGTGGCTGCTGTACCTAGCGCTTGATGAAAACAGGGAGGGTAATACGCAGAAAATACAAAGCATATCTGGACCAGGGACAATTTTAGGCCTTCCTTGTGGGCACAAAGTCAAATCCATCATACGTTATTTGTCATATGCGGAGCAAACAGAGAGAGCGTGTCAAGATCTCAGCGTAGTTGCTGGTGAATTAACATGTCTGTATCATCCAAGGCAACACTATTGTTGACTGAATAACTGTAAGAACCCACCTATGCTTGGGGCCACCTGATCGTGGAGGTATATTGGCAGAGCATGATGTAGGGCCAGTATACTAGTGGCCATCCTGTCATTTTGTCATCCTTCCTATCAGATCTATTACTCAATACTTTTCTGCACACTATTGCAGAGCAAGATTTGTTTCAAAGGGAAAAAATTATGTCCAATAAGATATCCCTTTGATTCTTTTTATGCATGGACTTATGGAGCCTGGGTGATTATTGGACCAACAGTCAGTGCCGGATAACTGGAAGCTGGAGACTTTTCAGTTGTTGGTTAATTTTGGCATGCACTACATAAAAGAACAGCAGAGTGGGAAGGGTGTTCTTCCCTCCTGTCATTCTTGCTTCTGATTAATTTCTGGGCTTTGATCCATGTGTGCACAGGATGTGATAAATGACCATTGCAAGTCTTCAGTAGATGAGCAGGTGGTTCTTAGTGAGGAGCATATACTGAATGGTGATGAAGAAAGGATCAGGCTTTATGCAAACTATTTTTCACTTCCATGTCCTAAGGTGAGCTCTGTTGAATTAATCCTCCATAAGGACCACTGATGCCAAGATATGGCTAACCTGGAACATTTCAATCCCTTCTTCAAGCTGTGCAGTGTTTGCATGTGTATAATAGCAGCTGTAGCCTGTGATCCTGGAAGTCCTGCTTGCTCCTGTGGCTTACAGCTCAAAAGGTCAGCTCCTGCCTGTCTCATTTACAGAGAGCTAAGATGCAAGCAGCCCTTCCTTAATGTAAAACCAGGTTTTGTTTAGAAAAGTTTCCTTCAATTCCTCTGTTGGTGCAGCTGGGTCAGGGAGGGAGCCCAACGTAGCCCAGAAGACTTGGCCACAGTTAGTTCTTGAAAGTGCCAATAGACAAAAGTGTATCAAGCGGGCAGATATTTGCCTCTTTCCCCACTTCTGTTTCTCAAAGTATACAAATCTTAATACAATGATAAAAAAGTGGAAAAATTTAAAGACAGAAAATACAATAACAGAATTATTTTTGAAAAAATGTATGGAGACTTTGTAGAAAATCTATAATTTCCCTGAACAATGTGAACAAGCAAGTCACCTTCTATGTGACTCATTATGTCTTATTGAGAAGCGAATTGTGAGTCTTCCTTGTTCAAGCATGATTAAGACTTACATGTCTCTTGTTGGCTAGATTTCCTATTGAGCATAGTAGCAGCCAGAGAAAATGACAGTACAATTTTATGTGATTAGGACAAATCCTTAAAAATCTTGGGCAATTTTCAGTAACTATGTCAAGACAGTAACTAAAACAGAAATTTTAACACTTGTCAAAGCTTCATTGTTGGACCAAACAAATGTTTCTAATTGGTTGAGTCAAACTGTGTTTATTCATATCCCTGTGTTTTCTTCAGTTTTGCTTTTTTTCTTGTAGACATCTGTTATTTTTCTGTTACTGCTTACGTAGCCTTTTTATGCACATTTCCAAGAGTGAAAACATATTTCATTCCTCTTCAAGCTTCAATTAGATAGTCTTTTGTCCAATTCCTTTTTTCTTGTCATCTTCTTTTTTTATTAATTTTCAAATAAATTCGCAATAACAATTGAAATAATTAGGATAAAGCAATAGGATTTACAATAAAGCTTTGTGCTGGAGATCTTGTCAAACGTGGTGCAAGTATTGTATACATCCCAGAGATGAGAAGGAGAAAAAAAAAAACAAGTCTGCAAATGAGGTCTTAAACTATTCCCTTCTGCAGCAACTGGAAATTTTAACATTTAGCTCAAGAAAAAAAATCAAAGCAGACACTAAAAGAAAGGAAAACATAAATAATTTGTAAGTTTGATAATAACCTCTGAAGGCATAAACAGTGCTGGGGAATAGACAGCTAGTGGAAATGCAAACGTGGTATTTTGTAGCTAGCTAAATGAAGGATTCAGGCACTATCCTTGTCAGCCTTCTCTGGTTTAGGATGAGCTCACAAGGGCATGCTATGAAAGCCTCGGGCTATTGAGTTGTCTCCTTCTATAAAAAGTCTTAATCCTGTTTACTTCTTCATGGATTTCTGCACCTGATTTTTTGCTGTATTTGACTTGGAATCAGCCTAGGTTTGCAAACATGGGTGTTCATCTGCCACGCTCCTCCACCAGCCTGTTTGAAGATAATTACTTCCTTTGTTCTGAGTGATTTTATACTGTTGGCCAAGAGTTTCTCTTTCTTCAACCTTAATACCTTGTAGTTGAACTTCAGCATATCTTTCTGTATGACACCCAACCTAGGAGCATCAAACTGCCACAAGGAAAGGACAGGACCCCAGGCCACGCGCACACAGCTCAGAGGTGAGAGCTGGTGCTTTGGGTTTGTTTGCTGTTAGCACTGGACGAGTATCAGCCAACATCTGCTTCTGTAAAAGCCTTTTTGGTCGATTCGATTTGCAATCAATATGCTAACAAAATCGGCTTCCTCACGTGCATTTCTTTTGTCACAAAGAGAGGTTGCATTCATCAGGGGGAGTTTCTTCCAGCCCAGCTCCTGAGTTTTTCTCCAGGACATGACCGCTACTGCATTATTTCTGTATTTTTGATGGGCAGGCTCATCACTGATTACACCTAGTAATAAATACCTCTCAAAGTTCAGGATTAAAAATTGCTTTCTGAATGAAATTGCTATTACATGTAAATACTATATTGCTCTTTCTTTATTTTATCATCTTCTGCTTTACGTGTCTGTCCAATGGATTGGTGCCTTGTTATCACAGTTGCTTCTTTTTTTTTTAATAATTATCAGTTATCTGGTTTCTTTTAGAAGTTTAGTTTTATCTTTTTTCATATTTTTTTATGTTATGCTACCCTCCACAATTCTCTAAACAAATTTTAATACCAGAAGTTGTTAGCTGCAGTTTACACATTTCCCTTTCATCCAAAAAGTCACAGGCTAGATCTTTAAGTTAAAGATGGATGAAGATGTCCAGAAACATTTAGTGTAATTTTAATTTTAGAGCAAAATTTTAATACTTCTGTCCCATTTTTCACCACCCTCCTTCCTCCTTTTTATTTTTGGACAACTCCATGGGAGATCCAGAACACCAAAATTTCAGTGAAGAATCAGGAAATATTTACTATGAAATGATTTTCTTATTTTGAAATCAGTTCAGTTGTCAGGATAAAAATGTGATGCAGCTGCATGAGTGGTAGTGCTGGAAAAAGATACTGTATGTCCTTTTCCAGTCCAATATTCCCCCTTGAAGTGAAATCCCTTGCAGAAGTTAAGGCCAGACTCAACCTGGAGAATCACCTACCAAAGTAGTTTGACTTGGGCTGTTAAATCACTCTGATTTATTTTATTTTGTAGTGTGGACACTGGTTTCAGTAATGTATTTCTTCAGTATTCCTTCACGTGTTTCATAATTTTACCCAGGTTATTTTTTTAAGTATCTCAGTGAGACATACGAGCGAGAATTACAATGTTGTTGATCATCCCCTGCCTCTCATAGCCGTTGGCCAAGGACAATATGCACAACCCACAGGTAAAATGCTACTTACTGCATTTTTTCCCCCTGTTAAGTGCCTGATACATAGAGGAATAGCAAAAGTAGAACTGCTGGGGGAAAAAAAAAACCACAACAACCAAACCAAACCAAACCAAACCAAAACAAGCCCACAAGTAAATATTTGCACAAATGAACACAGAATAGATGTATGTCATGCTTTGAGGAGGGCTGAAGTCCCAAGGACTGTGTGAGGACGAGCGCAGCAGAGAGCTGTGGGTGAGCTGTCGATGGCGAGTCCTCATCACCAGGGTGCCAGTGATCTCACCCAGTTCTGCCAGTGTCCCCAGGGGCGAGATCTCTGCAGCGTCCATGGGAGATCGCAGCGCTGTTCCTGTTGGGAATTGCAGTCGGTGCAGGCTGTGGCATTGTGAAAGGAGGTTTTCCTTGAGAGGGGGGTCTAAGGGCTGCAGTCTCTGATACAGCATTTGCATGGGAGGTGCAGAGGAGTCTGATAAATTAATTCTAAACAATAAGACCTATCTTTCATTTTTGTGACACTACAGCAGCTGTAAAAGTTTAAGACATACCATTTATGTTGCAAAGGATCTCTAGAGGTCTCCAGCCCAATCCAGGGCTCAAGGGAGGTCAGGTTACAGAAGGGTGCTTGTCCAGCCCAGGCTGGAATTTGTCCCAGGATGGCAATCACACACCATCTCTGCATCCCTGTTCCAGTGGTTGAGTACCTTCAGGGTGAACTATTTTTCCTAACATCTAATCAGAATTTCCTGTATTGTAACTTATGTCCATTGCTGCGTGTCCTTTTGCCAAGATTTAGTCTGGGCTTGTTATTTCTCATGGCAAAGTTTAATAAACAAACATGAATGTGTTACCATTACTATTCCAGTCCAAATAAGTGGAGGGGCTCGTCTTGAGATGGAGTTATTTAGAATAAGCTTCTTAAAGGTATTATCATGCATAGAAATGCAAATTGGAAGCACCGTGGTCTCTAGAGTAGGTGTTTCGAAAACCCCACTGGATACCTGTGTCCTCTGCAGATGCTTGTGAACCTGCAGCCTGGTGCAGCAGCACTTGATAAATTAATACTGAAGTGGTGGTGCACACAGTGACCTGAGCATCACGGCAGTGCTAGTTGCAACAGGTTGTTTTAAATAATACGCAAAAGACCCCAAGAAGGAAGTTAAAGCTAGAATTTGATTATGTGTAGGCAATCTGCATGAGAGAGAGGTCCAAAGAAGTCGACTTCAAATCGAGGCAGGCACAGGTACCCCGAGGGAAGTCCTCAGTGTGAACAAGGAGCAGTAAACACAAGACAAGCAGTTTCAAATAGGCTTTTCATTATGGTTGGCTCATTTTAAAAAGCTGAGTTGGGTTTTCCTGGGTGTTTAATGTTTGCAATATCTATTGATTTCAGCTGGTGTTGGTACATGCTCAACTGTTTCAGAAGTGTCAGAGCAGCTGCTATGACGAGACTGCTGCACATAATTGCTGAGAACAATAATCTCACGGCTTGTTTGGGTTCCCTGCGCCACTCTTATCCAACTTGCTATCTCTTGCCTTATCCTTACATTGTAATGCCTTTAGGACAGGACTATCTCTTGCATTGTGTGCAGCAACTGTAGTGATAAAGATCCTGACTGTGCGTAGTGCTTCTAGGAATTACCACAAAAAAGCCCCATCCCATAATAATTTATTAATATGGTATGCATCAATGTGAGACATTTCATTGGCTTTAATAGGCTTTGGATCAGTTTCCTTAGTACCTCTGGCCTTTTTCAGTTCCATTATTCATGAAGGAACATGTTTAATTCAGAGTTAGGGACCGCAAATACATCTGGTGTACCTGGTGATGCTCAATGCTTTTATCCACAGTTACAGAAGTTATCCCTAAGCTTAGAGCTGCCTCATCTATGTGGACGAGTACAAGGCAGACCCCCTTCTGAGGATGCTCGGGCTTGTATGAAATAAAGGTTGAGTTCCTCCACCTAGTGCGGGTGATTTTCTCTTTTTTGCCCCGTGATGGGGTGTGTTCCCGGAGCTTGTCCGCTGCAGTGCACACCTCGGGTCTAAACAGCAGCCTTTGGCCAGGGACTGCCTAGTCAGCAATGGAGTTTATCAGGTCAAGACAAGGGTCATGCTCTGCTCCATCCTATTTTCATTCAGGGACAGACTTTTTGTCAACCTTCCATTATCTTTTCCCCAGCTTTTACCTAAAGATAAAAAGAAACAGCTTATAATTCATTACAGTTCATTAAAATGAAAATAAAATTTATTTTGCATCAGAATGAAAAAATATGACTTGTTCATTATTAGCATATAAATGGTATTTTTTATGTCACTCTGCCACAAAATCACTTACATTTTCAATGATCACAGCACACAAAATTAATTTTTGATAGCCTTTTGTGATTTGGTTGAAAATTCTCATTTCTTTTTGTGCATTAACAGCAAACTGTATCCACTGCTATTCATACCAAATTTTAGATAATGAAGCAATTAAAAATACATGGATTGAAGATCTTATCTCATTTTTCCTCTGGCCTATTTCTGCTTCATTATTCATGAAGGGATATGTTTAATTCAGAGTTAGTAATTGCAGATATATCTAGTATAAATTGCGCCTTATATTCTTTTACCCAATTTCAATTTATTTTAGCAAATAGATCTATGGGGAAAAAAGAGCAGGAAAGACAAAAGGGCAAAAACTACATCTCGGTGTTGCCAAAACAAAACCTTACAGGTCTATTGCTTGTAAAGTATGTCTGCAAGTCAGGAAAAAGTTGATGCAATGAGGCACTGTACTTGGCATATTAATAACCTTGCATTCGTATCAAATGGCTGAATTAAACTCTTCTGATTTGAAGCAGTTTGAGAGACCTCATGACTCAGTGCAACTGTCATTCTGCTGATTTTATCCACAAAGTCAAAAAGTCCCAAATTAGTGAAAAGCAGAAGTAGTAGAGACATAAACCTGGATAAATAGCAGAGTTGAAATAAAATTAAGCTGGTTTAGGCAAAGTAGAGGAACCTTCGCTTGGCCAGAAAGTGAGAATGACTCTGGATCATGTGTTTCCAAGTGTCTGGAGCGAGATGCGTCTGTAACGGCTCGATAAAACGTTCAGATCCTGGACACATAAAAATCATGAGAGCTTCCACTGGGTTTGGGATCCAAGGAAACAAAAGCCAGTACGTGCGGGAGAGTGGGCTGGGAGGGGGCTGCCAAAGTGCAGCGAGGGCTGCTCCTTGGCCAGATGGCTCCTGCCTTCCCCTCCCTTAAATCTCAGCCCAGGGGTTGGATTAGGGTTGGGATGAGGGTGCCAAGGAAAAGACAGCCGACACGTATGGCAGGAGAGGGCTTGGACCAGGCAGCCAAGATGCCTCCAGGGCTGCTGATGCAATTGTCCCCCAGAGCCCTGCTGACGTGGGGCCAGGTCGAGTTCCTGAGCTGGGGCACAGCTGAGGGCTCTCTGTGAGGTTTGGATGGGGCCTGTGGAAACTGCTCTTCGTGGGGAGGTGCTAACAAGGTTAATTATATCCAGGAATTGTAAGAGTTGGCTGTTGGCTACTGCAGTCCCAGGGCTTCTCGTTGGGCTGTAAGCTGTCTTTGGGAGCTGTCACAAAAATGCCCTTGTCCTGAACCTTCTGCAGAAGATGGAACGGGGCATAACATGGGTGAGTTTCCAACTGTTCCTCTGACCAGGTGTCAGAGCGCTCTAGAGAAAGGTTTTGTTTTAATCGCTAAGGACACAGCTCCAAACCTCCCTTTATACCGGTGGAACTTCTTGTATGTATGTCTCGGACTTGAAATAGAGTTTGTAGAATTAGCAATTTGGATTTATTAAACATTGTGATCAGCACTTTCTGGTGCAATTATTAAGGCAAATATTTCTGCCCAGTTATTTGATTAACTGAGTAACTTGCAAAGCGATGCATAGCCTTTCCTGTGTAGTCCTTGATTCATAATTTCAATAAGTTAATTAATTACAATCTTATTTTCTCTCCTAATGAATTCTGGTTTGCTCTGATGGCTTTGGAAGTCTTAAACATGTTGTGAATGATTCTCAGCTAAAGTTTCAGAGAGTTTTTATGTTTTATAGGAAATAGCATTTAACAGCTATTGCTTTTCAGTGTAGAGCAGACTTCACAACTGCCACCAGCACTAACAAAAGTTCTGCCTACCTTCTGCTCCCTGTGCTCCACGAGGAAAATCCATCCGTTCATGAACAAGTATCCCTATTTTCCCTAGAGGACACTGACAGGCATTGCTTTCAAAGAAATTACACTCCATTCAGTTACTCCGATCAACAAAAGCAACGTTCCCTGACCTGCTGTGGGTGAACACCCTTTGGAAGCCTGTGCCACAACAGAGGTGTCAGGCCTTGGCAGGATATTTAATCTGCCTTTGTCTGCAGCATCGCCTGTTGGTGACCTTGGATGTGTGCTCCATTCTTTGTGTCCTTAATTTGCTGATAAGTGTGTTGAAGGCTTTCAGAGCCCTCGTTGGTTGAAAACTGCTGCTGGTTCATCCCACACTGATGAAATTAAATATAATGCAAAATTCTTCCAAGTGTATGACATCTGTTTTCCTGGAATCCTGTTTTTAATAAGTTCACTAAAAGCAGATTTCCTGGAAGTCAAACTGGTGCATGGAGGAGCAATTTCCAGCAGGGTTCTGCTATTGACACGCTGTGGCTGTGCTAAAGCTGACCCCCTTACTCCTTGTGGTGACCGGGTACTTTGGGGTGCTACTCAGCCAACAGTTTACGTTGTGGCTCCTCTATAGGAGGAGATACACACCTCCTCACCAAATGGCCCACTTTGGCATGGTGTTTCCCTTGTTTCTACAGTTTCCCCCTGCTTTTTTTTTTTTCCCTACTATCCCCTGTCTGGATTTGGTCCTTTATCTATTGCTGTGTCTTTCCAGATTTAGGCTGATTTTGGAGAAAAGAGGAGAGAGGCCATGTGTTTGGGGATTTTTCCATTATCTCAGACCATATCTCCTCCATCTCCTCCTCCTTATTTGTCACGTGAGTGTTTCTGATCTCTGCCTTGCCTCCTATCACCACAAATTCCTCTCTTTCCATTGATCCACTTCTCTCCATACTTTTGCTGGAGGGTGGCATGGGAAAAAATGCCACTGAGCTCAGAGCAGTCATCTTCTCCTCACCTTCCACTAATGTTACAAAATAGGTGGCAAAAGCAGTCCCAGCAGGCATCCTTGAGAGAGACCTGGAGGCTGCAGAATAGAGAGGCTCAGAAACTGAGACAAGCCATCCCTAATTCAAAATTGGGTAATTCAGATACCCATCAGACACACTAACTGATCATAAACACAAGCTTGGCACAGGCCTAGATCTTGCCTCCTCAGTGTCCTAGTCTTATATGAACGGTCATCTAAACAGTCACACAAAATAAGGCGTTATCAGCTTCACTTCATTAGAAACTAATTAGAACTGTCACCCCAAGCTGAAAAGATACCTTTGAAGTACAAATATTTCCTCAGCTTTTCTTAATCAAGGCTTTCTTTTTATGGCCCTTTTTATATGCTGATTCCAGCCGGCACATGAACTAGAAATCCTGGAAGGCTGGGAGGAAAAAAATCCTCTTGCACTATTTCCAATTGGATAAAAACCAAAAATCCATTGGAAATCTCATGATTTCCAGCACAGCGTACTGGCCAAGAAAATCTGGAGAAGCTGCAAATAAGCATCCAGCTGTCTGGATAAGTCCCTGAACTGAAAAAAAATATTTGGAGGTTTGTTTATTCTTCATACAGAGAATAAAACCTTATTATTTATCAATATTAATAAACTCCTTAAAGTGCATGATGCCTACAAGGCAAAGAATTAGCTGTGTTGCTTGTGGTGATAAGTTTATAGGCCTGTGGGCTTGTCTGGCCTGGACAACAGTCAGGTAATTCAATTCAGGGATTTAGTGCAAAGCTTACTGTTGGGGAGATTAACAACGAGGATTCATGGAAGAGATGATTTTTAAAGTAGAGATGTGAATCTGATGCAGGGCTGTATTGTGAGAGGTACATGTGGCTTTCAGATTGCATAGCAGAGAGAGAGAGGTTGAGGCAGAGAGAAGAAATTAATGGGAAAAGAGAGATGTAGGAGATGTATAGTCCTGGTCTTGTTATTTATGGGGTCAGAGCTGCGTCCTGATTGAGCAGACCATGAGACTGTGGTCACCCTGGTGTTGCCTGGTCCCTGCTGTTGCCCAGGCCAGCTACATACACACTGCTCTCTCGACTCATGTCTGTGTGCAGCTCAGCCCAGAGCTGCCTGGTTTGTGTTCTGCACACACATTTTTACTGTCCCAAATCAGGCTTTTTAGTAAGCACTATTTGAGCAGGTTTTCAGAAAACCAAGCTGAAATTCTGAGCACAAATCCCATTACTGGTTTAAAGGGTCAAAACCTCCCACTGCTTTGGACATTCAGCATATATCTATTTTAACAAGATCTATGCATTTATAAACTACCACTCAGTCTTTTGCCATATAATTTTTTGCTTCTATATTCGACAAATATTCTAATAGGAAGGCAAATTGTGAATGGCAACTTATTCTAAAAGGTAACCTGTGCAAAAGACGGAGATATGTGACGTCAGTAAGGTCATTCCCACCCATCCCACACTGGCCAGGTAATGTCCTCCACATGCAGCCAAGCACTGCCAGTGCCAGAAGCAGCATGCAGGGACACCAGGGTCCCACACCACTCCTTCCCTTTCCCTCGTGCAGTGCAGGGACACCAGGGTCCCACACCACTCCTTCCCTTTCCCTCGTGCAGTGCAGGGACACCAGGGTCCCACACCACT
>JANHGO010000048.1:12428562-12469096 GCA_024606505.1 Aquila spilogaster
CCTTCCCTTTCCCTCGTGCAGTGCAGGGACACCAGGGTCCCGTACTGCTGCTCCCCTTTCCCTCATACACCATTGGTCAGGGCAAACGGGCGGCCACGTGTTGCCTGCTCTCCACGCTACCCTGAGATGTGGTCGGAGGTGGAGAACGTTCCCTGAGCTAGAGATGCAGGATGGGGCCCTTATTTATACATTTTCAAAATGCTTGCCATAAATTCACTGCGAAATAGCTGAGATCCCTGAAGAGCAAGCTATGTGACGTGGCCTTGCTATTTCAGATGTTTTTGTTGTTTGCTCTCTGCATCTTTATTAACGGCACTCTGTCAAGGCCGTTGCATTAAACATTGATCTACCTTGACAGCGGGAGCAGGGCATGCATATTGAAGGGCAGGTGTCAGCCCCTTGCCGACAACATCCCTCCCTCGCAGATATTTAACTATTTCTTAGCCTCCCAAGAAAGACACGTGGAAGGAGCCTGCTGGTGCTGCGATGACACAGAATTACTCTGCTAACCAAAGCGTGGCGGGGAGGAAAACTGTACTCCTGAATTTCATACCTGGAAACCTGCCAAACTAGGAGGCATCTCAAACAACCTTGTTGCTCTCCTGTCGGGGTACCGTCTGCTCGTTCACATTTACTGGGTGGGAGCTACTTACCATTTCACAGCAATTCTCAAGGCTGAAGCCTACTGACCTGTGGGAAAATTACGCAAAGGGCATTTTATAGCACTTGAAGCTTCAGCTATGCCTAGTCATGAGCTCACTGCTTCTAGATTTGAAGGTGCTTCCTGCAGTGATTCTTTCATGCAATTGCCACTTCGTGATACAGTCTCAATTTCTAAACTTTCCAGGATTCCCTTGAAATAACCTCAGGGGAAGTGGCAGGTTCTGACACTCTCGATGACTTCTTGGAAGCAATTCAGACACCAAATGATGGTCTCGGTATTGGGAAATGAGCAGAGGGGTCTGCCTGGCTTGGTGATGACTGATGGAGGAGGGGGTCTGAATTGTTTGGTAGCCCTTTGTGGATGTTTGAAAGGGAAAATACTAATTCCTATGTTTCTGTGAAGGGTGTGATGTGAGATACAGATGGGCAGGGCATTTGTTTCTTTGGTTTCTTGTTTTTAACGTAGTGAAAGGCACTGAGAGACTTCACTGGCAGACCGAAAAAATCGGCAACCAAAGCAAGCTATGTAACCCTTGCAGCTGTCTTTCTGAACGCTTTACTTTAAACTACCCGGTGCAAAAACTCACCCCATCTTGCTACGTGGGGCAACCTATCCACAGACTGGTGTCACTTGGATGCTTCCAAGTTTTCTAGCTCTTTAAGGAAAAGAGCCGTGAGATCCTAATCCCCCAGTAACTCTTTGTTTCTCCCGAGCAGAGGCATTGCTCCCTGGGCTTTCTCTCTGGCTTTCCCACTGGGTTTCTCCCAAGGTCTGCCCTTGCTCAGGGTGTCTCACTGATGTGTCAATCACTAACAAGCTGCTGTGTACAGTGAAGGACACGTAGTCTCCATGTCACCGGTGATGGGAACAGCCAGCCTGCTGGCAGGCATCCCCCATGACATACCCCTCGCCCCGGTCCAGCTCTGCACTCAAGGGGCCACATCCCTGCCACACCATCCGTTCCCTCGCTGCTCCCTGGCCCCGCAGACCCGGCGGAGGCTCTGCCTCCCTGCCTGTAGCTTTTGGCTGGGTGAGCGAGGCTGGGTCCGTCTGCCTGGCAGCGGCGCGGGCTTTGGGGAGGAGCAGTGGCGGGGCTGCAGGACTGTTGCGATTCGGCTGCCAGCTGGCACAGCGCAGGCAGGCGCTGAGCGGGGATGAAATGTACTCGGATGAAATGTGCTCGGATGAAATGCCCCAGATAAAACATTCCCACAGCCCCACTATACCTTCGCGTTTCCCTGGCTTCATAAAGCACCTAGACTTCAAGCTATCTGCTCACTGCGTGCTTGAGTTTGGCTTGAATGTCTGATAACTTTTGTTTAATTTTGGCAGAGGTTTACTTGTCTATGTGTGTTTGGGTTTTGGTTTTTTTTTTTTATTTTGTTGAATTCTCTGGCTAAGGATAAGTTTGAGGCTTAAATTACATAGTCACACTAATATCAGTCTGTACAGTCACTACAGCATTTTGTGGGCTTTGTAAGGTTTGTTATAAACCACCTCATCTCATGGCATTTATTGTCACTCTACCTATCGGTGAGCAGAAGGACAGCCTGACACCCTCCGTGCAGCATGATGCAATGGGGGTGCCTGTGTGCACTGCAGGGGGGACTGGGACTTGGCCCATTTCAGTTCAAGCGCAAACATCATGTATTTTTCCCCCCTCTTCACCAAGGGGTTTTAATATAAGAGCTAAGACAGGCATTTGCAACTTTTTTTCCTAGGGCTGAACTCTCGTATTTCAACATGAAACTTTTAATCCAACAGTAACGCCCGGGTGTTGCCTGGTCCTCCAGGGACTGATGGTGTATGTTTCTCCAAAAATGATGTGCCTGTTGCAAGCAATTGTTCTCTAAAGTCTGTTCAAGCTCTCGTTGGCTTGTTCTCTGCGAAAAACCACCTGGCAGTACTTAGGCTGCTTCTGTGATGAAAATGCTTGCTGTCATGTTAATTAATGCATCGCCTTGTCAGTTCTTTGTAGTCTTCCATCTACCTGCCTCTACCCTTGTCTTTTCTCCCCTCTTCTCTTTGGATGGTGACCCCCTCTGGATAGACTACCTCCATGGATCTGCGTGTGCACAGCACCAGCCACAACAGGTGCTCCTACAGAAAAAAACCTCATGAAAACATGAGAGCACCCCAACCGTGGCTGGCCCAGGACGCCATCACCTCACTTTCAGGAGGTGCTGGGGCAGTGCGGACATTGAATAGCCCACGCAGCTGCCTATACCCTCCTCCTTGTGTCCCTCATCCCAGTTAGCAAGTTAGGAGTTACCTGCCTGCTCACAGTCTGATGCTGAGCACATGCAAAGCCCAGAAGTCCCTGAATGTGTTGCATGCACAAATAATTTTAGCTCAAATAGACTCTTGTGTCTAGTTTGAACCTCTTTTTGTCCCTCCAAGAACAACTCAGGAAGAGTCCCATGAGTTGGCCTATGAGGATCTCACTACTGCGGGTATTCTTAGGTCTTCATCAGGAAACACATGGGAATCTCTCCAAGCTATTACATCAGCCTTGTAAATGACTCATGCTGGATGTCTGCACTTTCTTTTACTGGTGAGGAGACAGCTGTGTTGGAGAACTTCGGTCAGCCTCATCTTTCCAGGGGGCAAAACGAAGGCCGAGTCAGCTCGTGGTGTACCCCAGTGGGTTCAGTAGGGTGTATCGGTGTCCCAAGGGATGTCTGTATGATGTATCTTGTCTACATGGTGTTGACTAAAAGTAAGAAGTGGTCAGATATTTTTCTTCATCTTCTATGACACACCACCCCCCACCTTCTATTTTTTTTTTGTTCGTCTGCTGAAATTTTAGTGTTTGTGCCAGTGAGACCACAGCAAAGTCTTTTTCAGCCTGTCCCATCGCTCATTCCGGAAAGTTGTGCCAATTTAATTCACTCATAAGCTTATAATGTCAGAAAATAAGGTCTAGGGCTTCTTTCCTTCTCTTCTCTGTAGTCCTATGGTCTCTTCTTTTTCCAGCATTTGCTGGTTTGTCCCTCCTGAAATTTTATTTTCATGAGCTGTGCTCCTTCTGGGTATGTTTCTCTCATGTTTTAGTTATACCTTTGTGGTATTTTTTTTTTTAGTTTTTGAGCAGATGAGGTCCTGATTAGCAGGATATGAAATAACTCAGTAATACACAGTGAGTGATGTCAGTTGTTCTTAGAGGTGGCTACCTTCAAAAGAAGGAAGATAACCTTTATGGGAAAATACAGCTGTCTTCATGTCCAGTCCAAAAGAACAGAAAAGACTGTGGATTAAGTGGAGACAGTCCCTAAATTCATTACTGACATCAGTTCATGGGGAAAAAAAAAGACGTCAGGAAAAAGGAAAATGGGCTGGAGGCTGCCGTCCAGCTGCCTTCTGGGTGCATGCCTGCAAGCAGGGACCTGGAGCCTCCAGAACAATCTATTGAGGATTATTCTCAACGCGTGGGTGAGTATCAGGCTGGACGCTATTGCACAACACAGCTCAGCTGTGTGTCTGATGTTTGTCGTACTAATAGCACTGCAAAGCATTTAACAGTGGGGAAAAAAAAAACACATAAAAATGGGGAAAATGGAATAGTTAAAATCATGGCAAAAACTTTGGGTTTTGATTGAGTTTTGAAAATAATTGGAGAGTGATAATACGAAAAGGTGAGGAAGGGCTGTTTTGAAATGATCTGTGCCACGTGGGGAAAAAGCAAATTTAAACAGATTGAAAGGGGTAAAGAGAGAGGAGGGAGTGGTGGGCTCAGACAGTCTATGGAAAGGGCTCAGGAGAGCCAGGAGGGGAAGTGTCTCTGTAAGAAAATGGAACAAAAGGTGGTTTTGAAATGAGGGAAGCTACAGGACCCATTGGAAGGAAAGGAGAGAAAGTGTCATGCATATTATTTCTTATTTTTCTTTCCAAATGATTTTACCTCATTCCCTTTTCAAACATGAGGGTGAAACTCTAAAGTAGGCAGAAACTCCCACTAGATTTTCATTGCTTTCTGCTTCCAACCTCCCTGGAAACCCCTCAAGATCAGGCTTTCACAGTAATTCAGCACATGTGCTTCTGGCCCCAAAACCCATCCATGAACCTGGGGGAGGTTTGGCCCTGATCTGGGCTGCTGCTGGGACAGCGTGCAAACATGAAACCAGAGTCAACTAAATGCCCTGGAGCATGCGGAAAGGTTGGGCTCTGGCTTGTATAGCAACAGGCTGAAGAAAGGTTTATGCCAATTCTGATTATATTCAGATGGATTAATGTATCAGCTTGTGGCCTTTCTGCTGACAGTGATTCTGAAGGGCGCAGGCACCCTTGAACAGGTGATAGGCAGCTGAAAATCCCAGTGGAAGAAGTGGTTTGTGATTATGGAAATTGGTAGCTCACCCTAGAAATTCTTGTGCAGTGCTCTTAAAAAGGGATGAATATTAGAGTTACATGTGTGTTTATAGAGTGTTCAGGCAAACTATAAGCACTGAATTTTTGGGCTTGTAATCTCTCTTGCAGAATATGAAGGCTTTTCATGGGAAATGCACTGTGTCGATCATTTTCAACATTAAGATCAGATGCTTTCTTGCAGGCATTTTAAGTGTTTGTTCAGCTCTGGAGAACACCCTGTACAGTTTTTTACCTTTTCTAGTTTTGTAATCGTGCAGTTTTTCCTTCATTGGGTAAGAGCAACAGAGACATTGTAGTGGGGTGAAAAGACTCCAGTTCAGCCAGGCTCTGAGCAAGGCATAGAACCATAGAATGGTTTGGGTTGGAAAGGACATTTAAAGGTCATCTAGTCCAACCCCCCTGCAATGACCAGGGACATCTTCAACTAGATCAGGTTGCCCAAAGCCCTGTCCAGCCTGATTTTGAATGTTTCCAGGCATGGGTCATCTACAGCCTCTCCGGGCAACCAGAGAGTCCATCTGGTTGAAGTCCTTGAAAGAGCTGCTGCGGGTTTGCACACCTTGGAGTTAGTGGGAATTGAAGGTGCCCGTTGCACAACAGGACCCACCAGTACTGTATTGCACTAAACAAATCATATACTTTGAGACAGCCCCTACGTCAGAGAGGTTAAAAATAACAAAGAGAGGGTGAAAAGACGTAGGTAGCTCAATTTTATGCATGAAAATGGAAACAGGTGTTAAAGGGCTTGCTAGGGAGCATACAGCGAGCCTGGACAGAGCACAGAACTGAACCGGTGTTTTCTGATTCCCAGGGTGGTGCTTTTATTCTGCAGCAACGATATTTTGCTTCTACAAGTTCAGGCGGAATGGTCATATTCTTAAAAAAAAGACTCTCATTTTCAGTCAGCTCTACACTCAAATGCTTCCTTGAACCTGGTGGTGTTGGTAACAGTTGGATTCTGAGCGAGTTTAAATAGCAGTTCCTCTTTCATAGCACACAGTAACAACTGCTGTGCATGTTTCAGTCACAGGCAATGATTAGTCACAGGAGATACCAACTATTACTTGAATATCGAGCCATGCTACCTTAAAACGAAAAACCACTAAAAATTGACTCATATACTGACCAGGAAATCTTCATGAGAAGATCATGACATTCTCCAGTGGAGAACATGCCCAAAGCATGCACTACATGAGCTGCTTTACTGGGGGTATTTTTTCCCTCAGTGAGTGTTAAGTGCGGAAAGTGGCAACGGGAAGAAATTGTGGTTTGTAACCTATCTTTCCAGGGTGATCTGAAGACTTAAAAATATATATGATGTAATTAAAAATTTCTTTGAAAATAGTCATTTCCTTCCCTGGTTCTTGGATTATTTGGTACTGTTGTCCGGACCGTGCATTATCTGAGCATGCTGTGGCTGCACAAGGTGACTCGCCAGGGCACCGTACCCTCTCAGGGATAAAATGAGTATAGGGAAAGCATTTTGTTTTGCCTTTAAATCATCGCTCTCTAATGCACCATGTGGCTTTGCTCTTCCCATTCAATTCTGGTAGCCACATTTGTCTTGCCAGGCTCTGGGTGCTGGGAAAGCACCACCAAGGCTGGAGCTGGTTATGTGAGCATCTCTGGCCAGCTGTACAGGGTATCTGGCAGCCACAGGCCTCTTTCTGCAGACCATTCCCCCAAATAATGTGGTGTCAGAAAAAGGGAAAAAGCAAGAGTTTGGGTCACTTTATTGGATGTTTCGGCCTGTTGTGTCAGTGGCTGTTTGCATTTGACGTTCCAGATTAAGCAAATCCCCAGCTGGTACAACAAGATAGTCTCCCCCGCTCTGATTTCACGTGCGTGCAACACACAAGTTGATCCTAGCGTGAGATGGATTTGCTCAAAAAGCCACCTTACCCTCCTTACACCGTAGAAGATGCCTGTGTGATGCTGTTTCCAGCACACAGGGAGATCATCCTGTTAAGCTCTTTAGCTGCTCCGTCTTCCACCTTCTGGCTCGTACAGCACGAGCTTTGGCTTCCCGTCCACAGTACGTGCTGAAGTGGCAGCTACGCCTCAGACATGAAGCTGACTTCTTCTATCAGCAAAGACAGCAACTCCTGTCCTGTGGCCCACATCCCTCCATAATCCTCCTGTGAAGCCGCTGGTGGTTACTTGCAGTGGTTACAAAAGCGCTGCCCCTGGGTGGGAAGAGAAAGTCCCTTGTGCTGCCACTATTTTAGACCACTGATGCAAGGCTTCAGCCTTCTTATGCTGCACTCTGAACAGATGTTAGAAAAATTAATCGAGGCATTAGCTCCTGCAGATGACTTCATCAAGCACAATGGCATTTTGCAGTTAGAATAATCTCCCTTTAGCACTTGCAGTTGTATCACTTTTGCAATTAGCAACACATTTATAGCACTAAAAGAGACTGATAAGAGCATTCAGGCTGGTTCCTGGTCACTGAGCAGCAGGGTTTCTAACTTTCACTTGAACAGGTTTGTGATCGTTTGGGCTAAAGAAGAGATGACATTGACCTTTAAGAAATGGCCAGGGAATTGTTAGAGTGTATGGGATTTAGGAACCAAAATGCCTTCTAAGTTCTTTGGGATTTGGCAACCTAACTCTCACATCCCTTCAAAAACGCCAGTGTTAGATTTCACTGAGAGCAAATTGATTTTTCCTAGAATCACAAAGTAACAGAGGCTGAAAGGGACCTCTGGAGGTCACCATCTTCAACCCCCTGCTCGAGGCGGGTAATTTTAAGTGTCAAACTCTGTTCTTGGCACAGTGCTGCAGTGGGGGAGAGCTCAGGAGCCCTGAAAACACTACAGGGAGATTTCAGTGAGGCACTAAAAAGGGTCATAAATAATTAGCTTGATATTAACTTTTGAATAGTCCTCCCGGTCTCAGCTACTGAGCCATCCTCCAGGATCTTGGGCTATGTAAAGGAGGTTTTGATATTTTCTGTTTTCACTGGAATGGTGTTGGAGTTTGTACTGGTGAAGCATTCAGCTAACTGCTGCAGGTTATCCTTTGAAGCTGCAATTGTGCAACAGCACTTTGGAAAGCTGTTTGGGGACAGAGTATTTTCCCCTCGAGTCCCAGTATTGTTCAGAGAGGTGGCGTAAACACTGTACAACTGCTACTTCAGGCACTGATTCCAAATGAGAGACTGAGTTTTTTATGGCATAATCTCTTTTATTATATTCCATTGTTATTCCCTGCTTCATTATTAGCTTGACTTTTCTTTCCCATTTCTAATTGTCTCCCAACCTTCCTCTGCAAAAGAAAAAAAATCCTCTTTCAAGCAGCTCCTTTCCCAGTTGCCATGATTAACTACGACTTTTCTGTCCTTTCCTTTCTGGCCCCAGAGCTCCTCTCTCTGCCCTAAGGATGCCATGCCGAGTGCCTTGCAGTGCCCTGGCTGTGTCCGCGCCCAAGGTCTCCGTGGCAGTGCTGACACGTGTGCTTGTGGTGTTCCCCTCCTGCACTGGGTGAACTATTCAGATGTGTCTGAAAAAGCATCTGCTACTTCAACACATAAAGGTACTCGTGCAGGATGTAGGCTGCAGTCCTTTGTGTTTACAGAGGAGCCTGGCTCCCCTGGGTAATGTATCTGGGTAATATATCCCAGGGTAATATATCTGCACGTGGCCTGTGGCTGATGGAGGAGCTCTGTGGACACAGTCATTCCCAGTGGAGACCCGTTTAGGTGATATTTATTCCTTGCTCCCGGGATGTAGAGGGTGGAAGTATGTGCTCTTTGACATCCCAAGCATTAACAAGAAGACAACCAAGGAATTTTTTTTTTTTTTTCAATTTAAAAGTGTGTTTTACTTACTAATGTAAATGAAGAACAAAACAGAGAAAAAGCTGTGATGAAATATTTAAGTTCTTCACATCTTAGTTTTTTCATCTCTGTACCTCCAAGGGACAACACGCTATCTGAGTCTGGCTTTGTAGTGCCAGATAGCAGCAGTATTTTGTCTCTGCTTGTAGTACCTCCTCAGCCTCCAGCTATGTGCTGCTGCCAGCTGAGGCTCCCGCGCAGGGGGGAGCAAGTGCCCGGTGTTGAATCCCAGCAGCTTATAGCGCAACCACTTGTTACCAGAAGCCTGAATTAATCGGCTTGGAAAATTTATTAGATTAGCGAGGAATGACAGTGACCCAGGGAATGAACTCTGGCAGAGGGGCTGAAACAGAAGATGGGTTTCTGCTTGTCCCCAGGAGAATCTGAAAATGTTTTACACAGAAAAAAACCTGCAACAAATGGCATCACAGAAATGTGGGGACTTCTTGGGGGCTATGAAACGGTGAGTATTAAGGTTAGATTTCCAGAGGCATCTATTTCTTCTCAGTCCCTCTGGAAAGTCAGTGGAGAGCCGTTTACTGTTCCAGCTCTTTCAGTAGGTGAAGGAGAGGGTGAACAGGCACGTGTCCCTCTGGAAAGACGAGCTTTTAGGGGACTACAATGGATGCAGAGGCCCCTGTGGCCTCTACTACCTGTCGCTCTGCTGCCCTGGCCCTATTCTTTGGCGAAGCTGCCCAAAGACTGCAGAAGCCAGGTTTAATGAACATGGATGGACTCTCTTTTGCATAGAAGTATGGTAAGATGGGACAAATCAATTCATACCTTCCAGACCCTTTTTTCTGGAAAGTCACAGAAGTAATTCAGAGTATGTCTGAATAATCCTGAACCTGCCATATTTCTTCTGGTGTCTAAGCGACCTCTTCATTGATGAAGGTGTCTCGTCTCTACATGTGTGCGTAACTGCAAGCAATGCAGAAAGGTTTTGCATTCGGAGCCAGCAGAGATGACATGCCACACAGTACAAATGGGATGCCAACACAATTCTCTGATGTGCTTACAAAAATTCACAGCAGAAAGCTTTCCCTTCCTGCCTTCTCTCGGGTCGGTGGCTGCAGTGCAGCCTGACCCCCACATACTGTTTCTGAACTGGGAAGTGCCCCTTCCAGCCCCCGGGCACTGCCCACTGGAAGATCATCCTGCAGCTGCTGTGCAGGCCACCTTCTGCATCTGGCCCTGAGGATGCCAGAAGAGCTCCCAGGCATCTGTCAGGCACAGAGGTCTCTGCGCTTCGTCTGGAGAAACAAACTGCACAATCTGAAAGGGGAAAATATGTTTGCTGGGATTCATGTAGTATTAGGAAACACGAGAGTCTAAGAATTACAGACAGGAACAAAGAACAGAGACATTAAGTTCCCAGTCCTGGTCTTTTTCTGTGCTACTACACCAGGAAGAAAACCCGCTGTGACAAAGGAACAGCTGAAATAAGAAATGTCATTACACCAGGCTGCTCTATTAAAAAAAACAGGGCAGGTAAAACAAAGACACGTGGCTCCCGTATCTTATGTTCAAAATGGTCCAACTTTCACCTTCAAGGTACAGTATTTCACGGCTTGTAATTTGTAGTGGATCTATGATTTCTCAAATCAGCTAGCTTTTTTCCTTCTATATAAACATGAATTTAAAAGCAGAGAGTAATACTATCTAGGGCTAATTCATTCCTGGAGATTTTTTATCAGGAGCTGCAGTCTTCATTATCTGAATTTTCTATTAGTTGCTGGAAGGTGTGCATTTCTCATAGAAACTATCACATGAAAATGTGAATAACACATAATGGAAAACTAGGGAGGAAAAGAAGACTCTGACCTTCCCTTCAAATGGAGTTTCATAGCTGAAAAAAAGCAAGCCCCAGTAACAGCTTCAGGTCTGCTCAACTGCTTCTGTAATATTGTCATAGACTTTGAGCTTGTTTTTTTTCTTGCTCCAATGCTTTAGTTTTCTGTCACCACAGCAGGCCCTTGAGTGACTTTCTGGGGATGCCCAGAGCGGCTGTGTTACTCAGCGGTCCGAGGTTTGAGGTGCTCATCCCCGGTTCCACTGCGGCACAGCGGCAGCCTCACCTGTCCAGAGTCTGACAACTCATGATGAACTAAGCTCTACTGAGGCACTAGGAAATATGAGCAATGATGCATCTGTACTGCAACTCGCCTGATCACCAGCAACAAATGCAGGGTCGTAAGCAATGCCACGGCTCTGGTGGACTGCCAGGGAAACTTAGCGTCCGGGTCATCTGGCAGCCACGGCCAGTTGTGCAAATGCCTTTTGAATGTGGGTATGAGTTGCACCACCCCTTGGCTCCACCAGCGGCGTGAGATTTGAGAGAATCATACCTTACACGGATAATGCAGGCAGCACCCTGCCTATGATGCCAAAGTCGGGCAGAGAGCAGGGCATCGGCAGTCTGTCTGTGCTGCTGATGCCGGGCAAGGGGCAGGCTGTCAGGAGGCAGGGCATCAACGTGGCTATTGAAATAACATAGAAGTGTGCTGTAAATAACACCTTTCATGCTCAAGATACCGCCAAGCACTTTATGCTATACACCGTTAAATACTGGCAGGAAAGGGACCCTATACACAAACGGCAGAGCAGAACATGTTGAGCGATGCTTGAAAATAAAACTTCTTTCATCACCAGTGCATGATCATGAAAGCATAGCCCAGCATAAGGGAGTGGGATTTTTGGACGGCTCTGTGAATTTGAGCAGAATGGGGCTGCAGAGAAGCAGGTGAAATTACAGGATATGAGCTCACACAGGCATCTCAGGTACTTTGATGATGTGTCAGATTGTGCCCATGGTCACATCATGGTGGATTGATGGGTCTTCAGGAGGAGATAGACATATGGTTATACGAGTCCTGAGGGTTTCTAATTGCAAATATTACTAGTGTTCTTATTGCATTAATACAGATATTAATATAATATTGATATAACATATAATATATTAAGTCATTATGTTAATATTGAGCTGGCAAGTGAGAGCTGGAAGTACAGATTAGCAACCCCTCATCCTGCTATGTTATGCAAACCCATAGGAAAATTATTATCTCATTCACATAATAATATATTGAATAATATCTCATACACTCAACTAATTATACCTAGCTTAGGTATGTCTAAATTAGCTACTGTCATACACAGCAACCAGGTTTGACGAGAAACAAATGTCTGACTTAAATCTGATTTAGTCCCGACTCCGCCTCTGCAGTGTGGTACAGCTGCAGCCTGCAGATTTGGTGTTGCGCCTGGAAGGGAGCGATGTTTCCACTATCCCCATAGGGAGCTGTGGGACTTAATGGATGCTTACAGGATATTTGGGAGCTGCAAAGGCTGGATGCTGAGATGAGCATGGTGAGCTATGCAGAGCTGATAGACAGTTAAAGAAAATGGAAGCAAATGAATTGAAACCTCTGTGAGAAAACTCCAACCTGACCCAAAAAGCCAATATCTTCCAAACTTCACATGCTCTCAGGCAGTTCCACTGAAAACATTGACTGCAAATGCTGCTGTGCTTTGTGTTAATCCTCAAGGCAAAAGTAAGGTCACTGCTGCAAAAAAAGTGGTAGCATTTTCATTTTAAAACAAGCCTACGGCTTATTGAATTTTGCTCTAATTAGGAGGTCTTTTTTTTGTCTCTGTTCTCCTCTCTACTGCATGTGGCAAGGCCTGTTTGTTTTCCTTGGCCTTGAAGTGGGGGAAAAGATTTTGTGGGAGATTTTTTAAACATGGGTCTTTTGCTTCTGGCTTATATTCGATAGTTGTGCGTAGTTCACGGAGGGCAGAATGTGAAATGTTGCTGTGTGGTTTAGGAGCCCCTGAGAAGATGCGTCCTGCTTCCCTTTGTGCTCCGCTCCAGACCATGGCCCCACATACCGTGGGTGTTACCAAATATCACGAGAATATTGATGACGCCCAGAGAAGGGTCTCCAGTTCCCTCTGATAACGCTGTCACGGTTCGAAGGCAGTTGCTGAACTTTTGCGATTCAGGACGTTCTTTGGGCAAATTTTGGCTTTCAAGGCTCAAGGTTTAAAAACGATTATGTTGTTAAACAGGGATCAAAGGCCAAAGGAAAGCGACTTTACCGATTTCTGCAGGTTGTGGAAGAGCTAGCTGCCGCGGGGTAAACGCTCCTCTGTTGTGGTAAAAGAGTCACTGCTCTGGCACTGGTGGATGTAAAACTGGGTTTCACCGCTGTGCCAGAAGCACAGTTATGAAGAATTGTGCTTTCACCACCCCACACCAGGTCTCAAGCTGGAGTGAACCAAATGGTTACAGGACACCGTGCTGTGTTTACGGGCATTTTGGGGCATTTCTTCTCGGCACTGGAGCTCGTGCGTGGGCAGGTGCCCTCGGACGAGCAGGGCAGGAGCGGGGCTAGCTGCAGCCAGGGTGGAGGGCTCACAGGCAGTGAGTACACGTGTTTATTTACTGGTACTGTGTGTGATGACTTCTTGCGTATGTGGAAATTGATTGTACACTCTATGAATCACACTGATTGATAAGCTGTGTGAATATAAAATCCAGCCAAGAGTCTAGGGAGGTGTCTCACAATTCTATCTAGGCTATTCACTTCCCTCTCAACCAAGAATTAACTTTAAAAAGTAGGAAGAGGCTCCTTTTTGGCTATCACAGTGTCATCATCTTCTCCGGGTTTTTAATTTCCTCTACCCCCTGTCCCATTAAAACTAGATAAGTGTGTTAGGAAGATAAAAATCAGCTTACAACTTTATGGACGATTGATTGAAAGAAAAAAACAGAGTGCTGAGCGTAGCTGGCTCAAGTCTGCATAAGACCTCTTAAAAATTATTTACTAGATACTCAATAAAGTGTGCCAGAATAGCCTGTTAAAACTGCAGAGGCAAGAGCCTCGGGGGAGATTTCCCTGCTCCGCTCTGTACCAGCCAGCTGCAGCTGTCGGTAGCATTAGGAGTAAACACAGCTCCAATCGACATACAGTTCCTTTCTGTTCACAGCAAATTTAAGTATGATATTTATAGGCATCAGTCATCTCTGATCTCCTTTGATCCATTCTTTCCAACTGAAGAAGCTGTGCTTTGAAAGAAAACACCATCTTCCTCTTTTCACTGGCAGAATTAGAGAAAAACGCCAAGACGCCAACTTTCAAAATGCTTCTGATGCCTTTAATGTTTATTTTAACGTCTGAAAAATATCTGAGGGCCTGATCCTTGCCTATGTCTGCTTCTGGAAAGCGGCAGCAGATCTTGTGCCACCTCAGTTTATGGATAACACGTCTGTGCAGTGCCAGGCTCCGAGGTTATCACGAATATTCCCATCTAGAACATTAAGTCCTTGTTGGAGCCCATCTAATGTAAATACATTTGTACCAAGCATGCTCACCCTCCTGCATGCATATTCATGGCATGCCAGCTCCTGACAAAGATAATGCTCTGTGCAGTGAGCACCGTTATTAGCTCTGACTGACAAATGGATTTCTAATCTAATGTATGTATGTCACACATGGATCACAAGAGCTTTGAAGTCAAACGCGTTCTTGGGAGCTGAGCTACCTTTGTTACAGCATAGCATTAAAGCAGAGAGGTACGAAGTCCCCTGCTGTTGGATGGCACTCAGCAGTTGATAACTAGGGGGTGAAGGCACTTCCCTATCCCTGGAAATGCTGCTGGCGTCTGGAATGGAAAGCTGGGCTAGGAGCAGCTGTGGCTCGGCCGGGGAGGCTGGTGCCTGTGCTTGGCTCTCTCAGGCAAGGTGCTACAGGCAGTGAGGGTAAGGAGCATAGTGCCAGGTCCAAGAGCCACCTTCAGAGAAGAAAATAGCATGATCCCCTCTGAAATACCTTGTTTAAAGCCCGTGAGACTACATTCTCTGAGTAAGGCTGTAACTGAATTTCTTGAACAAATGATGCTCATCATGCCAAGGCGCACGGTAACAAAGATTTTCCATCCCCATCTGAATAGTGCATTCGCACCTATTCTGTACACCTATAAGCCCACACCACATGCAACTCCTTTGCCTGTTTTTAAAAAAAGGAAACATGGACTTGAAGGGAAAGGCATTCATAAAGGATTTATGTTGGGAGCAAACCAGGACACACTCACAGTGTGGCTCAGAGGCAGCCGGACCATTCAGCTGACACCGGGTGAACAAAAACTTCTCAGCTCACGAAACCTTTTCCCTGTTGCAGATAAGCTATTTACACATCTGGAGTGTCATTTTGTGATCAATACTGAGACCGACCAAGGCATGACACAACTGATGTTGCTTGCTTTGTGTACACAATAAACCATCAACAGATGGTTGGTTGCTTGTATCCTTACCTCTATGTAACTCTTTAATGCTGCTCAAGTAGTCACTAGTAAGAATCACAGGTAACACGGACACTGAAGTACACACGTCATCCCTTCATATCAATAGTGTAGCATGAAAAGCCTTAATGAAATCATTTTTCTATTGATACAATCAAACCGTGGTACATAGTCGCTGCCTGCAACATTTTACCAGTTAAGAGCAATCAGTTTAGTGGTAATCCCGTGCAGCACAAGATCATGCTTGTGTTCTGAGTTGAGGCCCAAATGATGATAAAAGCCACATATATATATATATATCTATATACATATATCTCAAGAGCACCCGCAAACCTGGCAATAATAACCTGGTGCAGTTTTTTTCAAGGTTGTGGTATCCTCTGCAGCCCAGCTTTTTCATTCGAATGAAACTCTACTGCATGAAATCCATTGGAAAGCTCGTGTTAGCCAGCCCTGTACTCACATAATTGTTATGCTTGATTAATTTGGTGTGTTTATTTAAATTGGCTGGTGTGTTCCTCAAATAGGTAACTAGCATTTTAAAAAAAATTCCAATTGCTTTGTGGTGCTTTGAATGGCTCTAAGTGAAAACTGCTCTGTTGCTCTTTTGTCTTTCTCATTTGAATGCAATGGATACCTTACAAATGAACAGAGCTGGAAAGGTGTTTAATTTATGAACCAAGACGTACTTCTAAATAATGTCTAATTAAGTTCATTCATGACCTGGCACATGATGCCCAGCTTAGTCTGGGCATTGCAAACCATTAGTAAACATTTTAATTGTAATAATTGCCACTGGCAGCAATTATTTTCGGGAAGGCGGCTAATTTCAATCAGCAGAGGGAATCTGAAACGTGAGGAACACCCGTCCTGTCTTTTTAAAATACCAACAAAAACAGCTGCACGCCAGTGTGACAAATACTTGGCTTCACTTCGTAGGAGTTCTGGTGAGATTTGGAGGAGCTGAGGACATGTTCCCAGGCACTTGAAACCACCTCCTTCACCAGCAACCCCAAAGGCAGATCTAGAAGGAGCGATGAACCATGCTGCTAGCCCAGAGCCTGCAGGGCAGGCTGCTTTTGGAAGACGTGGATGTAAGACACTGATAGGGTGGTGTACATGCAAAATCTTCCACGTTACTGCTGTGGCTGAGATGCAATAGCTGCTCGCGCTGACTCTGGAGGCTCCCGGCATCGCAGCGCGGTTTGTTAGCTGGGCCGAGAGCCAGCATCCTGCCGCGCTGCTGGCGATGCTCTGCCAAACTCAGAGGGAGCTGCCGTTGTTTACGCTGGCGCGAACCACCTCCATGTTTAATTTCTGAAAGATGGAAAAAACTGGACCCCCGTCCAAAAATTCAGAATTGAGTACAGGATTGTTGTCAAATGCTGTAATTAGACACAGAGCTGCAGAAGAGGAATAAAGTACACCATTATTTCTTTGTTCAATTAACTTTTCCACCCAAGCCCTGTGATGCTTACTGGGAAGACGTCACTTGTAATTTTTTTCCCCGTGCACTCAGCGTGGTTCCGTCTTACAGGCACTTTAGCACTGAATTAATTACTATGTTAATGGATGTCTCTAGTCCATTAGTAAATTAAGACCTGATGCTAATTCTCTTGGGGGGAAGGAGAGGGGAGTCTATTTAGTACCAAATCATTCAGTTCGTTGCCAACGGACTCTAAATGTTCAAAGGCAGGAAGAGAAGTACATCAAAGACGCTTTAATTTGAAAAGCATAAGGGAAGCTGATCTCAAGGCCTGTCCATGTTACAGACCGTACAGCAGCAGATAAGTTAGCTTTGAATTTATTATCAACCACATCACTAGGGAGTGAGTAGGATCAACCTGTACCACCAGGTGTTTTCTTCAAATAGCGACTGACCACGTGGGTGTTTAACTTATTTTACCTGGTGCTTGGAAGGATACTGGTAGCCTGAAATTTTGTGGGGATATAAACTTAAATGAGTGAGGTTGCTCCTGCCCACTCTCCAAATCTGACAGGCTTGGTCATCCTTGAACTCTAAAACAAATTTTGGAGAACCCAGCGACGCAAGGGCGAGGAAAACGAAGGCACGAATAAACACAGTATCTTTATAACTGGCTCAGATCTGCTTTGGCCCCTGCCCAGAGGTCCTTTTCTGTTTGCGTGAATCCTGAAGTTGTCTGTATGTGCCAGAAGTGCTGCCGGTATAGGCAGTGCCATCGTTTCGGTGCAGTTCGGGATCACCCCACTGCAGCCGGCTGCGGTGAGCGGGGGTCGTGGTGCGCCGGGTTTGCGGCTGCTGCTGCTCGCTGCACTGGCAGCCCCCGCGCCCTGCCCGCCGTCGCCTGCCGTCACGGACCCGCAGCCTGCATCCTCACCTCGCCCTGCGCTGGTCACCTCTAACGTGTAGTCTTAACCGGGGTTGCTTTGCTTCCTCTTACGGAGATATAAATAACAGCTGTGTGTTCAACCTGGTAACGCTTGACTCCTGCCTGAGCTTTACTGCATTTTCTGCATTATAAATACAAGCCACACTTATGCATTTTGCCTTTAATAGTATACAAAAATGAAATTTGCTTCATAAGGGATGCAGTCACAGACCAAAAACTGTTCGTGTGGGTTTTTCCTCTCTGCCGGCAAAAATACAGCAGTTAATTAGGCTGGAAAACCCAAAGGAAAGTGAATTCAGATGGCCAATCATGGAGTGGCATGGAAAATATCTCCATGACAACAGAAATTTACAGCACTTCAATTTTAATATATCAAAGGATAAGGGTAATTTCACAGCCACTATGCAGAAGATATACCCCTTTCTCTTTCTCTTGATAGTTCCTAGATTAAATGGAAGCCATGTTAATATGGTCCCAGATGTGAAAGTGAAAACAGGATTATGAAACCTAAAAGTTCTGAATGCAAATACACCAACAAGGTGAAAACTTGCTCTGCTGCATAGGACAAACATTTGGGCCTTTTTTGGTGACATACTGCATTGTATCATAGTAATTTCTTCACACATTTTAATATTATGTACCTATTTACTAACATAAGGCTCAGCATGGTACATATAGCATAAGGAGGTACCAGTTGCCATCCTGAGCAGCGCAGTCCACCTCTTGGAGACATTATCACTAATTGTCATCTTTTGATGTTACTGTTTTATACCCCATGATGAATTCCAAGGCGAAAAAGAAAAAAGAGGGGGAAAGATGACTTTAGAGATCATGGATATATATCCAAAAGCCTGACCTACATTCTCTGCTTATAATGAGCAGGAGTATTATGCTTCCATTTTAAATACTGCATTCAATGTATTTTGTAAGTGTATCCATAAGCATGAATGTCTCTTGTAGAAAATGTCTTATAGTATTTAGTAGGGCGTGAATCAATTAGGCATCCAGAGATATTTGTCCTGGTTTCGGCTGGGATAGAGTTAATTTTCTTTCTAGTAGCTGGCATAGTGTTATATCTTGGATTCAGTATGAGAATAAGGTAGGTAACACACTGATGTTTTCAGTTGTTGCGAAGTAGTGTTTAGACTAAAAGTCAAGGATTTTTCAGCTTCTCATGCCCAGCCAGCAAGAAGGCTGGAGGGGCACAAGAAGTTGGGAGGGGACCCAGCCAGGACAGCTGAGCCAAACTGGCCAAAGGGGTATTCCATACCATGTGATGTCATGCCCAGTATATAAACTGGGGGGAGTTGGCCTCGGGGCGGGATCACTGCTTAGGAACTAACTGGGCATCAGTCGGCGAGTGGTGAGCAATTGCATTGTGCATCACTTGTTTTGTACATTCCAATTTTTTTGTTATTATTATCATTATTAGTTTCTTCTTTTCTGTTCTATTAAACTGTTCTTATCTCAACCCACGAGTTTTACCTTTTTCCTTCTGATTTTTTCCCCCATTCCCTTGGGGGGGGCAGGGGGGAGTAAGTGAGAGGTTGCATGGTGCTTAGTTGCTGGCTGGGGTTAAGCCAGAACAATATTTAATTAGTGATTTCACTAAAATTAATCTATTTGTATTTTAAGTTAAAAATCAAACTTAAGTATGATAGTATCAGCTGTTGGTAATATTTACTTTTTTTAAAAAATCCTAATAGAAAACACATCACTTTTGATTAGATTTGATAGGATGTGCCTATATATAGAAGAGCATTTCACTACTCTGCCTACAAAGAGCTCATCTCCTCTCATTTTCTCATTTTCACACATTTGAGCATGTTTTGCACGGCTCCTTCCAACTAGCCATGCCTTCAACTTGTCCTCTTGGGCAGCGCTGGCTCTGAGTGTGCAGGGAGAAATATGCTGTCTATAAATATATGAAAATGGCAGGGTGAGGAATCACCGCTGCCTTCTTGTTTGTTTTCTGTAATACAATATGGAAAGTACTAATAGGATTAGCCTTTTGTGATGAGTGATAACAATATATTAAAAACAAATGTTAATAGGCAGCATGAAATTGCTAACAAAGTAGAAAATTGCTAATAAAATTCAATGGACCTAATTTTAACTTTGATAATGCATCTAGCTTTGAGAGGCCTTTTCCACAAAGCAGGCAGTGGGGTGGTGAAAGAGAAGGATTTTCGGCGCAGAGCCTAAGGCTGCTACTCTTTTGAATATTTTTCCTGCCACAAAGTAACCTCCAGCAACTGGAAAGTGAAAATTACCATGCTTTCAAATAATCCAAAGAGGGCTGAATGCTGTCGGAATGTATTACCTGCGTGGAAACCTATGTGTTTGGGTACCTACCCAACCCTTGCCGAGACACAGTGCTCTCCGGTGATACAGTGCAAACGAGAACGGGTGGAAAACTTGGCTTTTGGGCACTTTTTGTTCCCTTCTGCGTACCTCTCTGGCCAGCCCTAAATTTGTCCAGGCTTCCAATGAATCTGCAGAGCTGGGAGGGGAAAACAGCAATCTGGGTGAGCTGGGAATGTGGGGACCTGAGTCTGAGCAGGACGGGAACTGGGGAGAGCAAAGAGAGCTGATACCTGCCCCGCAACGCCCCAGGTTCTAGTTCTGTAGGGCATCTTGGCTGACTTTGTCCTCTGGCCAGGATATAACTGTTTCAATCTTAAGAAAAGCCTTGAAAATTCCTTTACTAAATAAATAAACTCAAAACAAGCCCAGACCAAAATGCATTTTGTGGGAAGGAAGCTGAGAGCATGGGCAGAAAGACCAGACAGTGCATGGAGGGAAAATTGGTAAAAGCAGACAAAGGAATTTAAAATGCACAACAAATAAATTAGTTGGATAAACGACGGGGCCAAAAGGTAAACCAGAACAGAGACCTGTGTCCTGTAATAACTCTTTCAAAACTACTCAGATTAAAGGAGAAAGTAGAGATCAAACATTCTAATTTAAGCAGATGCCAGGCTCAAAGGATAATATGGACCTTAATTACTTACTCTTACTCTTCCCTCTCTTCTCAACCAAGTGAATCTCCCAGCCAGTATTTTTGAGTTTTGCCAGACAGGAACCTGACTGCACATTCCAACAAAGGGATTTGGCAAGGTCCTCCTCCTCACCACGTTCTTCTTTCCATTTTTCCTTAGATTTAATTATTTTCCAGGCTGACCTTCTAGCTGCTCCCATACTGAAAATCACTTTAAAAAATATTTATGAACAAACGGGGGAACGGCTCAGATGCCATAAGGCCCTGCATCACTGTCAGTCAAGGTGATGCCCTTTTCCTTTCAACCAGCTCAGTGCTCCTTGACCTTACTCATTACATCGCCTTGGTTGTAGGCAAAGGTCCTGCCACTTGTTCTGTCATACCTGATTTCAGCAAGTTTTTAGGAGCATTTAGCAATGTTTTCCCACTCACGTTTGAACTTTGATGTACTTCCTCAATGTGGGTTGCTTTTGAACTTCAGAGTTGTTTCGGAGGCGGTTCGGTCCCCCTGGGTGCAGTGCCCAAAGGCTCCAGGCTAGATTTTCTGCCTTCCAGCACATGTTTTAAGAAAGCCGAGGAGAATCTCCTAAACCTGTCGGAAAAGCTCTATGGCTTGAAAAGCTTTGTCCCAAATGCTAGAAAAGTAGAAGTTTTATTTTTCTTAAGCTCCTATAAATGATAAAAAAGTAATGTCAGTTTTACATTTAGTGGCAAAAATTCCTGCAACTGCAGGTGCAATTTGTGGTTTCTGGGGAACGGGGAGGCGGGGGACAAGACACTGGAGGGCCTGAGATGTTGCAAAATGTGATCTATGCTTTCAGGTGTCCCCGTGGGTGTCCGCTGGGCTGGTGGAGCAATGCTTGCTCTGGAGAAGGCAGCTGTGGGGCTGCTTGAGGGAGTTCCTCTGGACCTGCTCTGCGGGGAACACCCGTGGCGGGGCAGAGGAGTCTGAAAAACCAGGACAAGGTTTTGCCAGACTGCTCAGACACTCTGTTGTGCTGCTGTAATTCACATCTTCTATGGTGCTACTCACGGGAAAAAGTACTCCCTAGTGTGAGGCATAAGGAGCTGTGCCTCAGATGAGGTTTTAACTAGATTTTCATTGCCATCCAGGTGGTTTTGCGTATCAGACCAGCCACTTCAGGGTGCCTCTTGTCAACTGTCCCTCCAACCTAGACTGAAAGGCCCTGACGAGTGCTGGAGAGCCGTAACCATTGAGGGATGGTTTGAAGGGACAGGTTTTTCAGCAGCACAGATCTCGGGCACACCTCTCGTGCTCTTTGTGCCTTTGAGTAGCACCATCAAAAAAAAAAAAAAAGGCAGATAAAAATCTGGTAGCCATTTTGAAGCTTTTCATATCCTATGTCATTCAACCTGCATAACTGGAGAAAAGTTGCAGCGGCAGCCTGCCCTGGTGCCCCTCTGTCCCCCAGCGAGAGCCCCCTCTGACCGCAGCTGGGGTTTGGGATAGGCACAGCGGGGCCAGGGCGACCGGTGTAGAGGGCTGGCACCGACCACCCCCTGCCAGCGACCACCTTTCCACACGGATGAGCGGATCCCTTGCGAGGACTTGTCTTATGCAGAGTGAAGGACTGCAGCTCTTGGAGGGCTTCCTCTGGGCAAAGACCCAACCTCTCAAAACACCCCCCTTTTCCTCTTCTCAGTGTAGGGGAATGAAAAGAAACCACCATGCTGTTGAGTTGCCCCTTCCTCGTCACGGGGGGAATCAAGAAGTGTATCTGGTCCTACTTTAAAGCCTCCTGGGAGATCAGCAGAGGACAAAATATAAGGATGCTACCCCAGGAATAACTGGCTGCCTCTCCCAGAGAGTTACAGCAATTTTTGCTGTGTTAATGCATCCTATTATCAGACAGTGATAAACTTCTTTTCCTGCACTCTGAGTTTGATATTTGCAGCTGTGGGGCCACCCACCAAAAGCATGTGCTGTGGTGGTTCAGTTCTTCTGAGGAATGTCCATTGCCCACATCACACTCTAGTTTGAGTTTATTTCTATTTCATAAAAATTTTCAAGATGTTAAAGTCACTGCGTCTCCATGGGAGCAAATGGGAAATGTATGTCAAGTGTGGTACAAGAGAAAATTACCTTTTTTAATAGTTTTGTATTGTAAATGAGTAATCAGTCCACTGATAAGATATAAGATAAGATATAAGATAAGACTTGGGACCACAGAAAAGATTCAAGGAAAGGCAATGTTTTCTTTTTCTCTCACAAGTGACTCTCAGCTAAGAGAAATAATACTCTTTCTAGAATAGCAACTATAGCAACAGCAGGATTTGACTGGGTAGAGGTCAGAGAGTATAAGCTGTTTTTCACTGCTGATTTTAACATGCCATCCTCACAATTGGCTATTATTTGTGGCATTAGGAGCCCTTTCCCGTGATTATATTTCATCTGGTGCTACAGCAGTGCTGAATAATTAAAGCTGTCAGCAAAAAAATGAAGTATCTATATATCTTTGAGAACAACTTCAAAATAATTTGATGTCCCAGTTATCTGAAGAAAATTATTAACAAAAGCAGCTATCCACAGGGCACAGAAAAACATGCTTTGAGGGCAGCTGTGCGTCTTTTCCACAGCATATTGCACAGAAAATTGTTGCCAGTGGCAGTCATATGAAATTCCCTGGTAACTGCAGGTGCATGATTTCTACAGGTGTGTTGGGGCTAAAAATTAAACACCCACCATGAGGGTAGGAGAGTGCAAAGCCGGTGCTTGAAGGTCAGGCAAAGGGGCATTCCTGTACTCAGCCATATTTGCTCATTAGCCCATGTCTGGTTTTAGGAGGGAAAAGGTACATGACACATTTTCATCTTCATGTCCCAAGTCGTGTCCTGACCTGCTGTGCTACTTTCTGGGTTTTGTCAAATATATCAGTTCAGAGTAGCCCGTGCCCCACCAGGATGCAGGCGGCCAGAGGAAAGGCTGAATTTTGTCCCTCCTCTGTTCTCGCTCACTGAGCATAGCTTCACGTCTGCACTCCCACGTGATTTTCTGTTATGCTACGAATACAACTATCACACTATTTTGGAGGGGAGATGAGGGTGGTACTGAGAATATACAGCTTGCTTTGCAGCCACAATAAAAATTTAAGTACATTGGTGTGGGCTGCTCCAGACGTGAAGTTCAGGAGGAATAAACCAAAAGCAGCAGCACTTTCCCTGGGGATGGATGGTCTTTCTGTGTGTCTGTACAGCAGGGGTATTCATCCGTCACGGGCTGTGTGTTTGCTCTGAATGTGCTTCCTCTCAGTGTCGGGCTGCGTTGCAAATCAGAGGGATCTCACCGCCGTTCATGGCTTTCATTTGCAGGGAGGGTTGCACGTGCAGCTATCGAGGACCTACTGTAACAGAACCATGCTAGAAAAACAATTCTCCTCTGAAATTCCTTGCTGACATTAACACAACTCAGTCACTCCAAGGACGCGAAATCTCAGGGCACAGGTCCATACAACAGGCACCAGCTGCTCTTATTGTAGGAGTTCAGCAGAACTGTGTGAAATATGTGCAGCTAACTTGCTAAATACAGGATAGTACAGTGGCAATGCTCTTTGCATAACGGTCAGGGGCCGGCAGGGTTTTCACAGACCTGTAAGGACTAGCTTAGTTTTGCAATATCCTCTGATAGAAATGTTATGTTGCTTCCATTTTTCCTGTCTTTTTAGGTCCTCTGCATCATAAAGGAAATGTGCATCTTTCTGTACAATAACACCCCTACAGCTGATGCTGAAGTTAAAGATAAACCCTTATCTTCCCTGGGTTGCTTGCATTAAGCTCCACAAATCCTGAAGCCATTAAACACACACAGACCTGGGCCTTGATGGAGCTACTCGCACACTCAGTTACGCAAGTTTGTATGAAGGCGTTTAGCTCGACAAAGACATCAGAAACCTAGATAATATCTATTTGCAATTATATGTACTAATTAGGCACATAGCTCAGCAGGAAAGCTTCCATTTGCATACACAAGTGCCAGATGGATGTTAGTCATCTGTGTGTACCTGCAAAGCCTGGTGCTTCACGCACAGGTTTGCTAAAACCCAGCACTCACATGGCATCGGTGCAGCCGATGCGCTGAAGAAGGGCGATACGATTCCCCCTCTAAAGCAAATGCAAAGAGTCAACTTATTTCCCCAGAGTCAGAACTGCTTTAGGTTGCCCTTCTGCTGGAAACTTGGTTTTATCTGTGTTGAGTCTGGGAAGTTATCGCATGCCCAGAGGTTGGGGTGGCTTTATTTACAAGCCTGTTTATGTTTGTGCACCAAACAGTGCAGTTTAATATTTGGAGTTTTGTGAAGCTTGAGTATCTGCTTTTAATAAGATCGCCTGCAAGCATTCAGATTTGCTCTTGCATAGGGTAATAGACTTCTCGTGCCTTTTAGGGGTCCCAGTCCTTCAAGGCAGACATATCGCAAGCTGCTTTGCTCCTTGTGTTGGCCTAGAGCTTTATTCCACTCTCTCTATATACACACATACATGTAGTCCACACTATATACATAGTGTAGAATAAAGTATATATGTATACATGTATGTATTTGGAGTCTGGGGACAAAGAAATACATCTATATATAAATATATGGAGTGAACCTCTTGGCAGGGGGATTCAGCTGTGGAAGAGAGGCTATTGCTTTTGGGGTCGGTATGTCCTCCGGCGGCGGCGGCACATGAGTGCACAGGGGCTCGCCCGCAGCTCCATGCTCCGGTCGGCACACAGCACTGGGATGGAGCCTGCCAGGGTTTGCTGGTTTTGCCAGGAGAAACTCACGGGGCTGCAGAAGCTGCGCCATGGGGTTGCAACTCGAATCCCCAGGTCCTGTTCCCAGCTCTGCCTTGCATTTGTGTATGTTTAGCTTGTGACTTCTGCCCTTTTCTTCTTTCCTGCCATCCTTTAAGCTTTATTGTGCTTATTTAGCTTATATCAAGCCCTTACGGCAAAGTCCATCTCCTTCTGTATAGATGTAAAGTACATTATACGTTAATGTTTGGTGCATTTAGGTTATGCCTACCTGGTACATTGCAGCTGCTGTGAATTTAGTATCAGTTGACTTTGTATGATGCGGGATCATTAATAGTTTCCTCCCACGCTGGTACTCACAGAGCATTTGGGTCAGCACTGGCATCTGATTTGGACGTGTCTTCAGAGCACATGGCAATAGCAATCGCTGCCTGCGCAATGGAAATGGAAATGCTGCTCCTCCCTTCTGCCCTTCCTTTCTTTGGGGACTTTTCCCCAACTTGGAAATCAATACAACCTGCTAATCCATACACTGCTAAGAACTGCTAACTAAACATGCAATTCTCGAAAAAGGACATAACTTACTTCTTTTTCTCTGCTTTGATCCCTTGTTCAGTGCAACTTATCTTACCCTCTGTTGGCATTTAGCTGTTTGTGGGGTTTCTATATGATTATGGTTATTATGCTGTGTTCATATTTCATTGCTGCTTTGTGCTGCATCCCTGCAAGTGACTCCACTTGCCACTAGCACAGTAGCTGCACAGAACATTAGGTAAAGAAAATTCATCCACCTGTGATGGGAGTTCCTCAAAATGGCAGAAAACAAAGGCAATAAATCAAGTGCATAAATATTTGCATCAAAGTCTAAACCTGCAGGACACACAGAAAGGCCACATATTGTTAAATCTCCCATTATTTATTGCTTTATCAGACAGAAGCATTATTGCATTGTAAAGGATATATACTTTCCCCATCATGAGGAGGAAAGAACCGTATAGTACCAGCAAATCAGGATATAAATTGCTGAGATATGCAAGGCTCGATCCTAAGCCCACTGGAGTTGAGGAAAGATTCTCATGGCTGAGAAGTTGTGCTTCTGGTCACACTTTTTCCCCTTCTCTCTTTCTTTCCAATTGCCTAGTAGAAAATAAAAGCCTTAAAGCGTTACAGCTGGTGTTGTTTAAGGAAGTAGGGGTCAGCTTTTTGGTTGTAAATAGGGATTATTTGGGAAAAGCAATGGACAGTGTATTGTTGAGCAAATGTCCAGGCTGTGTCTTCGCTTTAGGAACCTCCCAAGTTAACAGGTTTGGTACTGAGTGAGCAAACCTACCTGCAGCTGCAGTACTCAGAAATAAATGAGGGCCAAACTCATCTCTGTTGTCTCTGATGTGAATGACCTGGGGCGGGGGGGAAATTAGCGAAAGGTTATAGTTGGCCATTTCTCTTCCAGACATACAGACAAAGCCACAGCAGTGAGTATCTCAGACCCCTCTGAGGCTTTTCCCCCTCCAAACTCATGTAGTGTGGCCAAAAAGCGAAGGCAGGATCCTGCCTTCTATGACTGGCAGTGAAACACACGGTGAGAAATTCAGTGGTATGTTATGTGCATTGAGGGATATATTTCCATCTATATTTACATCTAGATCATGGTAGGATCTAGATCAGACTGATCTTTCAGTGTAATGACTACATAGAGAAGCACAAGATATTTCTGAATTAACCTGGGGCTGAAAGAAAAAAATGGGAAAATAAGCAGCCAACTGTTCCTATTTGGGATCAAACAAACAGGATTATTTTTTTTGTCAGATTGAAATTAAAATGGTGTTTGGGTTGGGGTTTTTTTTTTGTAGTCTTTTATCCTTCCTTAAAACAGACATTAAACTAGATTCCAAAGGAATTTACCATAAAACCCAGCAGCAAGGTTAAAAGCCAAGATATTGTCCATTTTGTCTGAGGAAAGAAAATGTTCCCACAGTGTTCTCAGGACTGAAAAGCTGAGATGTGCTGGAGATGAACAACACGAATCATAAGTACTGTGTAAACACATGAACATTACCCCAGATTCCTGGTCAGTGGGGCCGGCGAGCCCTCCGTCTATCCCTCAGCCACACACGCGGCTCAAGCTCGGCATTTGGCAACGGCAAGTGAGTCTCAGAGCAACTGTGACTGTTCCTGGAGAGAAGTCAGTCCTTGCCATGGGGAAAGCAGATGCATTTGCTTCATGATAATAGTTTACAGGAAGCAAGTCTTATTTTCCCCCAGAAGTACAGCTTGGAAAAGCCACAGCTCTTTGCGGCTTCCCACGATGTATGTGAAAGGCAGGTCTGGTTGCTGAAGAGCGTGCAGTTAAGTAGTACTTGAGAAAACTAAGCCACGGAAGTTGTTGGGTTTTTTTGGACTGTTTTCAAACAATGAGCCTTTAAATGTTGGTTAACTCCTTATAAAATGGTGCTAGGCCAAGTCCTGTTCCTCTGGATGGGAAAGCCTCGTGATTCACCAACAAAGGTAAATTGTCTGAATTTCTTTATATATTTCTTCCATTTTTTAATTCAAAATTGAAAGAATTAGTATAAATTGGATTAGTTTTTTGCTCCACCCTCCACACAAAAAATATTTTTGTAATAAGAAAAATATTAGGTATATGGGTTCAGTGCTGTTTTGCTACACACATATCTGCCTACAAAGAATGTACTGAGGGTAAGGGAGATGGGCAGAGTTAGATGTGGAAGCAGAAATTCTCTAGTGAGATTTGGTCTAGGGGACTAAAACATCCACAATCACCAGCTCACAGAAAACAAACATCCTTTTTTCTTGCCCTGTGCAGTCCCCCAAATCTTTTCAGTGATCTTTAGGGACACCGTTGGTCTTAGGGGCTGATCTCAGCCCCTGATACTGTACAGGTGTTGTTATATAATGGAAAAGACAGATTTATGCTATCTAAAGGAGTCCTGGGGTGTGCACGGAGCAGGGCTGAGCCCTCGGACAGAGCAGGGCTCCAAGGGGAGCATCTATTCTCCTTCTCCTGTCTTCCTCCACCCCAGCAGGCACCCAAACCTGCAGCTACCACGGGAAAAAATGTAGAAAATGTCCTTTGGGGAACTTTATTTTGACTATGCCCATAAATGGAAAGATTTTGAATCAAAGCTATTCGCACAGGGAACCAAAAGGTTCAGGGTGTTTGTTTATCTCCTTGTCGCTAATAAAACCAAATCGCCTTTTAAAAATAGTCCTTGTGCCTTATGCAAACAGGCAGGGAATGATGCAGCAGGCGGGGAATGAGACTGGAAAATGAGTGATCTCGAAATTATTTCTCGATCTGCCACGAGGTTTGGGGAAGCTCCCAGGTCCCTGCTTTGCCGCATGAAGCCCTGAAGATACAGTACCCTTCTGCCAGGAGATGTTTGCTACTGCCTGTGACGTGCCACCCCTGTGGCCACCACACTTCAGGGCTCGCAGCCCTCTGCATCCCCAGCCTTGCACGTCGAGCGCTTGCTGACGTGAGTTGCAGACAGTGTGTGATCAGAAGTGAGCTACCCCTTCCTTCTCTTGGGGCGTCGCAGTACTAACACCTCTCTTCTAAAGCTCGTGCCAGACACATCTCTCTCACCCATCTTGCTACCCAGTAGGAACCTACCACAGAGGAATGGGTTTTCCTCCCTTGTCATTCAGTGACTGCGACCAACAATCAGGCTGGGAACCACTGGTGCTTTCATGCAAACATTTTTAGGGCCAAAACCTCAAATAGGACCTGGGGTAACATGATGGCAATCTCCTGAGGAGCTGATCAATTGAATAGAAGAATTCCTTGGAAAACCAGTCATTTGTTTCTCATTAGATGTGATTTTCGTGCCAGACTCTCCTGTCAGACCCAACACAATGTACATATCTCAGGGGGGTGGCGGGGGAGACTCCTCCTGGTGCAAAGAGCCAAAGAGAGGAGCTGCAGGAGGGTGGCTGCTCGTTCCCTTGCTAGCTGCACCCTGCTAACAATAGCCATTGTGTCTCCAGTGGGAGAAAAAACCCAAATCACTCCATGTGCTGGGGCAGCCTGATTGGATCTTCAGTATTTGTGGAACAAGCTGCAACCAGGAGAAGTGGAAGGGCTGTTATAACACTCTGAGCACGTGAGAATGGACGGACTCCTGGCACGTCGCAAGCTACAGGTCAACCAGCGACTGGCAGTGAGGAGGGCTGGCATGGGCGTCTGTTGGGTTTACACCTGTGAATCCTCATATTAAAGGTCTTGATAAAGCTCCTCGTGTGTTAGTAGAGGAATGAGGCTCAAAGTGCAAGAACAGGAGAAAGGGTGGGACAAACCTGGAGAAAGCATTGCCTCAACACACACATCATCTTTCAGCTCCTTCATAAGTAACGTTAGTTCTCTAATGTTTCATTTATGCCCAGCTAAATGAGTGCAGGCACCTTTGGGGACAGTGGTGAAGATGCAATGCTGTAGTACTACTACACGGGCTTGCATTTGCAAAATGTTTTTAAACTGCACATTTGTCAGCAGATAAATGCAACTTTGAAAATCATTAGGAATAAAACAGCAGTGGGAAGCTGTGGACATGACCTACAACTGGCCTGGGACAGCAGAGCCCTTCATCTTTATCCACCGATCTGTATCTAAAAACTTAGGTCAAAATTAAATAGAGCTGACTCTGAAAAAAAGCATACTCCTCTCTAAGTGATTAACCATGCATTTCAGTGCCCAGTGCTGAATGCTTGTTTATTAAACCCTTGGCCCCAGGTGGGACGACTTCTTATCACATGAGATAATGCCACTGACTGACGTCAGGAAAGCTCTGCATGTGCACGAACGTCTGTGAGTTCGGTGCTTATAATCCAGCCAAGCTTTTAATTCTCCAGGGTGGGACATTAATATTAGATGAAAGCTCAGATAATGAAAATGGCTTTCATAGTGAGCATTTTGTTACCTCCCAAGAAACAGTAAGAAACAACATCTTGCACTTCATTTTTTCTGGCCATTGGTTTTCCTTCAGGTAGGTGCTCTACAAAAGGCAAGGCATCGATCCAAGAGCCTGACTTTACTCAGCAGAGTACTCTCTCAATTAGAGTTTTTTCCCCTCTGATGAGGGGAAAAAGGTCAGGGAATGACCGCGCCACTTTCCACCTAGTTCACCGCGATTCTTTATGATGCTCTAGAGAAAGGGCAGCGGAGGGCTGTGTGAGAAGGGCAGAGGGGGATGGTGGGGTGTCTGCGATGGGGAGATGGTAGCGTTCACGGTGCCGTTCGGCCCCTCCATGGGTCGGACAGTGGATTTTTCAGCCCTTCTGCAAGAGGAAAGGTCGGGAGGCTGCCCTGCAACAGAGAGCCCATGTGAAACAACTCTCCCACCAAACAGTCAGCCCCGTTCAGACAGCAGAGAGAGATTTGCTGATGGTTTTTCTCATGTGACACAAAAGTCACCCAAAGGACTGTCACTGTTTCAGCGACACCAGTACAAAGGTGTGCGCTGTATCCTCTCACCGGCTTCAGGACTGCGGTTTCTGAGCCAGCAGCAGCTCTGAGCCCAAGTGCCCTTGCCTACAGCTGTGTCCCACCTTCCACCTCAGTGCTGAGCCACTAATGAGGGCTTTGACATTCCTCTTTCTAGTTAGATGTTGCCTAATTTATTATTCAAATTGGAGGAGGGTGAGATAAGACAAAAAGCACTTTCCAAAAGATTTGTATCACCTTATACTGGGTGTTAAACCTACCCTACTTTGGAACAGGATACCTACCTGGACCATGGCACATCAACATACTGAGACCAAATACCCACACAGTCACTAATTCCTTATTTTTTTCCAGGGTGCTGTAGTTAAACACAGCGGAATGTGTACTTCAGCACAGTAAACTGGTGCAAGGCTGTAATGTCTAGCAATGGAGCCCTATTTTTTTTTTTCACCAAAAGCAGGTCTCAGTGCAACCCCCCCATTCCCTTTCCGTACGTGTGCATGCGTGTGTCCCCCCAGCACCCTCCAGCTCTGTCCCTCGCTCCTGGTGCACGCTGCCCGCCCTGCCCCACTGCGGCAGACTGCGGGCAGGCAAGCCCCAAGGCAGTGAATGGGGCATGCGGTCATATTTAATGCTTTGCAGCTATTGATTAGTCACTCAGGGCCTTACAAATAACGCAATCTGAATAATAACACACAGCGAGTGCAGATGCAGTAACTGTCGGCGCATCGGACCTGAGGGAGACGAAAAGAGCCTTCCCCGGAAATTTTTGTGCGTGGACAGATGCGCTGCTGTGCGGGTAGACATATTTCACCACCCTTGCCATGCAGTGATGGATGGGTGACAAAACACCTCCGAAAAGACGGAAGAGGAAAGTTAGAGCACAAAAGAGCTTTACATGAGATTTCCTTTAATACGAAGCAAAACCAAAACAATGCCAGAGCTTTTGCAGCAACTTGCTATGGGCTCGGGGGCGAGGTGAGCCCGTGTAAAGGTGAACTGGGAGCATACCCGATCTGCTTAAGCACGTCGAAGCGCGAGCGAGGCCTGTGGCAGGCGTTCCTCGCCACAGGGAAGCCGCGTGCGGGGCTCACGGGGGCTGGCTTGCACCGGAGCTGCAGGCGGTGGGACAGCTCTGAGCCTCGGCCACACCGGCCGCAGCAGCCCGAGGCTCGGCGGGGCTGCGCTCAGTACCAGGGGCCCAAAGCAGGATGCTTTAAGGCACAAGGACCCGGCAGACCAAGGAGGATTGTTATGGGGCTCAGCCCCGCCGGTCGGTGGGCCAGCCCCAGGCTCTGGCTCTAGGAGCGCAGCTTGGGGTCCCCAGATAGCAAAGCGAGGTGTGCACCCTTCGGAAATATTTGTCACCATTGCTGTCCTGATGCTGCAGCTGATTTCCCAGTTACGTTTGGAGACGATAGCACTGTCACTCAGATGTATTTTTTTACAGTAAAGTCATATAGTAAGCAAAACTCCCAAGCTCCTGTTGAAACCTTTCTCAGGAGGGAGTTTTCTCATCCGAGTATTGACTGGTATTTTGCTAAAAGGCATGTGTTAAAACCCAGGACTCCAGGTAATTCTAGCCCCAATATTGCCGAAATCCAGAAGAAAATGTGATTCCCTGTTGTTACACATCGCTGAAATACTCTGCGGGGCTGAGGTAAGTGAAAGGGTTTGTCCTAACATGATCAGAAATGTTACATGGAGAATTTCATGCCATTCAAAGTCGTTCAGCTCACAGCACCTGCATGAGAGGGGGTCTAAACCTTCACCCACCAAAGGCCCATCCACCCTACATCACCTTCTGCCCCTGAGCCCCCAGAGAAAAAAAATTAGGAATTAGAGAAAAACAAAGCAAAACAAAAATCCCCCAGACTTACAGACTATGCTCTGCTTTTAGCATGCACTTGCGCTGGTTTTATTTGTCTTTAAGCAATTGTGTCTCATATTTCCCCCACCCCTCCTTATTTTTAAACACTCTAGAAAAGACCTTCAAGGCTTGGTCTGGAGCCCTCCGTTGGCCCCGTTCTGATGCTACCCCCTTGCATGGACAATATCTCCCCCATGGCACTGCGGTTCTTCCAGCATGTCAGAAAAAAATTCCTTTAAACATACTCGCAATGTAACTCATCTGAATCGGTCCTGATGCTAATTGTGGGAGGAGAGCCACTTGCAAAGCAGGGCATGAATCACTTGCAAATGAATATTAAGCTCATTTGGAAATGGAACCAAAAGAAGAACTGAGTCAATGCAGACTCTCCTCCCCTTGGGAGACAGAGCTGCTTTTGAGTGGCAGCAGAAATCCCCTTATCGCACCCAGCACATGCTGCAGGCGTGTTTAGCGCATGCAGCATCTGCATGTCTACACGCAGCCCTAGTGCTGGATAACCACACGTGGATATTGATGTGTTGCAATGGCCACCACTTCGTGGACTCTCTTAGCAACAAATCGCAGGGGTGAGCTGAGACAAAAGTGCTCCAAGTCTTCCACCCCACTTCCCAGGGGCCGTGCTCCCCACATCTCCTCACAGGAGGAATAAATCTCGCCCGTCTTTCCCTTGGCTGTGACAGTGCCAGGCGGATCCAAACTGCTCATTCATCCTCATCCAGACCCAGTGAGACCAAGGCTCCAGGCTGTGTGGGACGGTCGCGCTGCCGTCACCCTGCTGGGCTTTCTGCAGAGCACGGGGCTGCCCGCCGGGGTTTTTGTAATAATTGGTGGGTTTCTGTGGGAGCTACTGGATAATGCTCAGGTTTCTGCAGAGCCGCACTAGAAAACGTGGATGAAGTTGTCAGAAGACACGAACTATACTGTGATGTAATAAGGACATGGAAAAGAGCCAGGCTCAGCTTTTCTTTTCACAACAGTTTAGGGGTTATTTCAACATATTTTAAATAGATAGTACTTTTTGCTGTTGATTCAGCTCAATCTATCAAGAATCCTTAAAGAATTAGAGTGAGAAAAGGAAGTCAAGGGTTGTCAGCAATCGAGCCAAAACATTAGGCAAATACAGAAAGAAAAGCAGCCTGCTTGTGAGAGAGCAACAGTATTTGGGGTCAATGACACTTTTTATCCAGATTGGAGTGGAGAAAAGGAAATCCTTAAGACTTAAAAATATTGCTGTAACGCGAACTGTAGTTCTTAGCCAGCTCTTGTTTTGAAGTTATTTATTTACCATGACTAATTCAGACTTTCAAGCACAGTCATTGCCTCACACGTGGCATTGCCTGGGCTCTCTGGGCACCAGGACTTGAGGCACTTGGAGCCCAGGAAGGAAACGCCACTGGTTCCCACCAGCAGTCCCAGCCTTGCTCCAGAGCCCCAAAATGAAAATCACCAACGCTGAGTTTCTAAAATGCATTTCACATATGTGCACGGGGATGCTCACATACCAAAATTAAAGCACAGATGCAGAATCAGATCACTGCCTCACTATTTCTCATCTTGCCCTATTTTTTATAATTAATCAGCCCATAGACACTAAGCAGCCAAGTGTCGTGACAGTGTGGAGGTCATTTGGGAAGGGCTGGTGGGCTGCAAAGCTCCCGGCAGTGGGACCAGCTCCCGGCTCAGCTCTGCAGCCGCCCCTGTTTTAAGGGTAAATACGTTGTTCAGTGTGTTAAACTGGCCATCGCTTCTCATTTTCCACGCCCAGGGAGTAGTGTGAGGCAGGCAGCACTTCAAACATAGGTGGTTTAAGGGTTTCACCCCCCCCCAAAAAATCTCCTCTGTGGGTTGAAGAGAGCGTGTCCCACTGCCCCTTTCCCAGCACAGGCAGCCTCTCTATCTGCCGTTAATAAGGACGAGAAAGGGGGTGCTTGGGGGATTCTGGGTTCAATTATGGCAGTGCCACTTTCAAATTCCTTCAGTTCTGTGTGACGCACATCGGGCACGAGCCGAGCCGCACCAGGCGGAGAGCTAAGCTAAAAATAAACCCAGAGCGTTGCTGCTGTGTTAGTCTCCTGTTGGTATTTCTTGGTTTGTTTTATAACATCTTCAAGGCCAGTCAATGTTGGGGGAAAAAAAAAAAAAAAAGAATTTTTGCTTTTGAGGCTGGATCAAGAGCCAGGTGGTACAAATCAGTGTCATTTCACCGAATGGATACACAGCATTTGGTTCGCTTTGGTATTGAGTCACAGACACGCTAAGACATACTAAATAAAAAGTATACAGTCTATGCTAATTCTTAATGCATTCTTATATTGATACCAGTTTAATTTATGTTAATTAATTAAACAAATGAACAAATTAATTCAGCACTTACTTATGTATTTACCATGTAAAAGAAAGGGACTGCGGTGCAACTCAGACTCAGGAAGTAGCCGAGCGTTGGCACCCCGAAAGAGAGACGGGGGGAACGGGAGGTGGTCCAGAGGACCTCGGGTTAAGGACTTGTCGGCTCTATGGAGAGAAGGACTAAATCAGAGAGAAAAGCTTCCAAGCAGGCAATTTCTGGAAAGAAAGTGCATGCTTTTAAATGCGTTCAGACATTGCATTAATTGTCTGGAGGGTGTAAGGTCTCTGCAGTACTGCTCCCCATACTGCAGGTCCCGGTGACGCTTTCCCCAGCCCGTTACCCTGGTTCAGTATATCAATCACTTACTTCTTAAACATTTTGCTGGCAGGCTGCACTGGAGAACACAGCCTGGAAACAGGCCTCGCAAAGCCCTTCTCCCAGTCTGGGTAGGGTCGCTGCCCTCCGCACCACGGGGGCTGCCTGGCGTACGCGCAAACCCCTGGGAGCACCGCGGAGCCGGGCTTGTGCCGCTCGCCTGCCAAACCAGCCGCCTGCCCGGCCAGCTGGGCCTTCATCCTTACTTTTACATGTTACTCTTTGCAAAGCCGTCTTAAGGAAGGGCGTTTTGGAGCAAGAGTTTTGAAAAGGTAGCTGGTAGGAGACGTGGAGGTTGCATCGTGCGGCAGCAAACGCCTTCACGCGTGCAACGCCGTGCGGGACCTCCGAACGCGTGAGCAAGGCGCGGCTGCGTCCCCGCTCCGTGGCGGGCACAGCGCAGGGCCAGGGTGCTCCCCTGCGCTCCCCGGGGACACCCGCCTGTCCCCGAGCCCCCTGGCTTGGCCGGTCCCGCTGTGGCCGGGCTGCTGGAAATGAGCTCGCATCACTTTTTCTTTTTTCCTGGAGGCAAAAAGTCATTTCTTCCTCTGAAGGCCAGGGCTGGAGTCGTTGTCTGCTAATGAATGCAAACCATCAGTGAGCAGTAATGGAAAATCAGGGATGACATGGCAGGCAGTGGCTTGCTTTCAGTGCACAAAAAAAAGCCCTTTTAAATTTAAATTTAGTGAGGAATTAAAAGCACATATAGGCGGACTCTATTAGAAAGTGAAATATTTGATCTTGGCTATTAATCTGTTATAAGAATACTTTCATTTCTTTCCCATATGTATCCAGTGATAGACTTTCATAAATGAGATCGCATTAAAATGTACTTTATGTTTCTAGTCAAATCTCTTTTATTATTATGCAAGTCCTAGTTAGAAAAAAAAATTACAGAAGCAGACCAAGAGGAGTAAATTATTTTAACTCCTTTATACAAGTGAAATACTGCTCCTACTTGATGGCTATACATTGTGCAATACTAAAATGCCTTGGGAAGAGGATGCTCCACCGCAGCCATGCTACCAGCTCTAGGATAACTTATAGGCAGTGGAAATACAAATAGAGCCTAAAAGTGGCTCATATAGCATGGGGCTGCAGTGTCTCAAGTCTTGACAACATCCAGACACACAGGGACTGAATACAACCTATCTTTTGTTAATTATTATTGACCTTTTCAGAGCTGTCTGGGAGGCTCTAAACTGTCTCTTGCAGTGACTGGGAGAGGCGTGTAAACCCAAGGGACGGCTTGGACCCTCAACAGACTGACCCAGTGTCCAGGCTGTGAAGCTAAACCAAAGCCCGACCACAAAAAACCCCAACAACCCCTCCCCGCAAAAAAACCCCAAACCAAAACAACAACAAAAAGGAAAACCTGCTTGAAACGAGTTTCTTCAGCAGCTGTCAGCCGTGCGAGTTCAGTGTACGAGCTGCCCTCCTGCAGCCCCGTCACCCTCTGCCCACAGCTGCAGAGCCACGTGGCGGTGCGTTGCTCTTCTCCCGGCTGCTGTGGCTGTCGAAGATAAAAAGGATGGACCGGTAGACTTGGGGCAGCCCGAAAACAGCCCAGAGCCTTGCGAAGGGCTGCGCTGGCTGTGCAGGTGGTTTTGAGGCAATATGAGGTCAATCAGAGGTGCTTGGAAAGGTGCTTCCACGTTTACAGAGCATGGTGCGGTGCTGGTGAGCAGTGCGAGGGTGTCAGCCCCAGCCCCAGCCCGGGGCGGGCTGGGGACAGGCTAGGGTGCCAGCGGTGGGACATGGGCATGGGCTTAGATGGAAGAGGGTATATGGCCTGTATTTTAGTCTAAGCTGGCATGGCTTCAAGCTGGGCATTGGCTCAGATGACCTCCCCAGAGTCCTGCCGAGCAGAATTATTTTGCAGTTCTGATTTTACATATACATACACACAGACATACATATGTATTTTTATATATATATATGTATATTCACATACACGTATTACGTTTGGCCTGTGTCTTCCTGAAGTCAAATGTATATTTTATAAATGGTCTATAATTAATGTGAGCTGCCGCTACTGGAACTCTGCAGCACTGGTGGACAAGTGTTTTATGAAGTTCCATTTGGCTAGTGAGGCTGGGAGGCTCCGCTCCTCCAGTGCTGCCCTGCGCTCTGCCAGAGGCTGCCGTGCCCGAGACGATGGCCATCGGCAGGGATCGCGGCGGGCTGCGGACGCAGCAATGCGGCTGACTGGGCAGCTGACGGCTTTGGAGAGCTGCACGGCATGTTTTGGTAGAGGTATTAATTCAGGGGTGAAGGGACCACTGGCAGCCTGAAACCAGCACAGAAGAACATGATGGATGTTTCACGGCAACAAAGGCAAAGCGGTTTACATCTTTCTTACAACTTACATTGGCAGATAAGGCACAAATGTCTGTTTTACGCCTTAAATATCTGGGCACCCAAACCCATGTCATATTCCTGCTACATTTCAAACATCTTTTTGTTTCCATTCAAGAAGAGCCAGCAGGGGCCACAGCATCGGATCTTTCACGCTGCTCAGCAGACAGCTTTGCTTGTAGATTCACAAATGCTGTGGATCCAAACGCTTCCCCAGGACAGGGTAGTTACTGGTGCACAGCAAACGTGTACATTTACATTATGCTTTATCTGAAGCTGAAGAGAAAAGTCCGATCTGGCCTTTTCTAGAAGAGAGTCACTAGAGGCTGAATCAGGCTTAAATCTACAAAACACAGCATCCCTTTGGATCGTGTTAATACTATTAATAAATTAACCTGAAACTCCTTGCCCATGAAATTAGGATCCTGGCATGAAACCACTTTGACTGAGAGCTGCCCAGAACAAACTGGTGTTTGGCAATTGATGCCAGGCCACTCGGTGTCTGAACATGTTCGCCCCAGCGTCCCCCAACGTCAGGCTTAGACCTTCCTCGGCCGGGCAGGATTAGCGGTCAGTGTCTCAGCTGTGCCCTATTTCACAGCCCTGCAAGTGAGGGCTTCCAGCCAAGGGCAGCCAGGTGGAGAAATAAACCATGCTGAAGTGCTGATTTGGCACCAGAATAGCCAAGATCACCTTTTATGAAAGAATGAAAAATTGCCACCCGTGTCTGGTTTTAACTATAAAACCTCGTGATTCTCCCACTTTTTAATCATTAATAGACAGCAAACATTTACAGCTGTTCGTATTTGTGAAGCCTCAGATTACTAACTGTTTCTGATTTTTAGAAAATAGGCTACAGATTCTTTAGTAACGGATGAAGAAATATCAAATATCCAGGCACTGAAATGAAATCCCTATTGTCAAGGCAATTATCCTGTTGCACTTTGTTTACTGTGCCTTCCTATTGGCAAACTGCTCTGCAGAAAGTTTTGTGTCATTACCATGAATTAACCATGTTCTGCTCTCTATAAATATTAATTACAATCAAGACAGATTAGGCATGGCAGATGCAAAAATGTGATGATGCTATCTCAAGCAGCCAGAGATACGTAGTCTTTCAAACCAGCATGACGCTGTAGACAGCTCAGACAGACCTTTCCGTGATGCATCGGGATTTTTGTGTGTAGCCTCAGAGAGCGTGCAGATTCTAGCTGAAGTCCACAAAGAAAACAAAACACTTGAGCACCTGGTAGCTTGATGCTTTTTTTTTTTCCCTTTTCTTTAAAGTAGTGGCCAATAACACATTTGGAGATAATTAAAACAAAGGTTAAGCTTTTTTTTTTTATATGCCATTGAGTATTAGCAGCTGGATGAAGCATAATCCAGCAAAAAAAGCAGCATACTTCTTATACCATCTGAACCAGGCTTCAAAACTGAGAGAGCAGTCTTTTTTTTATTTTCCTTTTTCCCCTCCACAGAAAATCTTTTCTTTGTGCCAGGACTAAAATATTAGCACTGTGTTCCCTCCTCTGTTTAAACAGACCTCATTGCATCTAAGTGCCAAAAAAGTGGAATTCCTGAACAGCAGGTGAAAAGAAAACACAAGATCAAAAGCAGTTCTGGCTGCCAAGAGAACCTGCAGCACTGCTTGGGGGTGCATGAAAAAGTCAGACAGACTCCTGGTGGTGTCAAAGACTTTTGGAAGGTCGTCAAGGAGTTTTTTTTTTTTCAAGCATCCCACATCAAAAAGCAGCATTAGGAGACAAACCTGCAATACATCATGACAATGGTGCTGAAGATACCAATCACCCACTTGCAGAAGAATTTAACTGTTTTTCCCCATCGCATCTACGGAAGCAGCTCTAAGAAATCAGTGCTCGGAGTGGAGCCTGTGGGTAAGAAAATAAATTTAAGTGTTCATACTGGGTGAACATGAGGCAATGGCTGGTTTGGGTCCATAACCCGCTGGGGGAACTATGGAAGAAATGTGTCTTTCTGAGCTCATCCTTTCACTAAAGGCAAAGGACGCATATTTTGCTGTCCTTGTAACATTAATTCCTATTTCTGCAGCCAGCTGCTTAACTGTAAGCCCATGACTGAGTCCTTTCTCTTTGGGACAAGACACACTTTGGGGATGCGTGGAAGAAACTGCTCCAACACCCCTCATACTTAGTGGCCTTCAGCAAAGAGACCTAAGTCAAGCCCCTTGTTAATCCGTTCTGCCCCCTCTGCCTACCATTCCTTGGTATCTTTGGAAAAGGTAGGGAGAATCTGGCCCAAAAGCAGTCATCTGAGTTTGAAAACTAGGAGAACTTGGCCCAAAAAGCTTGGACGTGTCTCTGGATCCCACAGTGCAGGCAACGCCGGGAGCCCTGCAGAGTCCGACCCATCTCCCAACACCGCTGCTGGCAGCAGCACCCCTCGCCAGGCTGCAATTAGCACTGCACGCCTGCGAGCAATCGTCTTGACCAAGAAAAGTTTGTTTCCGAAAAGTGTCCGTGAAGGTTTCCCCCGTAATTGCTACGGCTGGGAAATGGAGCCTGAGAAATGACTGACCAGACAGCGTACTGGCATCAGCACTGGGATCACAGATCAGTAGCGCTCGGTCCCATCTTTCCCCCTGAAAATCACCAAGCAGGAAAGTGCTTTTAAATAAAGATGTACATTGCTGGGGTTGAAAATAATACGAGGTGCACAACTATTCCTAAAGACAGCCTTTTTTTTTTTTTTTATTTTAAAATTCTGCATCTGAAAACACAGTATGACAGAAAGCATTTATATACAACTGCAGTGTTTTTGGTAT
>JANHGO010000048.1:12469340-12529135 GCA_024606505.1 Aquila spilogaster
TACTCCTTTAAATAAATAGCAAAATATCTACATCTTTCAGTGTGTTCCATTTGAATTTCCAATTTTTTTTTAAACTTTGCTGTATATACATGTTTTTTTTTCTCCCTATTCATAGCTTACAAAATATTTCTGTACAGCTTTATGCATATTATGATCTGTAACAAAATAGTTATTTCTTAAAACTATATTACCACCAGTCTTTGAAAATGACAGAATAGGAATAACTTATTATGGACTATGTTAGGCAATACAAAAATCCAATCAACCCCAAACAAAACCAAAATAACAAAGTCAGAAAAATCATTTCGTTATCTCAAATCAGTTATTTTTGTTTCACGAATCTTGCTTGCTATGTAAACCCTTCTCAGTTGCCTTTGGGTTGTATACACATCGGAATACTGAAACAGGGTAGGATCTGGGATTCCTAAAAGCACTGCAGCCTGCCGGGAATATTGGTGCTACTGAAACATGATAGTTCTCCTTGGAGAGAAGTATTATGAAACCCAACATACCCAAGCCTTAGCAGAAGTTCTTGGCTTCTGCAGACTTTGACAACCTTTGGATACAGCTCCAGAGGCCAGATTTATGACTTTGATGATACAGACAGACTCCTCTGCCGTCTCTGCCTACTGTTAGATTCCCAACCATCACTCAAAATCTGGCCCCAAGTGGTGAAGTTCTTCAGATTTTAAGACCATACCATTAAGAGGATACATCTTCTCCCAGTTATGAGTACAAATCTGACATGAATGTTACTGCTCTGCCAAAATGAGTGACACTGCTCCAGTATTTGTCTCATGTATCTGAGAGCGGAGTCTGTCCTGTTACAGTCTGAAGATAAACAAAAAGCTATTACGTTTGCACTTTGTAGGTAATTAAATCAACCTTCCTTATCTACAGTAAGTTGCAAAGACAGAGCTCATAATTTCCTAAGGTTTATATGATCGTCTGAGCCTTCCTTTGCCCAAAGGGAAGGTCATTTTCTTCCCTTAAAGACTACATTTGTAAGCAATTTCTATTGTATTTGTGAAGTGTAAGCTGACAGCAACACAACTGAGCTGTAATAGAAATCTCAAGGTGCCTTTTATTCCTTCCACAACAGACAGGAAAAGTGAGCCAAGACACAGACAACACCTAACTTTCTAACACAGTTTAAGGCCACATTTAGAAAGGATGAAAGTAAGGCTTTCTTTGAGGGGCAACACACACTGAATGCCACAATGGGAACAGACACTGAGCAATTCAAAGCCGACAGGCTTCACCCACGGAAAATCTGAACCGCCGCCCTAATTCTGGCCAACAGGTCTGTGCTTTCTTTTGGATACAAGCTGGAAAACAAATGCCACAGTCATCTTCCAGAATATTCCCAGCAAACTGAAGGTGCTCCCCTAGCAAGAGATTACTATCTTCTCAGTCAAGGGTGTTAATTACAACAGAACCAAAGACAAGCAAAGTCATTACAATATACAAAGGCAGCGCAATGAACCGCGCCTAGAATTGTCACTCTGTTATCAGAGGCACCTGTACAGTATCTTGCTGTTTATTTGGCAAGGCTACAAGTAATACTTCTAGGTTTTAACAAAGTAGAAAGAGAATTTGCATAGATTGTACATTCAGTTCAAGGAGATTTCTGGTACCTTTTTTGTTGTTATCAGTTAAACGTGTTTGCAGACACAGTGAGGTAGCAGCTGTGATAGCACCATGAGCAAAAGCAGGTAACCAAGGCAGAAGCAAAGAGCAGAGTGATCTATGCACTACTGGTAGTATAAAAGAGCAAAATCAACACAGTACCTGCAGCCTCACATTGTGAGGGTTAATTGCTCGACTGCAGGAAACCTAATGCTGCTGTGTTCCTGGGTGACATGGGCTGTAACATCTTGTTGCCTCAATTTTCAGTGCTCTCAGCCTGATTACTCTTTTCCTTACAGTGGTGGTGATGGTGAAGGCTTTCAAAAGCTGGCCTCTTCCATGCTGCACCTTTGAAGGGAGCTCCTGAATAGTCTACAGGAGGAAAGGTATTTCCCAACACAGTCCTGCCCACACTTGCTAAGACTATATGCCACATGTTGTCTACAGCATCCTGGCTGCGCTCTTCCTCATTGCTTTTGCTCCTCTGTGCCTGCAGCAGTGACAGCCCTGTGTGGCTGTGCCTCCTGTCCAAGGATTGCTGCTGGGCCCCAAAAGGGCAGCGTCCCACCCCCTCCAGCGCCAGCTGGCTCCTACTCTGCTCATGGACATCAGCCAATGCTTTCAATTGCCATTGAATATGGGTTTAATGCAATGTCCTAAGAATCCTTAAGACTATCTTGGGGGCCTTGAAAAGATGAAATGAAAGCACATGGAGATCATTATCTTCTCACTGTCAGACTGAAGCTAAGGACAGTGGGAGACAGTGCTAACTGCTTTTTACCAGGTCAGTCTTTGCTGATGAAATAACCAAATCTACTATCACATATCTTAAGTAACCATGCCCTAAGAATTGGGAAAAGATACTTGCTGTCATTTTTTTCAGATTCCTTCATGTATATTAGTAGTGAGCTGACTGAAAGCTGCTCTGAAAAGCAAACTTTTCTGATTTACAATGAGGGGTTTTGATGAAGCCTAAGGGATTTGGCTCACACGAGTACAGAACTTCCTGCCCAGCTGAAAGCAATGGAGTTGGCCATGGTTCCATCTGGCCAACTCCCGAAGCCCTGGGAGCTGGGAAAACGAGGAGGGTGTGATAGCCAGCAGCAAGCTGGCAGCTCTCTGACAGCTGTGATGAAAGAAGAGAACTACAGAAATCAACAAAAGTTGGTCCTCATTGTCTGACAGCAATTAAAATCTGGATTTTGTTTTATTTTTATCTTGGAAGTCAAAACTAAGGTCTCATGGTATCAGCATTTCTCAGGCTTGTGCAGAAAAGGTGCTCGGTTTCTTCAAAGTGTTGTTGCTGCACAACTGTGTCCAACTTTTGCAATATTTCAGCACCTTCTTTATCTTCTACCTCTTTCTTTAGTCAGGTTTAGAATATTCCAGCTCTGACTCACTACTTTGATCATTACAATACGAGAGACTGAGACTTCATTAATATTGTGATTAGTGCTGTAGGAGATGGACAGAAGGTGAATATACATCAGTTGGTCCTTCTGAAGGTGCTGCAGGATCACTGTTACGTTGTTGTTAAACAGCTGTACATGCATTGTGCATTAAAGCTGATACCTAGGAAAGTCACTCACAAATGGCACACTCCTCCATCTCTAGGCTCAGTGGTAATGAAGACTGAGCAGCAGAGATACAGATGGACTTCCTTGTATAATACTTGCCATCGTGGAGGGGTTGTTAGAATTCCCTGCTTGCTGAGAGCACAAAAAATGAAGGCATAATTTCAACTCTAAAAAGCCTTTGAATATCAGAAAATGAAAATATAAACACAATCACTTAATGTCCAAATGTTATCAAAGAAAGAATTGGACACCTCTAAAAATAAACTGTCATTTCAGCCGTTTCTATTTGCCTCAGGGTTTAACATTACCATATAAACAGGTTTGCATATCACTAAGACCGACTTTGGATGTAATTCATTAAATCATGTATGCAGATGTTCTGCGTTTGGCCACGTTTCCTTTCTGTGTAATTCTGATTGATCACAGAAGTGTTCCGTGGCTGTTGCGCAGAGCGGGCACAGAATTTAAATGAGCAAAGCATTACACACAGAGGGCAAATGCGTGCATATGGAAACCCACCCCTTTGCCACAGAAAGGGATTCTGATCAAAGCTGGCTTTCAGCTGGAGTCCCATTCAGCAAGGAGTAGCCAGCACATACAGATGGGGATACATAACTCGCTTGTTTTATATGAACTGTGGGTCCCTGCTCTGAATTCTCCTTTTCACCAAATGTAAGATCTGTGAAGTTATTCTCTTCTAACAATATATGATATTCACCCCAGGCTCCAAGTGTCTGCCATTTCAGGACCAGAAAAGCCACTCAGCAGCGCTACCACAGCCACCGGTTGGAGCAAGCTCTGATTCCTGATGGAAGGAGCCTTGCGTCCATGGGTTTTACTGCACAACTGCAGCACTTCCCAAGTCAGACTTGTCTCTACAGGACCTCCGTCTGTGTCTACATACTGACAGCTACAGCAGAGGCTGTCGTGTAGGTCCAATGCTTGACACTCACCCCAGATGTTCCAAACACAGCAGCTCAGCCTTTGAGGATTTCAAACACATACAATATTTATTGATAGCATACTGTGACACCCTTTTTATTTATGTGGACTTGACTCTGGAGTCCTTACTCAGGATCAGCACCCTGTGAAAGCTTTGCCTGAGGAAGGACTGCAGGACCGCTTGTTCTAAGCTGACACTGTAACAGCAGCACTGGGAGTGCCAGCTTGCTGCTCAACTTCTTTGAGCAGATGCTTTTTGTCTTTCAGAAAATAAATGAATTTTTTTTAAAGAAAGATATTTCAAACCTAGTATAGAATGTAAGTAGATACTTCAGCAACCACTTGACTTCCTTTCCCTTTTTGAACTAAACCGAACTAATCTGTGCCTTACATTTTAAATGATAGGACTGGCAGATTTTCTTCTAGCCACAGAAGCCTGGGTTGTTGTCACCTTCTGCTTCACCTAGTTAACAATGACAATTTCCCAACAAAGTAATTAAAAACATTCCTGCTTAAGAATAAAAGAGTATCAAATTTAAAAATCAAGTTATCTGCATGTGTGCGTGGGCGCACCCTTACACACATGCCAATGTGCAAGACAGACTGAGGAGTCTGTGAGTACCCCAGCAGTCGTACTGAGAACAATCACTGACGGGATTGGTAATCGTGTGCCCTAACTATGAAGTTCTCCATTTATCCACAGGGCTCTGACTGTGCGGTTGCCATCGCGTCAATGTGACTGAAGCCCTGGATGGATTTCACAGCGAGGACCGGAGGCCCCCAGAACATCTGAACTTCATGATGGAATGTTAGATTGCAAACAAGCACTGCTAAAAAAAACAAAACCAAAAACGTACTGAGTAAGTAATAATACCGTATTTCTATTATATAAACCTGTTGGCAACTCTGGTTTGAAACACATTCACCTCTAGAGCCAGTTGAAAAGCAGGAACATTATTTTGACTGAAACATTTCAACCAGCTCTCATTGCTACAAGCTTTCCTAAACCTAGAGCTGTCCTGACTGTCAGAATGAGGAAGAAAAAAGAAAGGGAGGTGTGAGGGGAGGAAGGCCTTTTCTTAATAAAGGCAGCTTCAGTTAGTAAGATAACATAATCTTCAAGCTGCAAAAGCAGCACCTACTAATTAGTCATTGACTAAAACATAAATAATAAATACCTAAATTGTTCCTTCTATGCATCCGTTTTCATGCCAGATAAACATTTCAATGCTCTGCCTTCATGCCAGCACAGCTGACACTGCAATTTCAAGTCCAAAGCAAACTGCAAGTAGCTTTAAACCAATGCTACGGAGAGAGACAGAACGAGCCGCTGGGATCTCTGTGTCATGGACATCTTGCAAGCGTTGTTTAAAAGGGAATTCAACCTTTCTGTGAGATGTGATTACGGAATGATTTAAGGGTCTATTTCCCTCCTGGTGTGGAAGCTTAACTCTCATCAGCAGGAAGGAAGGCTAGACATGCACACAGAAGGGTAAACAGATACCTCGCTGTTTAAATCAACAAGATTTTGTTCCTAATTAACCCAGTAGCGCTTAATAGCCTTCCTGGGTCAAGAGATTACCACAGCAACAACAACAAAGTGCATGTTCTATGTAAATGCAAAATGCATCGCTTTGAGATGAATCTACATAAAACTTGTATTTTTAAAAGTTCTTGGAATGTAAGAAAGTGAAATCTTTTCCTGCTGTAGAAAATGCAGCTTAGAATGATGCAACAGATGCCTATTTCAAACAGGAAGCAGTCTGCTAGAAACTCTAGAGACAGGCGAGGGTAGAGTTTGCTGAGAGAATAAAGCAAGAGCGCTGAGAAGCAAGGTGTTGCTCTCCTTCGTGTCCAGCTTTGGTCAGGAACCCTGCTATCCTGCTCAGCCTTCCAGGTGTCCTGATGAATTTTAAATACCCTTCTTCACGCAGAGCTAGAGGATCTGAGACCAAAGGAGGAAATTAGTGTTAAGACTTACTTATTTGTCACTACTCAAGTTAGGGAAGAGATGTGTTGCTGCAGATTTAGGTCCCAATCTCGTTCTCACTGATAAAAATAATCTCCAACTCTAAGCTGGAAAGGCCAAATGCCACTGTTTGTTTTACTGGTACTGAGCAACTCCACTGCCTGAGAAAAAACAGCAGACGTGAGCAGTCACAGCCCAATCTATGCCCAGTGATACACACGCTTCTGTGCAGGAAGTCTGCAAAATACCGAGTGCTGGTGAGCTTAGAAAGACCCTGCACATTCTGAAGGTCTGAAATCCAAACTGCTTCTTGGTCTTTTAAAATAATACTTGAAGTAGCCAGACCCTGCACCTGACTACATGAGAAATGAAAAGCTGATACTGCAAAACACCAGTTCCATGTAGAGTTCATCACGAAATTAGACTGAAAATCTCTGAATGTAACCTGAAGGCCCTCGCTTCGGCTCACATTCCCTAACTAGGATGACAACAGACGTTAGCTGTGTCCAGAATTACTTTATGTTACATACAAAAAATAATAATGAGGGTGTACCATAATTATTTCACGTTCTGTAAGGTAATGCGGCCATATGGGATACGGCCTGCAGTAACCAACCTCCCCGGGAAGCATAAATAGAAGGGAATTTTGCTGTGATTTATTTATGGTAGCGAAGTAATTAAAGCCTATGAAACAGCAGAGGTACAGACAAATTTATTTCTAAAAAACACCACTTGTAGCAGCTGTTCCCTCACTGCCCTCTCCATGGCTCGATGCTGCTGCTGCCCACGGGTGGGCCGAACCAAGCTGCTCTGATGGAGCTGATGGGGAGAGCAGTGCCAAAGGCCTTGTCAGATGATTTTGTAAGAAATAATTACATTGCGATATGTAACCAAAAAGTGTAATGTTCCCTCAGGTGAAACCTGGTGTGAGATTCACGTACGAGCAAGGTTCAATTCCCTTTTAAAACCCTATGCCGAAGGAGGGTGTACCGGCTGCTACCTCAAACGACCGTCGGGTTTGACGGGGCCCAGCTCGGACTTGGGGTCGGGGCTCAGGGAGCTCCAGGCAGTCTGGCTGCAGGCCTGCATGACGGGGCAGGCGGTGGGGCCGGTGCTGCAGATGTCCACGGCCGACCAGACGCTGCTGACCAGTGAGTCCACCCAGGCGTCCAGCCGGGCACCCACCAGCGCTGCGTTCCTCTTGGCCTGGTCCACGCGGGCGGCGCTGACGGGGATGTTTAAGACGGGGTTCAGGCCCTGGAAGCTCTGCTCCATGTATGCATTCTTTGGAGGCCCGCTGTGATACTTCATGGCTTCCTCTGGAAAAGGCAGAAACAAACCCCACAGTTAGTGTGTTGAAGAAAACCTTTGGGGTTTAAAGGGTTCGGCTGCCTCACAGCTCCTGCCCATAGCTGGAGCCTGAGCAATGTGCAATTCCCTCCTGCGAGGAACTCATTTTGCATTCAGGAAAAGCTGATGTTGTCTCTCTCCCCAGGGAGGAGGCCTGCAGATACCCCGCCAACACCCACACAGACTGCGCTTTGAAATGGGGGAATGGTTTCAGGAGACCCGAGGTGAGAACATTACAAACTGCGGTCAGACTTTCACGTGTTATCGATGACTTGTCTAGCAGAAAGAGCTGAGATCTCAGCCTGGTTTTCTTCTAAATGGATTCCCCTTCCTCTGCTATGGAAGTCACAACATTTTTAAGCAGTATCTGCCTCCAGAAGCCACATGGTGACACTGCTGGCACTGGAAGGACAGCATCACGGCCTTGGACAGACCCAACCAGACAGGGCTGGTGGATCTGTGACCCCATCACTGCTCCTGGCAGGGCTCCAGTCTCACTGGGTAAGTGCTCTCTAATGACAATGGCATTTCAAGCACTTGCACTGAATAATGGATCAAACCCATTTCCTAACGACACCTTCCCTCATATTGTGGTTGCTTTTCTTAGAGTAACTCCTCTACCTCAGCCAAATGCAGTACATCGTTATTAAAAATCACTGTCAGACTGTGATAAAACCTTCGAAGAACTTCAGCCTGGTCTAAGGCTTGCTGACTTCTGGAGGCAGTTAAGGTGCTACTCAGAAGCCCAGAATGTGACCCTCCAAAAAAACTGACTCAGTGCCTCTAGGGAGTAAATTCTCAACTATTTCTTACTGTTCTCAGCTGACTTCTGTACCATCCTTGCTCCCAGCAGCACAGAGGATATGTTCAGCTCTGCCAACGTATACAATCTAAAACACAAAAAGGGCCCATTCAGAGCGCTCCAGGCTAGGAAAGCCACTGGGTCCAGATATCATTCAGAGGCCAGGAATTACATATTCACGTCTGCAATTCCTTCCACATATCCTTGCTGCTCACACTGAGCCCTTTCTTCCACACAGAGGACAGTATCTCAGGCACTGGCAATAAATCAGTACATTTATTTAGAGGGAAAAGGGACACTTAATTGGAGCTTTGCTGTTACATTTGCAAAGTCTTTAATGTCAAATGCAGTGCAAGTCCATTACTTCAAATCTCCAATTAAATTAGTTCGGCAGATCCCCATCGCCATTATACATGGTTTAACTATTCCTGCATTCATCTCTCTACCCCCTTTTTCCTTTAAATGGTACATATCCAGAATAACTTCTAGTCAAAAGGAGTTTGTTCCATGCACATATGTCAGAAGTGTGCTCTGCCAGAGCACTGCAGTTTAAGAAACAGAACGAGTGCATATGATTAAATTTCCTCCTTTGGAAGCAATTAAATGTGGAAGATTGTTGGTCAACATATTAATTAAATAGGAGCATTATAAGTAAAAATCCCCAAACAAATAAGATTTGGCATTACTAGCAGGATCATCTGACTGAAATAGGCAGCTCAGAGAGCTTGCTCAATTAAAGGCTGCTGTGCATGTGTTTGCTGTGTGGAACAAGAGAGATGTTTTTCCAGACAAATCAGGATGAAACAGAACTCGCTCGGTCTCAGACTTGTCCCAGGCTTCAGGACTTCATGGAAGGAATGAAACCTGCAAAAGCCAAAGGACAAGGTACTGGCAATGCAGCAGGAGATGATCTTTTCTCTGAGTCTGTGACCCTCGTTGCTTCAGGTCAGGGAACTGCTTTTGCAAAAGTAACACTGATAATCTTAACGTCTTCAACAAATGTAAAATGTCTCCATTTTGCTGTTGCTGTAAACTGCTGGGATGCCGTACTTCTCCCACCAGCACACTGCTGCGTTGTTCTGCACCCCTGAGTGACTGCTGCACTCTGCTCCAGAACCAGCTGCGCTGCATGGATGTGCCGGCAGAGACAGTGGGCAAAGTGTATAAAGGAACTGAAGGGAACCCTTTTGTTTTTAAATAACCCAAACAAGTGTTATCAGACAGAGCTGGTGAACAGCAGTCAGTGCAGAGCTACGCACCCATAGGAAATTCTAAGGATTCAACCCAGAACCCTTTCCTTAAGCCTCCACATCTTCGTTCAAGTGTTCACAAGAGAAAGTAATGACCTCTCCTCCCTCTTTACTGCCCACGCTAGTTATCCACGCTATGGGAGATGTTGGGTGCTATTCCTCCTTGCACTAGAGATAAAAAAGAAGAGATAATAATGACTTAATAACCTACTGGGCTGGGACAGGAGGGAAACCTGGATCCCAAGCCCTGAAACACTGCATAAAGGGAAGCTGGAGCTACTGTGCATCATTTTAAGGCAGGCACTTATACTTCAGTCCTTGCTTATGACAAAATAATGAATGCAAGGCCTGACACCATGAGATGTAGTTTTAGACATTTAAGACACTGCAATTACAACAACCAATTCAAAATTAACTGGACTGCAGACAGTAAGCCAGATATTATTTTCCAGGAAAGACATCCATACGGTCCTTTGAGGTAGAAGACTTATCAATGCAAATATGTTCCATTGACTTTAAATTACATTTTTAAAAAGTAAGTTATTTTTTTGTGCCCCACTGCCATTTGCACTTCACTCTGGGAGGGCATTTCCCTCCTCAACTGACTCTCCTTAGCATAACTTCTTTGGACCGAGCACACAGCCTGCAGTCAGCTGCACAGCCTGGGATCTCAGCGGTTCTGTGTGGGTTTGTTCTTCATTTTGCAGAAAAAGCAAATGAGTTTAGACAGAGAGTGGGCTACGGAATGGAAGAAGCGGTTACCTTGGTACACACGAAGGCGCTAGACCTGTGGGTTTTTTTAAGCAACACAGAACGTACAGCTTTATTTCCTTACTTGAATTGCATTGAAGCCCTCTGGCAAAGAGGTAATTTTTTATTGACATTTGGTTTGTTTTCTCTTGCAGCAAACAAGACAGTGCTGCATTTGCTCACTGCAAAGCTAATCGACTCCTTGTCAACTGGATCTGAACTAAATTTCAAAGCAAATCCCCGTCTTCAGGGTTTTTCTTGGCCTGACAATTCTAGGGCATGTCTACTCTCCTGCAGCCACAGGCCTGCTGCTGTTACAACGTTTATCAAGAATGTGTCGTGTTATAGCTGGTTAATTTGAAGAAATCACAGCAGTTCTGACACAAGTTGCCACCCACTTTATAATCTGTACAGATACAATTAGAATTGATTGAGCCACTGCAAATAACCAACAACAAAACAAAGGTTTCCCAGTATATACTTAATTAAGCTGATCCATAAATATGGATTAGGTTAAAAGGTTTCTGAGATGTATGTGTGCATTGCAGGATGTCTGCTAATGCCTTCAGGTCTTTGAAAGAGGCGGCTGTAGCTGGAGGGCACTGGGACCACGGGGTGGTGTTGGAGGCTCCCTGTCCCGCTGTGGGGCAGCGGGAGCTCCATGCCAGGAGCACGCGAACACACCAAGAACTGAACATGAAAGGAGTCTCTGCAGAAGGTTGCTCTCCTTCCCTCCTTCTCTGCTCAAGGGCAAAAGTTTTTAAGTAATTTATATATTTTCAATCTAGTGTTTGGTAACAGCGTGAGGTTTGGGGCTTTATCTGCCCCAGAAGTGAATCTGCCCACTGGCTCACAGTAACTTACTTAGCTTGTATAAAACTACATTAAACACATGGCAACTCATTAGCATCACTCCAGCTGGGAGACCACCGTTGAAGCTTCGTATGAATATAAACTCAAATTTGAAAATGAATTGGTTTGGCTTTTTCCCTGCACCTCTCAGTGCTTCAGGGAGACATGCACAATCCCACCTGGCAGGAGCGCTCGCACAGACTCTGTGCAGCAAAGAGAAAGAGAGATGATGGGGATGCAGAGCCAACCTCCACGGAATTTGCTGCCTAAAGCAGACAGTAAGAAACCCTCATCCCTGTGTATAATCACTGCTAGCCATCTTCTAGCAATCTTCTTCCTGTCTTGTCTCCTCCACATTACACTTCCTTTCTGTCTTGGCCTGGGGCATCCCAATGGTCTGTGGCAGCTCTCCCATGTCCTTACAGTGAGCACAGAGAACTTAGCTCTAACACACTCAGCCATACAGTGAGAAACTCTGAGTCACCATTTAAAGAAAAAAACCAAAACAACAGAATCTGGCTGTGCAGGACAGAGGGAGAAGGAGATACTGCTGGACCAAGTGAAGGTGAACCTGCTTTTTCCAAATGAGTTATTTGACAAATTCACTTAATTCACTTTGTTTTCTTCCTCCAACCATGCAAACACCTGAAGGCACTCCTGAGCCAGAAGGATCTGCTGAAGGCAGAACTGATCAGAGACAGAACTCAGAGAAAAGAGACACAGATTTGGATGACTGAAGGGGAAAGAGGAGCAATAAAGAATAAATAACGCTGGACTCTAAACTTTCCACTAAAATAGCTTAGGGAGCCTCATTTACTGTGGAACTATCCCAGACCTCCAAGTGTACTCAACCATTCCATGTAAGAACGGGTCTTGGACCTTTTATAGGTCCGGTCCTTGTAAAGGGCAACGAATGCCTGTCTTCAAACAATTTACATTCTGCCACTTATGTGCATCTGGACATAATATCACAGGAAAAAACCTGTCCCTGATTTCCCTTCGTGGCTTTACTTGCATGCACAGACTCTAGGCCAAAACTAATAAGTAAACGGCAATAGAAAACGAATAACTAACTGCATATGCTGTTTTTATAAACTGCTAACTGCTCTTTGCTGGTAGCTGTCCCAGAATGAATTTTTTTAGTTGGAATTGTAATCATGAATTTTGAGAGAGATACAGGAATGAACACGTTCTGCTTTATTTAAGAGAGCAGCAAGTTGCTCCCTTGGTGGTGCTGGGAAGAAGAAAGCAGCTTCACCTTGTGCTCTGTGCTGCTCACGTGTGGATATGCAACGATTCAGGAAATTCAGTGACAGTTGTCACGTTCTTGCTCTCAAGATACAAGAGCTTAGGGGCTGCTGCTGGATTTGTGCAAACATTTTTTAGTCAGCTTGTGCACAAATAATGGGCAGATCAATATGTACGCACCTATGCGGACTCCAGTTTCTACATCTGGAATGTGTGCGACAGAGTGGGCCGATCACGATGAAGCAAATCACATTCAAAGTGTATGAAAAAGGCTTCTGGAGGAGCAAATTATCTTCAGTGGAAATCTTTCTGACAAGAGCTATAGAGCTTTTTTTTCACTCGGGGTGAGGGAAGAACAAAACTTGAATCCCTAATAGAACATACTTCTCTCTTCTGCTGACAACTCCTGGCTCAGGCTGATGTATGTTTTATTTTCAGTGTCGGGACAAGACAATAATACTATTGCCTCATTTTACAGGATTTTTGGCAGCTTTCACATTGTTTACAACAGTAACAGAAATTGTTCTTTTAGAACTTCTAATTCTTCTGTCGTATTCTCACAATGCCTTTATTTGGCACAGAAAAATATATTTAAGTAATAAAGTGGTGACAAACTGACAAAAGCTTGAAATCAAAGCTAAACGACAATTGCCAGCACAGAGCAGTCACCGAGACAGAAAGCCATAAAAAAACCCAAGCAAACAAATCTGCATTGTAAATATCATTCTAACTACAGTGAAGTGTCTCTATCTGCCCCCGTAATTAATTTTCTCCTTTACCTTCATGCCTCAGCCACAGGGAGATTATGCATCCCAGCATCAGCAGCAAAGCGCTCCTGAGGCTCTTCCTAGATAATATTGTTCCCAGGCTTTGTATTTCATTCCTACGGCAGATTCTCGTTACCATATGAATAGGGCTCTTTAACAAGAAATATGAGCCGGATCTTCTCTCAGTGAATCAATGGGACAACCTTTTCTTTCTTACTTGTGGCAATACGGAGTGATTCCCTAACTCTGGTGGAACGATTTGGGATTCAGCGTTTGGACCGGAGGGCTCTTGCCGTACCACCACAAAGCACGGATGCTCGGCTGAAGTCTCAGACACGCTTGGCTTTGCTCAGCACTCTCACACAGCAGAGAGCAGCAAGGCTGCTGGCCACGTGCCACATTTTCAATCCAATCTGTGCCTCAACTGTTAAATTAGCAAAGAACATGCAATGCGTTCACTGGCAGGAGATGCATCTAACAGCCACGTTTACAAGTAGGCTGCTTCAGACTTAAAATTCCTTTGACACGCGGTGTTCTTTCAAAATGTATCATTGCCTAGTAGCTAATAAGAGCAGCAGGTTGTCCGTGGTTTAGTTTTTCCTTAAGAAACGATGTCACCAAATGCTAGAGGAAGAAATCAGCATGTTGGCTGTCCTGGTGAGAAACGTGCAGCATCAGGCTCCTGTTGAGCACGATAAGGGCGGCATTAGCGCTCAGCAGTTGCCTGGTGGTGCGTGTTACAGAAGCAGCACGCAATGCTGGAAGGTAAAGGCCCAACTCAGTTTATTTCCTGCCTCATCAGGAAGAAGAACTTCTGAAAACTTAAAAGGACCATTCACGTATCTATCAATTCTAAGATGCCTAAAGTTAGGAATATTCATATTAGGCAGATGGGAGCACTTGAGTGCATTAAGAAGAATGATAAAGACATTCCTAACAACAAACTCATTTTGAACACAGCGAATAAGAGAACAGGTATGGCTGCAGACTGTACTCTCTCCCAGCCCAACATGGCTGGCACTGACTGAAGAGCCGAGCACCCAGTGCATGGGCTGCTGGCGGCCCTGGGGTGGCTCAGCGCTGCTGTGGTGGGGAAGAAGATGATTTCCTTCTAAAACATCTGACTGGGTCTGATGCTGCGCACACCAGGGCTGCTGCATCTGCTGGTGTTCTGTAACGCGTGTGTGTGGCACGCACTGAGCACACTTGGGCAGGGATCAGGCAGAAGTGAATGCCAGGACATGACAACTTGTCAGGTAGCTCTGGCCTAGAGTTATCTTCACTTATTCAGTATTTCATATATTAATGTTTTTATCATTAAACAACACGGCCTTTGCCACGATAACAGTTTAAACACCTCTAACTCTTTCTGAGCAATTGTGAATGCAAAGCTTCGGAGAAGGGTCTGCTTTTCTTTCTAAGTGATGGCTTTTATGATAGCTGTTATTTCTGAGTCTGAACTTCCCTGGATTTTGAGCTGTGCATATTTTAAAGATATAAGCAGACTTTTGCTCAAAGTGACTGTCTTGTACGGGCTGGATACAGACACTTCACTTGTCTTAGTGCAACAATGTCATCTGATTTACTATTTATAATAATCCTCTATTTTCACTGTTTCCAGTGCCGCACTACTTCATTATTAACAGTGGCATTTACAATGAATACAGACAAAATAACCGTATTATTCCAGTAACAAGTAATAAAACTTACCTTGTTTGATAGGCTGCCGATTTGAGAAGGTGAGAGGTGTAACGAGGAATTTGGTTTCAGCTACCTGGACCCAGTGGTGCAGAATTTTTATTGTCCAGACACCAGGTCTCAGGGGCAAATTCAAGGGCGGTTTGTAGTGAGTAAATTCCGCACTGGATTCAATGAGGATATCGTACGTTGCTGCTATTACGTTGACCGGATCCACCCAAATGACAGTAACAGTGACGTTGGGGCCTTTTCCCCATTTCTGCATGCCAACTGGCTCGTCTGTCGGCCCCAGGAGTCCTCCGAAATTCCGGAACAGCCTTTCCTTGGCATCCCACTCTGTGCCAATCTGAAACCAGAGACCACACTGCTGCTAGCATCATCTCTGCAAGCTGAGACTCCTGTGTCGAATAAGGGCTCTCAAGACACAAGCTGTATTTCTCAAACAACTTTCACAAGGTACATAAATGAGTACTTTGATAATAAGAGTGATGTAGCAGGCTCCAGCAGCTCTCCTTTTTCTCCTCATGAAGGCAGTCAATAAAGGACCAAGTCCAGTGACTGAACGTTGGCTATTGCAATGCGTAGGACCTATCACCTCCTGGGAAATCAACATTTGAGAGACAGAGCCTGCAACACAGACCTAGCCAGCTACTGCTAAGAGTAAGGATGAGGCTTGTGCTGACTTCAAGACAAGTCACATTGGTCCCTTTACTACAGTCTAGGCACGAGATGCTGTTGCCTTGCCGCATGATGCAAGTTGCTTCTGGTAAACTCTTTTCTCACTGTTATAATAGTGACATTGTTTTTTTATTTATTCCTAACTAACAGTAAAGCAGCTGATTCACAATCTAGTGTAAATATTTAATAGACCTTTCCTTCCCCCAGCAGCTTTCATATTTCACTGTTCTTTATATGAATTTTAATGGTTCAAACATAACCCACAAGATGATACAAATTTACGAGCTGTTGGCCATTAAGCACTTGTAAACTACTGAAAAAAAACCCTCATCTGTACACAGACAGCATGAAAAAGTAATAATTGCCTTTCTTAGGTCAACTTTACTTTTTACTATTCTAGCACCAAGTCTATGAGGGCTAATCTGAAAGTAACGTCTCCTGTTTTATTATGTCAGTCCATGACATCAGAGGCGGCTGTTGGTGGGATGGCAGCAGAGGTTGAACCTTTCCACCAACATCCCATTACACGTTGTTACCGTGTGACAGATGGCAGCGGAGGGGCACTCTGACACAATGGTATCTGATATGGAAGTGTGAATGAAGCAAAGGGGTGGGATTGGATTCCTCTATGCAGAAAAAGATGGTGCCCATTGGCATTCATGGATGCTTGCTGAACATTTCTGGAGACCAAACAGTGGATGTGAGCACAGCTGAGGCAGTGGGTGGTGCATTTCAGCAGCAATGCCATCAAAGCAGCTATGAAATAGTGTGTCATCTCCACTGGTGCAGATTTTTATATGAGCGTGGCATGCAGTTCTTGTTCACCGCTGGTGAAAATGCACAGCTAATGGTGGGGACTGTTAAAAAATAGTTTTTTGTAGTTGAGAATTTGCTCCTTTAAACGGTGCTATTATGATCTTTGTATCTGTTGTAGTTTTCATGCAAATAAACAGGCGGCATTACCTTCAGAGCAGCTTACATAGCATGCACTTATGGGGCTGACTGTTAACAAACCAGTTCTATCCATCCTCAAAAAGGCAACAGAGTGGATCACAGTATTGAAGGTCACATATTAGCTTTTGGGTGAAGCGCCTGTCTTCCTTGTCCCATAAGGTCCTGCTCTCATGACCTCATCAAAAGCAATCAGTATCAAAAAAGATATGAGTGACCTCGTGGGAAGGGAAGAACAGAAGAAGCCCTTGGCTCTTTTCGCAAGCAGACATCTGACACTATTCCTTGGAGAGACATACAGATGTCTTCACCAACCTGGTACTGAAATCCCTAGTAGTCCTCCTGGTGCTCCTTGGCCTTAATCTCCATACAAACAGCAGTGATGACCTATGAGTCAATTTGTTCCGTACACAGAAACCACACAATTCTCTCTATCTCTGGAGTCCCATGCACATGCAGACAGGATCCTCTCTTTCGGTAAACGTGGATACTGAAGATTTCCCCAGTGCTGCCCTGTCCTCGTCCCTCATATTCACCTCACACAGGTCCCAGGCAGAACCTGCTTTACTGAAAGGGTAACAAATGACGGTAGCCAATTTGCTTCAAAGATTTTTCTACAAGATTTCACCTTAGCTGATGAAAATAAGTGGTCCCAATTTAATGTTGAAATCCCCCAAATCTGAAAAACTTAACAACTACCTGATATCTGCTACCACTGATGTGTGTTTTGGAAACTGTCTGGTCCTGAGTCCAATTTAAATAAATCCCTGTGTTCGGCAGTCAAATTACAGGAGGACTACTAGCACAAAGCTACAAGGCCAGTACAATAAAAACCGAACATCCTAAACCCATCCGTCTTTATATGAATTCCTCCTACAGGACTATGACACAGCAGAATAAGAGACAAAATGAGCTTTCTACTGCTCTGCCATCAGCCCAGCAGTGCCTGGTATTTCCAAGGGCTTTCACCTCACATACCAGCTAATCAAACCTGACAGCGCAGCCCAGATATCAGACCCCAGCAGTGACTGCCTTGAGGAGCTGTCAGAGCAAACTCTCCTGACAAAGCCAACTGAATATGTATGGCAATAAGCTGAGAAAGAAAATTTCCTCACCAGATTTTACTGCTTACTCCACTGACCCTCACTGGGTATGGCGATCTCACACCTACCTCTCAAGACACCTGGAAATAAGGAAGCCACAACACATCAAACAAATATGCACCCTCCTGGGCAAAGAAAACCCCGTAAGGAACAGCTGCTTCTACCACACCTGGTATTTCTTACTGAATTGCTCCATTAGGAAAGCAGACTTTATCCTCAAGAATTTAACATGTTACAGGCTTCCTTTCCAAACCCAGCAATGTTCAAAGCAGTTAATGGTATCAGACCTAGACAAACCGGAGGCCGTGTTTCAGTCTATGAACAGTGAAGTCCCTCTAAAGCAGTGCTGACCACAAACCGTATGAGGATGGGAATAACATCATTCAGGCATCTTGCTATCCAAGGATTTCCTAGAGATATCAGAGAAATTCAAACCAGAACAGAATTTAGGAAGTACTGCTAGCTTTCCTCTTGGAGAAGGTCCTCTCACCATTAGACATACCTCACCCAAAGGCTTCTGTTTGTAAAGACTCTACCCAAACCAACCCATCACCCACCGCATTGGCAGTTCCAGTCCCAGGATGGGAGCTGTAATCCTGCCATGCAGACAAAGCCCACAGTAGAAAACAGGTCAAAGATGTGGCAGGAGCACCCAATGCCATTTCACAGAGGGCCACAGGATGCTGGAGAAGGGAAAGCAGGGAGTTGCACACATCTGCTGCAGGATCTGCCCTTTATTACCAGTTGCCACCTGGAGGACACACTTTCTGTGCTACACGGTTTACAGGATAAACTGGTTTTAGAAGATCCATGTTTTAAAAAGAATGTTACTTAAAGCACTATTGAGAGGCTTGTAGCTCCTCTCTTGAACTTGACACAGCTGAATTCCCAGTACTGAGATGTCTGATTTTACAGGGCAGAAGTTACTGCAGTCCTGTAATATTTTTCACAGCCCCTTAAAACATTTGAAGTAGGCTTTCACTTTCAAATGGAATACACAAAGTATAGGCAGGAAACAAACAGTAATGAATAACTGATAAAATATAAAGAGATGTGGCACAGAAGCCAACATTTTCCATATCATTATTTTAATCGCCTTTATTTTGGGCTTCAAGAGCAAGCACTGTGCATGGAGGATGTTTGGAAAGCTGGAACTCACTCACTGGCTTATAACTCCTAATTCTACCTCTGTTCAGTCCCCAGATAAAATTTTCCCAAGATAAATTATGCCTTGATTATGGGTTTGTGTCTCATTGCTCACCACAAACAGGACCATTAGGTTCACACAATGCGCACTAATTGCCTGCCACCTAGTTTATTTTATTCTCTGTGATGAATCACAAGTCTTAACAAGACTAGAAATGAACTTAGTGTTCCACTGATACACTCTGAGCTGAGACTTTTAGTACTCTACAGCAAATCAATCTTCTGCCTTCCATGTAAAAGTTATCATTGATCTAGACTAATTGGATATATATTATGTGTATTATGTACAAGCCAATTTTAGGAGATGTGGGAGTTTCCAAGAAAAAAGGAGGAAACACTTGGAAATCTTCTTTCTTGGATTTCCTGTAATGCTATTTTATTTTCTCAGCCAAAGACTGAATGCAGGAGCCCAGTGCAATTGGAACACTATTATTAACCCCACTGGCCATTCGCATCATGTATGGTGAAATCCCCTACTCAGGATACAAAGTCTGAGAAGCAAAGCCAAGGAGTAGAGGGCAGGAAGGGCTGATCCTGCCCAGAGAGAACCTGTCTCTGCTGCCATTCTGGTTGTGTCTCAGCGTCACAAAGGCACCCAGGAGCATGTTCAGCACGTCTGTGCTCTTTCTGACTGGTCCCACTGGTGTAAGCTGGGGACAAAACTCCCCTTTAAAAGACTCCATTCAGTTTCAAGTTTCTGCCAAATTTTGGGATGAGATTTGAAAAGAAAAAGAAAACCCACACAGATTTATGTCCTAGTAAGTAAATTTTGTTTTTGATGGTTAACCTGCAAACATCGATGCCCTCACCTGAGCTGAACTGCTAAATTTGCTTTACACTTGCTGGACTGGGACAAAGAGGTGGCATTTTAACAAGGGGTAGCAGATGACAGGCTTTGCAGCCACACTGAAACTGAAGAGGTTAATGCTGGATTTATACCAGGGTAACTGAGAGAATAATTTGGCTCAGAGGCAGAGATGCCTGCTGGCCAGCGGAGGGCGGAAAGTAAGACAAACCATTAAGAAACAATTGAAACAATTAAATGATTGACTTCATACCTCCTGGTCTTTTAAAACATAAACCATTTCTGAAAAGAGAGGACAATCCAAGAGTTTAGGTGAGAAAAAATAATGAAAAGATGTAAGCAGCCACCAAAACTCTTGTCATGGATTTCAAATAGAAGAAAAGGTTTCCTCAGCCTGAAAAAAGCTCCCCCGAGACCACATCCCTCCCGTGCTTTGCACTGACACAGGTCACTGCAGCAGCGGGTCCTCCAGGTCTGCCTGCAGCCCAGCTGTGGTCTATGAGGCCATGAAGACTGACTTATTAGTGCAGCAGGATGCAGGCGTCCTCCCTGCAAGGTGACACTCTTCCTGTGTGTTGGGCACAGTGCAGCAAAGAGGCCACCACATGCTGCTGCTTCCCCATCAGGGGACACCAACACTGAGTGCCGCTGCTCCAGGACATGTGTAGAGCAGGCTCACCGTTGCTGCAGGGCTGGAGCCAAAGGGGATCTGGAAAGTGGCCAGAGAGTAAATTCTGGTCCCATGAGTGCTCCCTCCCTCCAACTGAGATGAAGTTAGATGTATTCTTTCTAAATATTTTGATTCTAGTTCTAACATGCTGAGCTAATGCATTTGTTTTTATCATGCAATTAGAAAAAAACTCCTGCCGCCAGCCCTGTTGCTTTTGAAAGAAGGACTCGGAGAAAGCATCAAGCTGAAAGTGAGATAAAAAATACCAAATAAACAGCAGAAGTACTCCTACAAATCACAAGAATTAAAGCTTGTATGATCATTTATCACTGCATGAAATGGCAAGTCTACCATCAGACACATTGATAAACGAAACACACCTTCCATTCATCTCTTTAATGGCACATTAATGTCATGGATTTGCCATGCACACCAAAACACTGAATCCTACCCAGGCATTTCTTAATTGCCCAAGAAGATGGTAATTTATGGACTTGGCCATAATGACGGGAATGCATTTGTTCAATCAATTTTGTGCCTTAATTGAAATTTGTGGCTTAACAAGAAAAATCACAAAATTAACTGCTCAGACAGTTGTATCTTTAAAACAGAACACAGATGTCAGGTTCTATTAGTGGTCAACTTCTCTGATATATTCTAGGGTACACTTTTTACACTGTATGTCAGATGCTGAGACAAATTCCTACAACAAATAACAGGATTTGTGGGAAATGTCAGCCACTACTGTGATGATTTTCTCTTTCATGTTACAACATCAATATTCTACTCAAATGTGGCACTGGTGCCTGACTATCACTAATTTCATGGTTTGTTTTCAGCATATTCTGGAGAGGAACGTTTACCACATCCTTGCTCACATCTGGAGCTGCCGAATCATGGCATTTTTCAGCTCCCACATCTCTCTCACAGCAGTCACAACGACCACAGTCACAAAACTTTTAAGTTTCTGAGCCCCTTTTACAACAGTGAATGCCTTCAGTTTGTCAAAGAGGGAATGAGGACACTGAGAGTAACATAAGAACTGAGAGTTAACCATGGATCTGGGCTGGCAAACAATATTGCCTTTCATAAAGAAACTGCATTACACTACAGAGCCACTCTGAGCTACAAATTACATGGAAATGCCGTTTCCAAAGGCTGCTGAACGAGTACATAATCTCTTCCGTGGCTCATAACAGTGTGAATGAGTGGCTATGAATACTCACCTCTGAGAACTGTAATCTTCCAAAATCACTAGGTGGACTTGCAATCTTGAAGACTTTCTTTGGCATCACCCATGTTTCCAAAGTCTCTAGTTTACTGACGGCCAGGTTGGTGGCGTGGTGTCTGATGAGGAACCCTTGGAAACGGTCAGCAAGGAAGTAAAGGTGGACGGAAACTGGGTGGCCCATGGGATAGTATCTGCAAAACAGCACATGCACACACTCATCAGTTACACAAGAGAGACATGAAATCTCCATTTACTTGGAGCTAATGGCTTAAGAAGCATTCATTTCAACTAGAAGATTCACTGCTGTACATTAAGAGATTTCAAATGCATTCATGACTCATTATCAAACATTCTTAGGCTGTTCTGATTATCCTGAAACATAGAAAATGTCAGTAGGAATGTATACTCATTTAGAAGCTATCCACAGCCAGAAGCTCTTCAGGAGATACCTCTCCATGCTATGCCAGCCAGCACCTCTCCCTTTCTACCTCTTCTGGGTAAAATGTGCCACCCAGAGATATTAAGTGGATAAATGATAAACGGAGGATAAATTATGTTCAAGAAATGTGCTTACTGCCCTAAACTGGATGCTCTCCTTCCTTTCTGCCATCAGCAGGGTTAGTCCCTATGGTACCTGACAACGGGACAGCAGCAGGCTGGGGACAGCAGAGGGTGCTGCGAGGCTGGGTCAGGGTGAGCCCATGCCCCACACTGTTCTGCAAACAGATCTGCTCCCTCCCCGTGCACTCCCAAGGGCAGCACTTGGTACGGCTGCGCAGCGGCAACGCAGCTGGGATCCAGTCCTGTATTTTAAGAAAGACACTTCATGCTCTTTAAAGATTTGAAACGGTTCTCACCACACACTTCTTACAACTAAAAAGAAACTGAAAAAAGGTCAAACAAAGAGGAAAAACCACTACCTGGGAGGCTTGGAAGCTTTCTGCTACAGTTTGGGTTTTAGAGACAATGTAGTCATTGATTCAAATAATTCAAATCTATGGTCAATTGTCTGCTGCAGCCCCAGAAAGATTTGAAATGATACATGTGTGCACACATGTATTAATGACTAAAAATACGTTCACGGCTCTGAAATCAAGTCATCTGCTGCTTTACAGCAGTGACATTAACTGACAATCAGGTGTGTTTGCAACATACTCAAAGCCAACCAGTCTCAAGCCTCCCCATTCAAGTCAGCGAGGACTGGCTCCTCATGCTAGCAGTAAGAGAGCTAACCAAGAATGACTTTCCATTACCCTAAACCAGCAGCAGCCAGCAGGAAGTCTCTAGAGACCAAGAAATAAACATAACAAGACGGGCTACAAACAGGGCCAGCACTGACAGACCGAGTGAAAACACAGCACAGCTATGCAGCCAATACCAGCAACAATCTGACTTCTGTGCTGAGCACTGAGGCCTCCTGTTTCATATGTGCAGCAGCAAATATTTACAATACCCTTGAAATAGTCTGAGTAAATTGTCTCTTGGCAGCAGCGAGTGAAAACATTTAGAGATGGTGAGAAATAAATTAAATCTCAAGCGCACATTAATGCTGTTCCCACTGAAGATGCTGATCTGCAATCTAATTTGGTAGCTGAGCAGTTTGCAGGGGGCACATCTTTCTGAGGCTGTCCCTTGTTAGAACAGCGTGCAAGGCAGTTTCTTACAGATGTCTCCTGGGCAGCTGCGGGTGGCAGCATGGGACTGGCTCTAAACATGATGCAAAGTGGGGGATGCTTTCCTCGCAGTGCCTGCAGCAGTGTGAAATGAGCTGGGGTGGTGACTGCTATCGGCTCACTTCCTGCTGCTGATAGCCTTGACGGCACTGGGAATGCTGTCGAGGTGCTCAGCCCAAATGCATTCCTGCTTTAGAGGCATGCAGAATCATGAGAGAAGGAGGAAGTGCATAAATGCACACATGTAGAAAGACAGAGTATCCATAGAGAAGAGATGTGAATCATAACCTGAAGATTATCCACTTTTCTGTGATTTAAACTGGACACTGATGCTTTGAGGGGGCTTAGGTAGATATGAAACAAAGCCTTCACTCCCCATCACTGTTTGCAGTTCCATCTTGTGCTGTTTGTGAGGCTGCAGCCGGGCTTTATCCCGGGGACAGCTGCAATCAGCAGTGGATGACGTGACTTCCCTATTTATAATCTGAGCAAGCTTGAAAAGCACCTTGAGTTCCTGTGCAATGAAAAGCTCCCCAGAAATGATACTGATTATTGATATAAATCATCATCGGAACACCAGCAAAAGGAATAAGCACAGAAGTAATTGTTACATTACTTCAGTACTGGTTATACATAGCTCCATCCACACTGCTGGCCTCACTCTGCAGGACAAACGACCCCAGGACTTCTTTCAGTCTGCCTTTATTTCATATAAGGAAGTCATGCTACTAGTGATTATTTATATCTAATTGTTATTGATCTTTTATTGCTCTGTACTGCTAACCTTTAATGGCAAAGCTGTAATGGGAACCAGGACCACTTATTGCCACATCTTTCTAAACGGGACATTGCTCAGCACTTCCATGACTAAGTAAGAAGGTCACAGTGCATTCAAGAACACAAGAGAGGCCAACTTCATCTGTCAAAGTACAAGGACTGTCTCAAATGCTTGCTAGCTAAGCCTGTATGTGTTTTCTATTAAGACTACAAAAGGCAGGGTCCCAAAAATACACTTTGAGTAAAGAATTAAGAGACTGTAAAGTAAGACTTTAAAAGATGACCCCTCTCAGCTGTGGGCCTAAGCAGCAAGCATCCACCATGAGGTAAACCCTTACTGTGCAAGCCTGACTCTAGGAATTCTCCCTTCGAAACATTTTTATACTGAATTCCTATTTGCTAGGCTTATGCATGAAAAAGGAATTCAGAATATGGCTTTTATTTGCTATATATATGTATGTATTTATATAGACATTTTATTTATTTGATGTTAATGGATCCCACCTGTTGTAACATTTTTGGCACGGCCGGCTGCAGCAAGCAAGCAAACCCTGCTCAAGCAAGCAGTTCTCTGTGCTCTGTGTATGCGCCCAGGGGAGCAAACAAGCAAAGACCATTAACCCGCCTGGTTCACATTAATTCTGAAATCCTGTCCTGTGCTTTGGTAAGCATAATAGAGGTGAGCATGACCTCTGCTGCAATCACACGGAGGGTTTAGGAGCTGCGGGTGTAATACACTCACTGAAATTAATAAAGAAAATGCAGCAGCAGGGGCAGCGGTGCCCAGCCGGATCCTGTCAGTCCTCATCAGCCTGCGGAGGAGCTCCTTAGAAGTGCAGCAAATAGGTCACCTAACGCCAACCCTGAACAACCAACACTTCGTTACAGGCATAAACGCTCCTGGAAATCAGAGCTGTACACTTGCAGCCGCCCGGCACAGCTGTGGCTATGTGCTCCCAGCGAACACACCCCAGCAGAACCTCCTCCAGTGCCCTTCAGCTCAGCCTCAGTCCTCAGAAGCACCCAGAAAAAGAGCAAGAGCCCAACTGACCGGCAGCTGTTGTCCCCAGCGGAGTGAAAGGAGGTCTCGGCTCTGCGCAGGCCCAGGCGGACGAACGCGTGGTACATGGTGAGCGCGACGTCGCTGAGCGTGTGCACGCCGTCGGGTTCGTCGTACACGTTCTCCCAGTAGGAGCGGAGGCCAGGGGTGCCGGGCGGGTAGTTACCATACAGGTAATAGTCCAACTGGCCGATTATCTCCTGGTTCACCACAGCTTCAAATTTGCGGGCAAAGAAAGTTGGCCTGGCAGTCTGCTGTGGTGAAAGGGAAAGACAAGCTGAGGACGTGAACAGAACTCCCCTGCAGCCAAAGGTGGCTTGAACGGCAGCTGCGGTTAAGATTCAGATAAAAGCTATGCGAAAACAAAAATGGAGATGGTTCTGGCCTTGACGTGAGGACCACCGGTGCACATCGGCCCGAGGTCTACCCGGGGTGGCCAACCCTATAGGAGTGCTCTGCCCTGGGCTCAGCATCACCCATTCAAAACACATTTCTTTGCCATCAGGAACAAATTCCATGACTGGCAAAGGTACAGGATCAGATCAGACCGAAGGGGAAGCACAGCAGAGGTTTCTGTTATTTGGTTTAAGTGCCCTCCCTGGCAGGTCCTCCACCACTGGGCTGTCTTGACTTGGTGGAGATTATGCCGAGGTGTTAAGAGAATGTTCTCCCACTGCATGAAACCTCAAAGGCGCAGGGTGATTACAGTCTCTGTAGCTCTCCTCAGCACGCTGTCATTACAAACAACCATATCTTCCTGCATTTTCAGGCAGCACTGCATTCAAACGAGGTGAAAATGCTAAATCATTTTAGAGAATTAAAATGAAGGCAAATGAGGCATTATGGCTGTTACTAATATGTAGGATACGGAAAAAAATCAAATTCTGAGCAGTTTAAGGAAAATCATGTGTTGCACTGTTACTCTTCTGATAGAAAAGCATCCTTTGTTCCTTGGACATGGGATTTTTGAGCACTGTACATTGTTTATTGGTGTGAAAAGCGTTTTCGGAAGACAAAAATATGAAGTGTGACAAATGGCCAAATGAAATATCAGAAATTAAATTTTTTTCCTATCTGCCTCTTATGATGCATTTTATCCCTTTTGTTTGGGGACAGACAGAAGAAATAATGCACAACTCCATCATTTCAGTCATCCAATTAAGTGGTCAAGTGGGTCAGTTATTTTGAAATAATGGCTGGGACGACCCTAGAAGTCAACATGTGTTCAGGTTAGCTGTGCTTTTAAAAATCAGTCACAATTCCTCAGTCACTTTACAGACCACTCTGCAGGCAAATACTCTCCCAGGTAAGAGTCACAATAGCTAACGCAATGTGTGAACACGTCTTAGAGAAAACAAAGCTGCGGCAGGCTATTTAGACAGTTTTTGCTAGTGAATGAAACAGGATAGGGCCCATTCTCTGGTTCTGAGGGCAAGCAGTGTGATGAAGTCTGCATCTGTATAGCTTGGACTATTCCCTACAGACAAAATGGGCTCATTTACCTGCACTGGCTATGGGAAACAACCACTGGCCTTTTCTCTTGAGCTGCACTCGGTCACTGCTGGTTGGCATGGGTCAAAAATATGTCCCAAAGAATGCTAACATTTAAACGGTGTGTGCAGATTACTGTGTGCCAGTTCCTAGCCCACACCCTGGTCCTGCTTGGTTTATTGCTGTAAACACAAGCAAAACGGTCACCGTAACTTAGGACAAAATAATGACAACGCTGCTGTCACCTGATTCATCTAAAACAGGAGCAGACACAAGTTTCTTTCAAGTCTGGTTTCTAAAGCGGTTATCCTCATAGCCCACAAAGACATCAGAATTACTGCACAGTTTGGGTTCCTTCCCTGCTGTCCATTCTTTGTATGTTTTCAGAAAAAAATCCACAGTCTTTTGAAGCCTCTTTTTATTTATCTTTGTGCTTGAACATTGCTTTGGCCTCCTCAGAATGAACTCTCCAGGCCAGGCAGCAGCATCAGCCGGGTCTCATGGCTGGCTTCTAGGGAAGCAATGCACACATCTGGAGACCAAGAATTTAGACAGCAGCTGTATTATTCCCAAACACCTGGCTGACAGGAACCAGTAGAATTTAGAACAAATATAATCTGTGCAAGAAATGGCACAGATGACAACAGTACTTTTTTCTCTGCAGGTGCCAACCACTTTGTGCCAGGAGCCACCTCCTGCCACCTTGCTCTGATAGCTCTCCACATGCAGGAGGGATGGGGAAGGCACCCTACACCTCCGTGTTAGAGATCTCACAGAGATTTTCTGCTCTGCACTTGGCATGCTTTCAGGTATACTACTGCATATGCACTACTCAACTACCATCAGCTTTTAAAAATCCTTTGTTTTGCCTTGCTCATATTCAGACATGGATTCTGACGTGCCAAGGAGTTCAAAAGTGCCTGAGATGGTTGAAAATTCTTTTGAGGATGTTCGTTTTCACTCTCAGACAGCACATGCTGTGGGCTCTCTGATCTCCTCCTCTGCAGCTTGCTTTGTGTCTCTGTGGGAACCACAAGTGAGACTTCTGGCACGGCGCGCTCATCCGAGGGGCTCTCTCATCAGGCACAGTGTCAGAAGGCACCTTTAACATCTATTCTAATGCTGAACGTTCCCTCGCTGCTCAGACTATTGCTGTGGGTTGTTTTCCCAGTCTGGAGCAGATCCACCTCTGCAGATTGCAGGAGCATTTTAAGGTTTCCCATTTATTCTGCGCTGAAGACTTTCCTGGGACTGGAGACTGGGACAGCAGAGCCCCTCTGAGATAACATCTCATTTGCTCCTTTTGACCGCCTGTGTCTCTGACTTCAACCATGTCTGGTAGGCAGCACAGCACAACAAAGAGAAGTCTCTGTTTTGGAGCAGTCATTTTTGTGCCACAGGGTAACACATTCCCTATCCCACACAAAGCCTGAACAAACATGCTTTATGCAGGGAGCCTCGAGAACTGGAGGGACGGAACTGCAAATCTGGTGACCTTGAAACAAGCACTTGTTCATTCTTAACAGAAAATACACAGGCCAGATACAGTCTTGAGAGGGAGTGCTCCCCTGAGCACAAGGATTTGCTCTCATGTCTGCCTTGAGGATACTGTATCACAAAGGAACCCATTAAACTTTTTGAGGCAGTCCCGCCAAGCCTGCGTGACCAGAAGTTCCTAACTCTGGCCCTCAAAATCACGAAGCAAATAGAAATATAATTGTGTTTAAGAATACAGTAACGAAGACTGATTTGCCTTGTGCTATGCAAACCTCTAGTCAATTTTTAAGCTCATCCAAAGATGAGAAACACTTAACAATGTAAGCCACGACCTTTGTGAAATCATGAAGGCACTTGAGACAGAGCTTGAAAAAATAAAACAACCCAACTGGCACAGTGTGACGAGTGTCAAGCTTCCCTCATTTCTAGCACAGCAGGTCCACCAATGCCATGCAGTCCAAAGAGCAACCTTGGGGCACTGCTGCACAGCAATAAGTCTCAAGGGCTAAAATACAGAAAGGCAAATTTTTTCTTCTCCTGAACTGAAGATAACTGCATCCTCCCACCTCTTTCTCCACCTTGCTTGGGTACACCTGCCCTTTGTGGGTATCGGAAAGGAGAATGGTTCAGTTACCTGGAATCTGTGGAAGTCTGCTGGTTTGAAGTCATTGGGCGAACAGCCACACCAGTCAACAATGTGCTTGTACTGACACTTGCAACCAAGTTTACGGTTCCAGTTTGTGATGCGCAGATTGTTGTCCACCATGGAGTCACAGTACAAGCTATTTTCCAGAACAGTGTGAAAGAAAGACTGCAAAAAAGACAAACCACATGAGTACATTCCACTCTTCGGACTTCTTTTTTCTCCTTCACTGCAACCCATGCGCCTGAACTTAATGCACTGATTTTTTTTTCTTTAAAATGGGAGCAATAATGAATTCTACCATTTTGCTATGTACAAAAGCACTCCATGCACACATTTTGTAGAGTTTGAAAAATTACAGTATGCTGTGGTTGAGGCCACACCACAGTGACATGGCACAGAGTAACTGCACTTCTGCAGTGATCAGCTCTGGGCACCGGTCTCCAGGAAAAGTACCAGCCAGCAATTATTTTCCTCTTATTTCAGCTATACGGGTACTTCTAAGAAGTTCCCATTATTTCTCTTCTGTAAGTTAGTCCTAATGGTCCAATAGATCTATGACCATTTTCCTTAGCAATGTGTTGATGACAAATCTCAAACTGTTCCCTAAAACAATTCTCAAACCTTAGCCACCAACTTGGTCACTATGGAATAAAAAGAAGTCTCAGCTCTCGCGTGGGTCTGTGTACCTCCAGCACTCTGAAACGCACTGCTGGTTGGATGGGATTGCACAGAAATACACAGCTCACCCCAGGCATTAGAAGGACGTTCCGCCTTCCGCAATTACGTCTGAAATCATAAGTCTTTATTTGCTGACTCAAGGCAGCAAGGAACTCCTATTGGGCTATCCTAATTATATCTCCATAATATCAGCTATTACATAAATCATGTGTAATGGGGACTGATATAGCAGGTTAACAGGTCAGTGAAGGTAGCATGATTTTAAGAAGCCAGTCACGTACCTTGCAAAGAAAACCTTGTAGATAGAAACTATGGAATATGATCCAATTTAGTTCTGTAAGAGACAATTTTAGGAGTAGCGACTTCTCTTTAAAATCAGCAACAGCAAGATCTATAAATAACCAGCATGACACTAGCATGGCTGGCCCCCCAAATAATCCCCCTACCCTTTTAATGGTAAATGACAGCCCAGTGAATATGGATTTTATGCTTGAACTGTTTGGTTAAACCCATAAAGGCATCCATTCTCATTCAAGCAGGAGGAAGAAAAAAAACCTTACCCAATTACCCATTGCCCTGTGTCCTTTCATAATGATACAGAAATTTCTCTGAGATAATGGATGAAAAGGTTATCGGAGTTGAGAGAAAAGGTGATTTTTAACAGAAACAGGATTAAAGCAGAATTATTCAACGTGTGTGGAATAATAAACCCCTATCATAAGATGACAATCGTTGCGTTCCATTGAGAGCTAATAAGCCTAAATTTGCAAGATCAGTCTCATCAGTCCCTCACAGTGTTCAGGGGCTGGTGGCAAAGAGGAAACCTGTCACCTTACAGAGAGCTGTAAGGTGTTGCTGACGTGGCTGCACGCTGCATACCCAGGGAGCACAGCCCCGCACAATGGACCTGCTGGGTCGGCATTGCTGGGCTCAGCCTCTGCCTGGGGACACTGTGTGATCCCCTGACAGTGCCACGTGTGACAGCCCAGCCTGGTGCGCGTCCCTGACCTGCAGCACTCGTAGCCAGAGCCATCCCTGAGTGATGGAGATGGTCTGCAAGGATGCCTTCCAGCAGAGTTTTGAATGGAACAATAAACCATGGTTTGCAGAGTTTTTGTTTTTAAACAAAATGGATGGGTAATAGTGAGCAAAGCTCCTTAGGAAGACACAATGTGCCAACTCTAACAGCCCGCAGAGGCTTAGCGAGGAACAACCTGCACGTGGCAGCTGGATTTCTGGTTGTTCAGTGATAGATTAATAGGCTTCAAAGTATAAAACAAAGCCACTCCTTGCAAAGACATCCCACAAACAAACTGCACCAGCAGATCTAACGCTAATGGACTTACTCAGCACGAGAGTACAATTCTCGTTACCAGCCACAAGATGATCCCAAGCCACTGACATCAGGAAAATCCTCGCGCTTTGTGACCTTTGAGACACGCACAGAAGCTGTCCTTTAGAAAACGGAGAGGGACTGCTCCGAACTCACCTCAGCAGGCAGCAGCGTGTAAGAGTAAAACCTCTTCATCTTTGTTACGAGGTCATCGTTGGAAAAAGTGACATACTCCACAAACTTCCTGTTGAGGAGAAACCAGTCCGACCCTCCATCGACAGCGATGCCCTCGGGGATCTTCCTGTCCCCCAGGCGCCACATGTGCGTGTCGCACTCCAGGAAGAGCCGGTCCAGCCCCTGTTTTCTAATGAACCTGAGGGAATGCAAAACCGGACATTAAACGCTCATTTGTGTTTCGTTGTCGGCACCAGCTCTCCAAATAAAGAAGCTACTTTCTCAAACAAAACAGGACCAAGAGGTCACTTGTTTATATTTCTGCTCTACTCATAAATAACACAGAGAGGTTTAATCAATGATTAATCAGTTGTATGTGCAGATATACAGGGAAAAGAACAACAGATTGCTTTTAAACATCATTTACACCTCCTGCTGTCCTAAGACAAAACTGTGCACATTACAGTGCCCCACGGCGCGAAAACCTGCAGTGCTCAGTAACTCTTTGCAAACCACTGGGGAACCACCGCAACGCAAAGGGGAACTACAACCAATCTGCACCATCGGCTTCTCCAAATAAACGCGTCGCTCCTGAAAAACAGCAAACTGTACATAAAGGCAAAATGACCAATTACCTCATGCGTTATTATTCCGTGAATTTTTCTACAGGGGTAGAGTTAATTAGGAAGAAATACAATTGCATTGCTCTTAGCTGTAGAATGAGTGTGTTTGCTCCATTTTCAAATCTACAGGGAACAATGTTTTGTTTACTGCTGAACCATGAATACGAGGAGCAACCGCAGAACTGTAGCGTTACGGAAATGAATTATCTGAGACCAATATAGTAAGAAAAAGGAGTTGGAAAATCAATCTGTGTTTGAAAACACGCTGGACTGGATGCCCACACGTTTGGGGACCGCCTGACACAGGTTTCTATTTGTTATTCCATTTTCAGAATAATTTCCCCCAAAGGGAAGCAGGACTGCCATGAATTGGCACAGGTTTACACAGGGGGGCTGAGTGCATTAATAAAGGCAAGACGCTGTGCTGATCACATCCCATGCGTTCCAAGGAATAGCAGACAGCAGCTAACCAGACTGCTTACAGGAACAAACACGCACAAGCTCATGGGCCAAGATCGGGGTCTCGCTGGATTTAGGTACTGCAGGTGATCAGGAGCTGCAGAACCCAGCTGTGCGGCCGCGATGCCCGGCTTTGTACAGATGGTTGAGCAATGCAAGTTAAGAAAATGCTTAAATGGGCTTTAAACACACACAGCCCCTGGAAGGGGAGAAGAAACAAAAGCTCAGGAACAACAGCAAAGCTCTCCGGACTCCTCCATCTGGAAACACGAGTGTTTCTCCTCCTTGTAGGCTGACTCCCCGGTTAGAGGGTCATTCTATATCCATCAGTGAACCAAGAACAAAATATGAAAATTATGAAACCAGAAGCAACTTCAGGTCTACCCTGCAGTCCTACTGATAGCTATGTCTCTCTTCTAATAACACGACCATGCAGAGAATGTGTGGATGGCGAGTGGCAGAATTTTTCTTTCCATGAACAAGTTTCTTATTTCATGTTCCATTATGAAGGATAATAGAAAAGTCTTGCAATTTTAATGCAGTGCTCTGGAATGTAATCTTCAAATTCAATATTTATGCAGTTATCTCCAAATCAAATATTAATGTGCCTGAAAGTTTGGTCATTTATTTATTTCCTTCAAAACTAAATACTCGTTTGAGTTAATTATTTTAAGAAAATAATAGAATTTTATTGACCATATTTAAACAGGATGTAAAGTTCTTTTCCATGAAGTCATTTCTTCCAACTGCTATCTCTACTGATTTATCATCCTGTATTCACATTTCCTAACAGAAGGGTTTTTGATTTCAACAGAACCCCCAACCCATGAAAATGCCTGACCATTTCAAAACCCCTCCACTCACAACTATCTCAGCTGGTATTACAAGACAGGGTTTATAGTAACAAATCCCCAAACACTTCAGCTTTACTGTCTGAAATTGGCAATAGAAGAACACAGCCACAGTCAAAATGAGAAGGTCCCAACAACTCTAGACTCACAGCTTCATGTTTTCCATAACGGTTTACAGGCTCCTTTTTTTTTGCATACGTACACAGTTCTATGTTTTTTTAATGTACTGGACAAGCAAATCTTGGCATATGGAGTGAAAAAAGACCATTCTTGGTAGCACAAATGTTTTTGCAGTAAGTCTTAGTCCTAAAATCCTATTCAGCAAGGTTATCAGAAGAAAGCTAAATGTGCTTTCCAACATCCATGCGCCAGCAAGGCAATGTAGCCCAAGTGAAAAGTGGCAAAGCCTCTGGGGACGTGCAAAAGCCAATCCTTTTGCTAATGCTTCTTGAGGAATGCTTCCCAGGAACATCGTATCAGGCTCTAAATAACAGTAGCAAACAAATAAGAAGAGGGCATTTCTCAGAAGGCTCACTCAGCCTGCTTCACACACAGTTATTACACCTAACAGTGCAATGTGCTAGCATAGCAGATGATTTCTTTTTATCTGTGAAGGAGCAATTCATACAAGGAACTCCGAAGTTAGAGATCTCCACTGGGCAATTGCTCATTATCCATTTATGCTCCTTGGGAGCCAAGGGGACCCAGCGCAGCTCAGATCCGCCAGAAGCAAAGGGATCCTGCCCAAGGATGCAGCAGGCTGTCCCAGCAAGCCCAGGCTGTGCTGCTGGCATGTGGAGTGTGGAGCTGCATACTGGAGTGGAAAAGGTGGATGAGGCTTTCTTTTTTCTCCATGCTCTGCTCCAGGATGACTGATGTTACTGGCTGCTCTGGCAAGAGCAATTTTGGCACTCAGGGAAAAAAGAGCTTCCTCTAAGCATATTGGATGTTTCCTGAGGGAAAGCAAAAGGTGCCATTTGTATGCCACGTAGGCCTTTCAAGGAATCAAAACCCCTCTAATGCTACGAACAGTTCATAAGGATTCTTCACTAGCCATCCAACAATGCTTGCAGCAGCCAGCTCTGAAAAGAAAGATAAGAAGACGGAGGACAAAATCATAACCCTACTGATTTGTTTCTAGTCTAACGCTGCATTTATCAGTTCTTTGCTACGCTCACTGTAATACGGAAACAGTGCTTTTTATAAAGGCATGCCAAGCATCAGAGAAAGCAACGAAATGCAAAAGAAATGGTGATTTTTCCCTTATGTCTCTCTTGGGTTTTGTAGGACAGCTAGCAGACATCTCTTGAAAGAATGTAAAAAAATTGCATTAGCAATAGCATTTCATTTCTCTTAGTCAATGTGGACAACTTCTGGTGCTTTCTGGCATCCTGAACTTCAGGTAATACTGCAGCTGCACTTGCCAGGACAATGACACAGAGCTGTATCAAAGTATGGTTAGCCAAATGCAATGGAGATTGCCATCAGATGAAGACACTTGACCTTTCTCCTGATTTAAGTGGACAACTGGAAGAAAACAACGACGATATGAAAAGAGAGCCAACCAGGAGAAACCAGGATAAAGAAAAAAGGATCCCATTTTACCTTAGCTCACATAAAGTTCCATCTAAGACATGTTATCCTTATTTCCATTTGAAGTCTTGATCAGAAGCCTCCAGCTTTGAGGAGGCTGCATTTCACATTCAACTAACTGCATGCAGTGCACGACAGCAATGCAGCTCGCCAGCTGAGCTCCCCAACCAGGCCACTGTGGGTCTGAATGATGCTGTTCCTGCCCTAGTGGTACGGGGCTTTACAAGGTTCCAGATTAATATTTTTATCCTTCGTTAAAAAAAACAACACAAAAGAACACTGACTGCAACACATTGTCTGTCACCTTGTGTACAGCTAGATAACTGCCCAGACAGCTCATGACTGCAATGTAGCTTAGGAAACTCCTCTTACTTTGTAGTACATTTAAATATTTATCAACTCATTTCAGATGAGAATCTACGACTGTGTAACACATGGAGCATTTGTAAGACGTTTAGTACCTGCTCCTACAATGTGGATATAAACACACAGCTAAGATCCCGCAGTTTTCACTGCTAATAAATACTGCTGCGGTTACCCGCTATCAGCAAAGACACCACAAGCAGCTCTGCCCCTTTTTGAGCAGTTTTCTCCAAGCGGTGCTGCACACTACGGTAACACTGAGACCCCCATTACTGGGTACACTGCAAAAGCTCATGCTTTCATCCTGTTACCTTCTGCTTTCCAAAGTCCATGAATGAAGGAAACTTTCTTAAGGACCAGAAGTTATCAGGTTGAATTTTTTTCTTATGAACAGTGTCTGGAAGAACAGTGTACAAGAGCAGGAAGAACTCCTCCCAGCACAACAGACAATTGGGTGCACAGGAAGTGCAGAATTCAGAACTTTGGCCCTTTGAAAAGGTCCAGGAAAACTCTCGGTATAGATTAAAAAAAAAAGAAAAGAGGGGGAGAAAGAAAATGTAACCCACTTTGTGATGCGTTTAAACTGCAGCATCCTGAATGCAAATGTTACAACGTGAAAGGCAGAATTATTTCTTATCTTTCTTTAATTCCCTCACTTTGAAAAAAAATATTATGAACACAACAGAACCCTGTCAATCCCTTCAGCTTTAATGTGAATGCAGAAACAAACATCAACAAAATGAGAAAGGCTGGATTTGCTTTACTTAGATTGGGCTTATTTCACAGGCATAAGCTGAACCCGTAAGTAAGCACACAAATCAAAATGCTTTTAGTAGTTTTGCCCACTGCACTAACTGCTCAGACGTTGTGTAGAACATCGCCTTTCTAAAATGATCAGTGATGGTCATTTGTCTATCTCTGCCCTACAAGAGAGGAGCTCTGGGCCGTGTGCAGCAGCACCAGCACCGGCCTTGGGGCACCGGGGTTCAGCTCAGAGCTGACAACACAGCTGACATAGCCATGGAAAAGACACACAGCACTACGAGACACAGTTAGTGGCATGAGTTCTGTCATCATTTGGGTATTGTGAGACCAAACAGCTCTCCTCAAAGGATTTCCCAAAGATCTGCATTACCAACGTGGTTTCCAGCACTCTTAGGCAGTTTTAAATTCAGCGTGCAAGTAAATCTGTGGCAGACAACAGGTCTGCTACCACAAACGCTGGACAATGTACAATTTAGTTCACTTACAGTGTAGCAGAAAAGGTACAGCATTTTGACTGTTATGTTACACGTGTCCCTTCTCAAGCAATGGCATCTTTATGGAAACCAAACATCCATCAGGTTTAGGGCATTCCACAGGAGATGGGCTGTTCATGGCTGATGGATACAGGCTTTATCTGGCCATTATTCCATATCTATATGGACATAATTGGATTTTTCAAGCTTTATAACAGAGCCTCATACTCTACATAATTTATTTCTGCTTCTTCATATGCAATTTCCTCAGCCTATCCATTTAATGCTTTAATCATATCACTTCTTCAGATGAGGTTTAGAAGACATTTCTCACGATACTTCCTTCTTGTCGACCTTTTCCTAAGAGTTAACTTGCACTGGTTTTGAAAAAATCTTATTTTCCATCTTCTGGAAATCCCTGAGGAGTCTTAAAAAGCCCTCATGCTTCTGAACATTCTGATGCTGTGGCTCAGAGAGCGAACTCCTCCAGTGCTCCAAAAATAAAAAAAATTCTAAATCTGTTTCTAGTGTAGGAAACTTGAAGAGCCTATTTCTGCAGTACTGACTCCACCAGGCATTGCCTTGTGTTCACAACAGTCCCATCCAGTCCCCTGTGAGGATAAAGCTCCAGAGGGGCTGTCAAGGATTTGCCTCTGTGTTTCCACCACTCCTCAGTTCCAGTGTCTCTTAGGAAACTCTGGGACAGCTTTTCCAAAGACAAAAACGTAACAGCTCACTCTCATGATCTGGGAGTTTGCAACTCAACTTTTTTTGTTGTTTTTTAATATAAAAAAATATATATATATGGAGAAAACTGCACAAGAAGAGAGAGAGCATGAATTCATCACAGACTCAGCGATATGAAAGCTGACGTTCTGCCATCTGTTTGTCTCCAATAAATGTCCTCCTCAGATGATTTCTTCTCCCCTCACCTCCTCTTCTCCCCAACACCCACACAACTGAGCATCCCCACCTGGGAGCGATGCTGGGGCGGTGCAGCTGAGCTCTAAGTCGTCTCATCCACACGCTGCTGCCGTCACGATTCGACTAAAGAACAACATGGAAATGGGGATTCAAACTTTCCAAGTGATGCGAGCAAGTGTGAGCTGCTTCTACGTGGGTGTCCAAGCTGCCAAATCGGGCTATTCATCTCTGATTCTGTTTACCAGAGGGTAGAACAGGGCCAACAATATCTGACCAAAAAATGTTCTCTGCAAAAGTAATTTTATAAAATGTCTCAGGATTTTGGACAAACGGACACAAATTTTATTACTTACACCAATGAAAAAAACCAACCCTGCAGCTCAGTGTTCTTAGATAGCAATCTGATTTCTGATTACCGTAACACAATTTTCATCTTTCCACCCCACTCCAAAAGTTACTGCTACTTCAAACCTTCTCACTTACTGCTCCTTCCTGAACTGGTGGATGATCTTGCCTGTATACTCTACCAAGATTAATAAACTCAACCAAAAACAATCCCACTTTTTCCCATGTCAAGGCACATGGCTGCTTTTACTGCATCTTCCTACCATCCTCATCTATTTCTTTCCTTTGCGTTGGCCATTTAGCACTGCTTTCAAAAACAGACCAGGAAAAGAAGCCCTATAGGGAAGCAAACAGTCAAAGTGAAACAGTAAAGGCTTTATGGCACCCCTAACACTTTCCATAAAACAGTAAGGAACATATGAAAGTTAGCTGTAATGTCTAACATTTTTAAATGCACTCTTTGCATAGAAGACGCATGTTGCTATTTCAGTCGCTACAGTTCACATACAACTGTGGGGCTGAACTCCTTACAAGCGAAAAATAGATCTTCCCAGTCTGTGTGCTTCAGAATTCTGAAATGTTTGGGAAAAAAATAACAAGAAAAGCCTGGGAGTGAAATCTGAGCCAAATGAGCCACCACATACTTGGTGTGAACAGGAAGGGAAGTGGTTAAACCATTCTGGCAGCGCGGATAATAAATCCATATTTTCCTGGTATTAAAAGACAAAAAAAAAACAACACAAGAAGAGAACCCAGGTTCCGCCCAAACTGCCAAACTTGTGGTGGCCGTTTCTTTAGTTACCTGTTTTCTGCTATGAGCTCCAGATTCTGCTCGGATTTAACAGCACCCAACCTTTGCAGCACACTTACAGCACTCCCAAATGACTGATGTTTGCTTCTGTTTGTTTTGGTTGGTTTTTTAAAAGCCGTTTTCCTGCCTGTCATTGAAGATGTCACATTTCAGCATCTCCATATTTTATTATGCATCATCCAGGTGCTGTTCCTGGTACAGCTTGCACAACTACTGGCTTGTTCTTTCGCTTTAATAGTCTAAGACACTGAAAAGAGGAGAAAATGTGTTGCCCACTAAGTGCTATGTAATGACTCCAGCCACTGCACGCAATTTCACTTCATACATCTAGCTCTCTAAGGAAATAATGCTTCTCCAGCTGAGCTAAGGAGCCATTTTCAAATCCGTTCCCTTTTTTGAAGCTACTAAACGAAAATCAGAGCGATGCACTTTTTAATGACTTTGGCATAAGTAAAAGAAAACTTCTCTCTATAAAAGGAAGCCTGCTTTCTCTCCTTATTTGGCAGTAAAACATGTACTGATTGTGAACGTGGCTTGAATACAAAGCACATTGTAATTGAGCTGTATGAGCATTTCAGCTTTAAGATGGCACTTCTGATCTTTCTCTCTTCATTCAGTGATCCAAAGACTTAGAATTCAGAAAATATGCAGCAGTTTACAAAGCAGATTTAGTTGAAAGGCTTACTTTTTAGGAGTCCTATTCACTCACAAATTAAAACAGAAAGCTGCAGTGATTTTTATATGCTGAGCTCCTGCATTATTAGTTTACCAGGTTTTGACACCTCTGGGCAGTAATCATTGTACATGGGGCACCAGTCAGTCTGGTGCAGTGTCCTCTCCCTTATCATGGCTTCAGCTAGACACGCTAGACAAAAACCCTTGTTCAAGTCTGCTTTGAGACAGGATGTCCCTGGGGAAAGTTCTCTCCTAATGCCCCGTAAGTTGGAGATTGGCTTGTGTCTCAAATCCAAAATTGGCCTTGTTTTCCTTTGTCTTTTTTCTTTTTTTTTTTGAGGCTGTGGCTTCTCTCTTTAGCTCTTCTGGAGCTCCCGTTCATAGCATTTGCCCCACTGGATACTTATTTCCCACAGGGTAGTGACAAGGCAAAGTAAATAGTAACACTTAAAGAATGACCAAAGGATTTCCTAATTTCTGCCCACAGGGCTAAACCTCTAAAGCTCACGGGTATGACCATAGCTTAGACACCTCGGGCAGAAAATAAAAGTCAGTTGGAAACCGTGTGCCAAATGGTCAGGGCAGACAGTACATTTCGACACAACTGAGTTACTGGAACACTAAAACTGAAAGATCAGGCTGGAAATTCACCTATACAAACAGGTCTAACTGCTTTTTGATCAGCTTCTGACACTCATGAAATTAACATTTACCGAATGCCAATATTACTCAGAGGCCTCTGTGGCTGCTGGCCTGAGTCCTGTCCCTTCAGATATCTCGGGCATGCAGGAGGGGAGCCAGCCTATCTCCCCAACAGTAATTCTGGGGAGCTGCCAAGGGGCGACGTGAAAGGATCCATTCATCCAGCGGCCAAGAGCAGGAGCGCTCATGGGATTCATGGAGCATGCAGACAGAGGAAGCAGAACTTCACCCGTGTCCCACATGATGCTCTCTGACACACCGAGAATTTTTCTTAGAAATCCAGAAGAAAAAATCGCAAAACTTGTGTTGTAATGGGGTAAAAAGTATTTAACTGCTCACAGAGTCAAAGGGAACCACTGAACTGATAAACGGATGCTTACTGATTTGAGTAGAGGACAAGCGACACATTAACTCACTTCATTACTAAATTAATACCAGATTTATGTGTTTAATTGATCGAAATTGCTCTAACCTAGCCGAAGTTAGCATGCCCCGTCCAGCTCGATGCAGGCATGTCATAATTCATTAGTTACCTTCCTTAGCCAGCTCACAGAATTGGAGAAGAGACTCACGTGTGCCAGACAGGCAGAAAGGCTGAGACCGACTGCATCTCCCTGGCCACCTCTCCTTCCTCCTTCACTCAGCCCCACTGCCGACCACTGCTGCCAGCAGAGCTGAATCTGCCAATCATTCTGACACTCAGCATTTCCCAGACTGGAGAATCTCCTGTGAAAACTGTTGACTCTAATTTAAATATTATTCCTCGCAGTACAGAATTTCAGCACACATGAGATGAGTGCTCATGAGGACTTCATTCAAACCAGAACATGACAGAATTGATAAATCCAATGACAAGAGCAAGAACTGTCAAGAACAGAAACCTGCGAGCTATTCTACCCACTCTCAGCACTCAACATGCAACGTGACGTCTCACATTCTCTCTACGCATTATCTGAACCCAGCCTTACAGCAAGCTTGACATTTTACAGAATAAAGAGATCACCTGCTGACCCAGGCAGAATAAAACAGTATTTTCAGGTGCAAAGCTACTGGGATTCAGCATATGCTGGAGCTGACACAGGATTGGTGCTATACTACGAAAACCCAATAATAAAGAAAAGAGGAGCACCACAATCAGATGGTAAAGCTCTTCCAGCTGCAGATGCTGTTTAAAGCTCTGGAAACATGGTGCTTGGTCACTACTGCTCCCTGAAAGCACAAAGCTGATGTGTTGTGGGCAAGAGCACATCTGCCTTCCTCCAAGACCCCTACAGGGTGGATGAAGAGGGACACTGCTCTGAGGTCTTCAAATCACAGGGATCCCAGTAACCCTCAGCTATCACCCCCAGCCCTGCTAGAACGTGCAGTCTGGCACAGAGCTCATTGAGACTTGCTGCCTGCACAAGGTTTTCCTTCAGGCTTCTGTGGAAGTTTTACTATCTCTGTAAGAGTGGTCAGCAAGGGGTTGTGCAGACTTGGAACAAGTATTGTGGACCAATTCCTCCTCCTGTTTTCCTGTGCAACGATAGGGTTTTTGGAGTTTCAGAACAGTTTGAGATGCCTGCTTGGGCAGAGCCTGTGATACCAGCCATTTCTGAGAAATGAGTCAGAAAGCGGTCATCTTCACATGTAAATACTGCTTAGTGTAGAAATAGTGGAGATGAAAACAAAGGAAAACCTCACACGCTCACCTCCTCCCCAAGTACCACTCCTGAAACAGTCATCTATGGTAGACCTGGAGCAGGGAGCAAGCATGGACTGCTTCACGCCTCCTTCCCTACAAAAGCCTCTTTACATCCGACCATCGGGAAGAACCACCCTGGACCAACAACCATTCTCAGGGAGGGGCTCCTCCTCACCCACTCCTCTTTGCTGGAGCAGGGATTTCTCCACTCAGGCGGCACTGAAGAGCAGTCACTATGCAGAAGCTCAGTGCTGCAGGTCCAAGAGCAGAGGGAAGGGCCGGCTTACCTTGCGTTGTCCCTCCCATGTGACTTCAAGAAGTTCATATTGCGGTATCTGGACAGGAATGCTACGAGCTGGTCATTTGTTCTGTGAGAGAAAGAACAAAACATGTACAATCACATGGCAAAAAGTACCATCTTTAGAGCAGTTTATGCTCTTTTTGTTCTCATTTGGAGACTCTCTGCAGAATGAAGCGGTTACTGAAAAACTTAAACCCTGCTGCTAAGCTCCACGTTCCTCTACTCAGCACGGTGTGCCTGGAAAGAAGCATTATCATGTCTTGAAAAAAAATCACATCAAATCTTGGCAGATATTTTCAGTATTGGAACAGAGCACATATTGAGAAATACTGCTCAGTACTTTTCAAGTACGAAAACCCAGCTATGAGACAACAGCACTGACAGTCCCCTTTCACATGCTTTGCTAGATCTGGCTCAGGGAATTTGGTGAAGTGTCGATTGGCATTTTCTTGTTTCAGTCTGTACTTAAGACGCCATGGCTGGAATGCGGAAAGCAGGAGAACTTGGTTGTCAAAAGCCCAATGAAATTAATAGGAACAAAGAAGGTTAATTCCAGTTCGTACGACTGGCAACTTGACACTGCTACTTCCGGAATTTCAGCGGACACGTTTATGCATGGCAGCTTTTGTGCTCTGGTTACTTCTTTAACAACGGAGCAAAAATGTTCTCTGTTTACCAAGGTCAGCATATTTTAGGAAAAGTGAGCAGATCATATTAAAAAGATCTTCACCTTCTGATTTGCATTCAAAAACTCATTATAGGTACAACAGCTGTTAAGCCAATGGTCTGTAATGAACTTGACAGCAGAAAAACTAAGATAAACCAGCTGTCAATAGCACTGTATCTTCAAAACATTTTATTCATATAAGCCCTAGAAAATCAAGTGAAACAAGATTATTGTACCACATGCATTTAACTTCTGGGGTCAGGCTGCAACAACTCGGAAGTGTTATCAGACTAGAAACCTATTTCCATATCTCAAAAACCCAATTTCTTGTTGTCATATATAGCATTTATCACTGAACTTACGAGTACAGAACAAGTTAGCCTTGATTTTATCTGGACCAAATGGAGATTCCGTCCATCCACTGGCCTGTGTGACCAGGTTGAGCAGCCTCAGACCCTCCTCCTGTGCTCACTCATGTAAGCTTTAACACGTCCCAGGGTCAGGCTCTGCATCTCAATTTGGCAACCTCAGAAAACTGCTTTCTGTATAGTAGGCTGTGCAGATTTTCACATTTGCTGCTCCAGTGATTCTCCATCTTACTGGGATGAATAGGCATTTAGTGAATTTACTTAGCAATGCTTCCACATGAAATGGTTTCAATGGCTGACATCTTTGGGTGAGTTTCTAGGCAAAAGCTGGCACGCAAAGATGATCTTTAGAAATATAACAAAGTTTGGAAGTGTTTGAGTTTTAATTTTCTTACAGGACAAAAATCAAATCAACTGAAGCAACAACCCACACCACTCAATAAAACCATTTATGGATTGCTCACCAATCTATAGCGCGCTATTCAGCGGAGCTCTATCGAATGCATTTGGGCTCAGGGCTGTCATATGAGCTTTCTAATCATTTCCACTTTTTAGACACTTCTTATAAAAGCCCATATGCTTTTTAGCTCTCAAAAAAATTAATGATTGATAACTTTCCACTCTCTGAAAACACTGGTGGCATAATGGTCCTACTTTCTCCCTGTAGGATTTTACTCTTTGTCATTTAAGTATGCTTCTTTTCATGCGCTGACAACATGGAAATAAAACATCACATTTCCATTTGGTAAAACACTCCAGTTATTTGACATTCAGATTCCTGCGGTCAACCAATTCCTTGCTCAGTATGGGAGCACACTGAATTTCTATTAAGCTTTCATTCAAACCACTTCTTCTGGCCCTGACACCATGAGGACGCTGCACACCACCTCCAAGTCATTCCACTGCACTGCATTATGATGAAAACCAAAGGTATTCAACACGTCATAGATGCTCTTCTTCATGTGCAGGGGCAGCACCGTCACTGAGCCGCCGGCACTGGTTATTTACAGCGCCTCCGGCACCCTGACAAACCCTAAAGGCATGAGCCTGTGCTTAACCTGAGTGAGGCAATGGAAAGCTGAGAGTTCCAACCGTAGACATCACTGGGAGCAACATCGTCAGCACAATGCCACATTAATTTCTGCTCTAACTCCACGCATTTCAGGGCAATTCACTGAGCACAAACCTGGCAAAAAAATCCCTCACTAACCAGCACAGTGTCACAGAAAGTAACAAGAGCAGCACATTTCTGGTATTTCCTTCCCAGGGAGGAGATCAGAAAGTCGTGGGGATAAGGGAGAGTCGTTTGAGCTAATGTGCACACTAATACACATATTACATTTCAATCAGTCTCCCCAATGTGTAGCAGCACAAATGCAGACATAGGAAGAAGTCCTTCCAGAGTGGGGCTGCAGGTGGTGAATGCACTCACACAGCTCCCCCTTTTATTTCCTTTTGTTATTAAGCTAATTTGGAGGGCGAGACGTCGGGAAAAGGATCAGTTAACTGAGTACCTGTGTGGTCAGTGGGGAGGGGAGAGGAAATGTGCTCAGTGACAGGTGTGTGCCACGCAGAGCAAGACGTGAAACTGAACCGCTCCTGAATTCAAAATGTGGACAGAGACTGCAGAGGGTGTCCGTGAAAAGGAGACAAGCGGAGAAAAATGAAGAGGAAACAAAGCAGTTCTGATGTCACTGACGGAGATTTAGTGTCACGCAAAGGCAGGACTTCCAGCTGGAATGGTGGCATCCACCAGATCCATCCAGACTCAGCTCACAGGATGGATGCAGCCATGGAGGGCCACGGCTGAGCTCCTCTGCTGGGCTCAGCGAGGGTCAGGATCAACACCAGGGTTAGGGGTCCAACAAAGAGGGAGGTGAGATGTACAGCAGCGATGGAGCTCAGAGAGACTGCCAAAGGAAAGCAAAGCCAGCCACTGCTGTTTTCTCATGAGTATCCCTAGTTTAGGGTTCAGATGTCCCATGGTGTAAGCAGTCACCAGGGTCTCAAGCACACATACACGCTTAGCACTGCAGTAAATTCAGAACACGGCATGTGCACTGGGAAATGAACTGGAAGATGGGAAAGAAACCCAGTGACTTAGTGCTGGCACTGTCTGAAGGCCGACCTGCCCAGGGGCAGTACGAGCACCTCCCCACGCATGGCCGCAGAGCAGTGCTGCACAGAACAAAGGGCAGTGCTGGTTTTAAACAAATCTTCCCAGTCCTGGTGACTAATCCAAGCAAACAGTGCAGATCCCCTTAGTTTACAGCTGTGAAAATAGATTAAGAAAAGTCTTTGGTGAATCTGAGAAAAGGAAAACAAGCAATTGTTACGTCTGGAAGACAGTGCAGCCTGACATAAATGTCCTTGATTCAGCAAAGTGCTTTAATGCATGGACAACTCGAAGGATGTAAAAAACAGCATCCTCTTCAATGGCCTCCACATAAACCAAAACTTGCACAACTGCTTAACAACATGACTTACATTAGATCAAATGTTCAGAAAGTTTTGGCAGCACACTTGTACGGGAACAATACAGTTTGAGTCTGTGTAGGAATGAGATGAACAAAAGAGCAACTGCTGTACCTCTGTTCCTGGGCAGTGCCTGCCCAGGCTGAAGTGGAGATTAAGAACAGCCTTATCACTGAGTGAGTGGGACTGGTCTGCTCACACGCGACACCATGTGCTAGGTTACCAGCACCAGCCACTAACATGGCTCTCACACAGAATCACAGGGGTTGGAAGGGACCTCTGGAGATCATCTAGTCCAATCCCCTGCTCAAGCAGGTTCCCTAGGTGACCTATTTTTCTCCCTGTGTACGTCAGAGCCTTAGTGTCATTCGGACCACAGACAATCCATCTATCCTGCACTAGAACTTGCTATTTCTAACTTTAATTTGGGGAATAATCAGTGTTTTAAAATAACTGCTACAAAAGCAGAAATGATTAAGCTCTAAGTTAGTGACTATGCCAAGGCCCATTTGGAAACACTGTGATGATACCAGAAGAAGGTTCATCATGTGTAATTCTTACTGACATTCATGGCACTCATAACTCACATGGTAATTCACAGTACATACACTCACAGATGAAAATGTTTCCTGACCTGGTAAGCTTACAGGATAGGAGAAATATTGAAAAGATTATTAAAGACTAACTAAGACCACAGTCCTCAACAGAAAGGAATACACATCTCCAGACCATGAACAGAAGAGGTACTGGCTGAACCTGGTGCAACACTGTATTGAGAGTTGGCTGCAAGACTGCTCTTATCAGCTTACCGAGTCAATGAAAACAGAGATTGAATCTCCTATTACTGGCAACCAGCTCCACGCCCAGGGAAAATGCTGTCCCAACTCCCTGCCTAGAAATCAGCTCATGAGGCTCCCCAGCATGGAGGGGAAGAAGACTTCAGAAAGAAAGCCTAGCGTATTGGGCAAGCGCTCCAACCCAGAGTTAAACATGACACGGCTTCTTAGCCAATGCCCCATGCCTGTCAGTGTTTGAAAGGCATTTCCATAATGCCCTTAATAACATCCTTTAACTTTTGGCTAGCCCTGGATTGGTCAGGCCATTGGACATGACATCTGCATAGGTCCCTTTCCGCTATTCTCAACATGGAGGCATGCACACAAGCCTTGAAGTTGAAGGGTGCATTTGATTTTGCTGCCCTCTTTTCAATAAATTCTAATGTTTGTGATCAAGCTCATCCATTTGAGTAAATTAATTTAATTTTACGTGGTGCATCACTGTGAAACATTAGAACAAGCCATGGCTGCCAGCAGCCCAGCGGTAAGAGGTCATCACCCCAGCCCTGTGCTATCCTGAGAGCTATGCCTTGCTGCTCTCTCCCTAATATACAGGGTAAGATGGGGTGACGAAAGCTCAAAACTCCCTCCCACACCCATGCGTCTGTGTCTGTAGAGATGCTTGAGCAGTGGGGTTGGGTGCAGTCTTGCTGCTTCACTGAGGGATGAGGCAGAGATGCTTACAGCAAAATGATAAAACCATGTGGATGCGAGCAGAACAATAAAGCAAGCTGCTTCCTGTTGCACAGTTCAGTTTTGGGACCCTGCCCACCCGGCCTGGCCATCACATGCTGGGACCCTGCACACACAGCCTGGCCATCACACGGTGCTGCCAGCCCATTCCTCTCTCCAGCTCCAGCACTGCCTTTGCAAGGGGAGCCCCAGAGGATCAGGCAGCATCAAGGAGAGATGACTCTTCTGTCTAAGAACACAGGGGAAGGCTATACTTAGCCCTCGCTATCTGTCACAGAACAAATATTAGCATTTGCTCAGAGAAGCTGATTCCCCTAAGAGCAGTCATTCATAAAACACAGCATAAAGATGAGAGCGACAGAGGGGATTTCAGAGGCCAACTGCATGTGGAAGGCTGCAGGTGACTATTAACACCTCTGCTTTTACAGCAACATTGTCTTTAGCTGTTTGTTTTGTCTTTCAAGCTGTGTTTAGCAGAGGAGCAGGCGGAGAAGCAGCACGCCTGGCTGCGGAACGCGAGGGCTGAGCAGGACCTGCTGCGTTCAGGTGCTCCAGGTGCCCGGCAGTCACAGCTTGGCCACTGCTGGGTGACCCCCCAGGTTCTTTATGAGCAACACAATTACCTTTGCAGAGCTTTCAATTACTGCTTCCCATTCAACCACTGTCTGTCTCCTACAGAAAAGAACTAACAGAGTCACAGAGGAGGAGGTAAAGTCTTCTTTAAATGTCACATTGCTGAATAAACCCAGTGAGAGAACAGACACGCCTGGGCACAAAAGAGAGGAAAAAAAACAAACTCCATTTTCTGCTCCTGAGACACTCCATAACATGTGTTACACAAATTCAGTGCTTCCGATGTCATCCGCCAACCAAATAAATAAGAAGCCCACCACTGACGAGTAGTGGTGCATGCTTAAAATGAGCATCCTGGAGAGACCAAATATAACAGAATTCCACCCAGCATTAATGAACAAATGTGATTAAAACTATCTGCAGCTCTGGACTGCAGCCAAAGCGCTGCCAGCACTATTTGATATGTAAATGCTTAAAACATTTGCTGTGTGCACAGTCGTCGATGCAAAGGCTCTATAGAGGGTTCCTTCATCTAATTAGAGATATTGGCTTAGCAAACTTTGGAGTTTATAAAAACCCTCAACGTCTCATTATTCTTTTAAAATAGAATATTCATTTGTTTGGAATGTTTTCCAGCTATATCCCACGAAGCCTCGAAATGCCTGTGGCTAATGAAAAACGCCAGCCCCGTATCAGCTAATAAACCCTTGGGCTTTTACGATAACAAAATACTCACTGCATTCACTCATTAAAACTTTTTAACTTGCCGCTTTTGACTTTCTTTAGCTATTTGCTAGGTTTAAAGTAATCTACTCCATTTCCAATTATTTTATAGCGCAATTTCATCAGAAGCGTTTAAATTATAGAGGATCTTATCAAACACACCACATTACAGCACAGCCGCTGTGAGCCTGATCCAGGGAGGCACTTAACAGCGTGTGCTTAACTGTAGCACACTTGTGGTTCTTCTGAAACAGTGCTACTTCCATGCTGTAGCCTCAGCAATTGCTTCAAGGGTACGGGTCTGTATGTCCACCTGTCAGGAAGCAGCACGTGCAACGATTACACACAAAATTACCAGCTAGGAGCCGTCCTTGAATTCAACTCAGATTTCTTGGGTGTGTGAGTGCTAAGGAGGCTTTTCGAGGGAGCTCAAAGCTGCACCTTGGTTTGTCCACCTCCACCATGGATATATCACATGGCTCCAGGAGTACCCTTACAGTCATTGCCACAGCCAATTTGCTCAGATCCCATGTTCTGAATGCCCCTACCTCTGCAACAAGAAGTAAAGAAGTAAGGAAAGCACTGCTCTGCAATGCTGTGTAATACACAGTTGTTTTCTCCAATTTTAAAACAACCTATGTATTTTACAGTAAAATTAGAAGATGCATTACCTAAAATACTGTTTTCCTTTCATACATGCATCTCTATGCAATCTCTAGGCCTAATTATACGTATGTTTAACAATGAAAAAACACTTGGAGCAGAAACTTCTGAAGATCCTTCCAAACATGCAACTGCACAGATAAGACACGTGCAAGACCATCCAAGAAAACCAACCACATGCAGTACAAACTTCCCGAACCACCTGGCGTTCAGGCATTCAACTCAGAGGCATTTCTCTGGAAGGAAAGGGAACATTTCACCCTGATTTGTTCAGCAATTCATTATGTATTTTTCTCTCAGTTTATGAATGATCAGCACATCACTGTCGGTATCATTTGTGGTTCAGATTTTTCCCTTCTTGATAGCCCAGAGCTTGAGTGCCTTCCAGACAGCCTTTGCTGAAAAGGTCCACTAATTGCTTATTTCCAACAAATATTTCTAAGTTAATGCGTAGACATGTGTCTAACTTAGATAAGGGCTAGAAAACTTGTTAGAGGTATGTACTGTTGCAAAGCAAAATTCCAATTCCACCACGTTCAGCAGAGATGTCAGCTTAGTTGAACTGAATGCATGGAAGAAAGCGCAAACACTTCCATCAGTGGCAAAAACTGTTTATCAAGCTCCACTGGCAGTCCCTTAATTCATATTTGGAAAGTAAAATAATGCAGATTGGTGAAGAGATAAATACTGCAACGTGGGGTTTATACACTTCTAATTATAACCTAATCCAGGCTGCTGGGATTACTGGGGGTTCCCAGCCCAGACCCCATGCTCATCGGGCTGGGGAGGAATGCTGCTGGACTGCATGCACAGCGTGGTAACAGCCTAAAATGAGCACGGTCCTCCTACCATTCTGACAGCTGCTCTCTTCTCTTTGCTTATATGTTTCACAGCAGGTACTGCTCCATAGGAAAAGTTCTGGAGCACCAATTTCCCCCCACAAGTCCTATTTATTAATGTGCCCAAGTGACGTCACTCCACGACTTCTAACAGTTGCTGAAACACATCTGTCAAGATAACTATTTTTCACAAAGCTGCATTTACCTAGCATCACAATAAGGCATTCCATTACTAAACTGCGTCAGTACAGAGGTCAATAGAGAGAAGCACCCTATTTAACAAGCTAACGAACTCACTCCTGATGGATCAAACCAGAGCAGCTCCTATCGATCTGTGAATGTGATTTGCAAGGACACAGCACCACAAAGGGTTAAGACACACACCGCTATCCTGTGCTGAACTCAAAATGAGAACTGAGTCCACTTTGTATATCTGCTGAAAAGCATCTCAAAAAAGAGAAAAAACAGTAAAAATGTGTGAGATATTTCTTTAATCCAAAGACATTTCATGATCAGAACCAAATGCGGCAATTTTTAGGTTTATCAGAGCACTGGGATTCCACGCAGCACAGAACCATGTCCCTGCTTTGTGCTCTTTCAGGGTTTGGCTGCCACGGCATATTCATGCAGAGCCCCATCTGCCTACATGAAACACCCCATTTGGATGAAAACAATAATCACTGATTAAATGAGCGAGCGGAGTGAGCGGCAGAAATGATCAACAAGTCCATTACTCAGATTAGTGAGACTGCAGTTAAAAGGAACAAAAAAAGTCCCGATATTGGGCCGAGTGGGATCTTTCTGTTTGTTTACGCTGTATTTTATATTGTGTACTTTACATTCAGCAATTCTTTGTTCACAAACTTCAAAATGAAATTATCAGCATCTCAGCATAAAAGAGGAGAAATTAAATAGGAGCCTAAATTTAAGGCAACCGTTCGCTTTCCTACCTAATTTATACATTCCTTCACCCAACTGAAATTGTATTTGGCCAAGTCAGTAACAGAAATAATGTTCTCATTAGGTTGAGTGATTACAATAAAAAATGCTCACTTTCTTCCATGGAAGCGGGGGGAGAGGCCTGTGCACAGCATACACCACAGGATACAAGGGGCAGCTGCTGCTGTAGCGCTCCTGCCACCCACTGTGCTGCTGACCCCAGGCATCACGCTGGTAACGAAACCCAAAGAGCTCATACCAACCTTGCAAGCAGCAGCAAACCCGAGACCACCATCGCACTGCTGGAAACGGGAGCAGAACTCCCCAAGAGGCACAGCACAGCTTTGCTGCCCAGTGTTTACACTGGGTCTTGTCTACCTCCCTGGTTAATTTGAGACATAAACCTGGAAAAAAACAGCCAACAAAGCTCCGAGAGCAGCAGTGGGAAAGACCTACCTAGGCAAAGAAATAGTTTTGTCCAGCCCACGCTTTCCAAGGAATAGGCAAGAGGGAACAGAAACCCACCCCTGATGAGCTCTGAACGCGGGTTACCTCGAGGAACACACCTGGGCCCCCAGCACAGGAGGCCCCCACGTGCCATCGATGCAGCTGGCCTCCTCCCAGCCAACCCCCGCTGCTGAGCCCCTTTCACAAACCCTGGTTAAAAGCAATGGGAGTTAGATTCAAGCAGCACCTTCCGAAGCTCCTCGTGGGTCTGCCACTCCCTTTGATTCCTGAGCTGCTGAGCAACCTGTCAGAGTGCATCAATTCAAAAGACCAGAAGGCAAAACGGGGAAAACGGGGTCAGGCTAATGGGATTTAACATTAATTCCACACCAAGCCTGAAAAGATGGAAGAACAGGGCCTGGAGGGTAAAAGGGATAATGAATTGAGAGCTGATGGAAGGAAACTTAATTGATTTTAACAACGAAAAGTCACATTTTGTTACCTTTATTTGGGTTGAGCAGCAATCTCATTTTGACAATTTGGGCCAGCTGATGACCTGCCCTACTCTTTGGAGTACGGCAGTGAGGAATGCAGCACTGGGATGACGGGTATGAACACCTAGCAGAGAGCAGGAAAACGTCAAAGGCACCATCTGTCTCCATCAGCTGGTGTAACTGGGGCTGGAGAGAAAACAGCTGGGGGGTGGGAGGCTGCTATTCCCACTCAGAGCCACAACCAATGAAGCCTTGTTTCATTGGGAGAACCAGCGCTTCACCTCAACCTAAGAAAGAACTTCAGATGCCCAAAGAATGCACTGTAGCAAGTTTACTTGCTAAAAATTACTTTGCAGAAGCAAACTTTCAAACAAAGACCAATTCTGTATTTGGAAACAACCTGGCCCCAAACAAGTTCCTAACACACCAAAGAGTGCAATTACCCCGATGAAAGGTTGAATGATGGATATAATTGACCTGTGTGCTGCAGAGTGGAATGCGTACTGCAGCGAACCATTTAGGGTCTCCTCCCCTGAGATCAGCCTGGAATTAAAGTGCAGTCACAAACGTAGTCAGCTGTATTCAGCACCACCTTGTCACGTGTGTACATAGATGGAGAAGTGTCACACAAATGTGTTGTGACTGTGCAGGGCGAGCAGAAATGAAGTACTCAAATGTAACACGAGACTGTAACAGCCAACAAGACATTAATTCTACCTGGGATTGCAAGGCAAAAGGAGGTCCTGAATTTCTGCTCTACAAGATGCCAGGCCAAAGCTTCCATGGCATCCCAAAATGAAAAGTTCTGACTCATCAGCACAGTGAAAATATATTAACTTGGGAGAAAGAAATGCATTCTGCAGCACGTCCCAAACCATCCGTCACTCAAAAGCAGCTGTAATTCCGTTGCAAACTATTTCCTTCAAATCAGCCCTTCCGCTCATTCATATGCGGTGAATGAGCACATACAAAATGTCAAAGCACATAATTTAATACTACAAGACCCGAATGTATATATAAATTGGCAGAAAAATCTTTAATGTCAATTACCACTCAACTCTTTTACATCTTTAGCCCTATTTTGGTGAAAACCAGTTCACCTATTTACTCTCCTTTCTATTTCAGCATCACCACTGAAAGGCTGATCCAAAACAACCCTTTTCTCGCCCCTTTGTGGCCCCGTAGCATTTAAGTGTGACTTGGGAAAGGTAACGGCACATGTTGCTGTTTCATCTTCACTTCCAATTGCCACCCAATATTATTCTGCAGCTGTGTTATTGCGAGTGGCATCCTGAAATCTAAACAAAAGAAGTTTCTTAACGACAATTTCAACAGATTTTTAATTTCCTGAGAGAATTCTGCAGGGCTACAAAGGGAGTGCACGTTTAAAATGCAGCACTATAACAGAAGCGTTTCCCTTTTTCAAGCAGTTTTAGCATTTGGAATTTGATAATGATTTTACTGAACATTCCATAAAAAGCAGCTCAGTAGAGATTAAGTGTCTGCTCGCAGAGCCCAGGTAAACTCACAAGGAACTGTTTCTCTGCAGCGTTTTTTACCCCTCTCCCAATTACATCTGCAGAGTAAAGGCTGCTTGAAGCAAAGCTGCGGGGGCACTCGGGACACAGCGTCACGCCTGAAGACCGATGCCCACTTCCAGCCACAAACCTTGCTGCAGCTTCTTCCTCATGGGCACTAAAAGCAGCTGAATGCCGTGGGAAGGGCCTGTCGGCACAGGCCAGCCAGTGGGGAATTTCATTAGTTATGGATTTAAAGGACAAGAGCCATTCTGCACTAAGGACTCTTTTTTGACAAGATTAGCCCTGACTATTTCCCCACAAAGACAAGCTCCAAGCAAAATGCAGGTCTCACAGGGAGTCCCGAGGCTGTGAAGGAGAAGCAGCTGAGCTGGCAAGATCCCTCATACTGCTCAGAGCCCTCCTCAGCCCTAACAGATTGGTTATCCTTACCAAAACACTGCGCGAGATGTTATTCCAGCATCATGAAGACAAAAGATGTAATTGTGTTGCCTAGGAACTGATGCTGCACATTATCACAATGTTTGTGTTGTTACTGTTTGAAGGTAAGGCTGAATGGCATCCACTGAAGACATGCACTTAATTCTTTGATGAGACAGACCTTTTTTCTTAGTCATAAGTAAGTAAAAAATAAATGGCATCCAGAAAGCAAATGGCAAACTGCTGAAAACAAACCGTTTAGCTCTGCACTGGAGAACCTCTTTAATCAGTATGAACTGCAGAGATACATGGAGAGACAAACCAGCCTCCAATCTGGGGTGCGTTAACTTTTGCTGCCAGACTAAAGCTGCCACAGGGAACATTTCAGAAGTACCAACTACGCACAAAGCTACTGAGAGCTGTAGATGTCACAATCCTGCAAACACAAAAGCTGCTTTGTAGCTCGAAGCCCAGCAAGAGAAGTGAAGAATGAGCAGCCTCATCTGCTGTGGCCGCACACAGCAAGGGTGGGTCTCCCATCACTGCCAGGTTGAAGAAAATATTATGTTAACACCAGATGTAAATAAAAGTCTTAAGCCACAATAATTTCAGCATTTCACCCCACCCTTTGCAAACAGCGCGTGCAAAAGCACTGCTTTGCCACCACTGGATAATCTAGCAGTAAACCAGAGAAGTGGGATAACAGACCAAAAATAAAACCTTAAAAGAAATCTCACGCAAATGTGCTGGAGAAGCGAGGGAAGAGAAGGAAAAAAGGTTATTTGAGGGATTTAAGGAAGAAGAACATCTGAAACTCTAAGAGAATGCAGATTCATGGAAAACACAGATAAAGTCCCTTTTTGGACAGTAAAGAAGATTTCCTGGGAAGCACTGAGTGGATTGATGTCTGGCTTACCAGATAAAGATATTCTGAGCAAACAAAACTGCATACGATGTCAGCTACAGCACCAAGATAAAAACCTTAGACACTGACATCTTAACAGATGTGCTGCCAAAGCTACCTGCTCTGTACTCCCATTGAAATGGATAGATATGATTTACCCATGCTTCAGCTCAGGATCATGTTTGAAACACGCCTTAAAGCATGCATGAAGTATTATCTCCCTACTGCCCAATTCCTTGCTCTAGTGGCAAGGCCTGACTTTAAGAGCAGCACTGCAAGAGGTGCATGAGCTGAGTGCAAGGTCAAACCCAGGCCTGGAACACCAGCATCCTTTGTTCAGACTCTCACATCGAGCAACAGCGTATGCACTACCAGGAAGGAAACAGCTGTGAAGAGATGGCTCTGAAGTCTGAACCTCAGTGAAATATGATTGTTCAGCTAAGTCAAAGTGATGAGAAGTTGAGAGAGAGCATAACTGCCTTTTGAGCGAATGTCTTTGGTGATCATGTTGTTATTACACAGCTTCCATCAGCCCTGCTGGCTTTGGATTTGTAATTTTACAACAAGAGGGCACAGCTGGGTCTCAGACATTTCTCGTAAAGCTAGAGTGCTCGACCTAAGAGCTCAGTTCTTTGTTTCAGTTCTATGAAGAGATTTTCCTGTGTTCCCAGTACTGCACTTCGAGCCTGCCTGTTGCAAAAGCTGTGAAATTTTGCACAAGCAAATGGAGAGTTCGAGTCCGGTTTGCTCAATCAATACAAACTGCATTCTCTCATTTCTTTCTCAGACATCTGCTTGAAAGGTTTGGCCATTAGGTCAAATGTCTACAAGGAATCCTAGCAGGTCATTGGAAATCCAGCAAAAACTATCTCCAATGAACTTTATACGTCAGTCACCCATGCTCTGCTGAAATAAGGAAATTGCTGATCCCTTGGGTGGCCCCATCACCTGAAAAAGAACTCGAAAAAGTGGCAAAACATTTTCTCTTTGGTTTCCTCTCCTGATACCCAAAGGAAGCAATTTCTGGTCCTCAGTGTGGCCCAAGTGCAGGACCTAGACATGTAAGTTACTAGAGATGAAAGCTGTGGAGAAGAAAGGTGAATGAAAGGACAGCTTTGTCACTGCTAGGCTGCCTGCCATGTTCAGATCTGGCAGGAATTCAAGCAAAACTGTTGATTTTGGGTGGTTATCTTTGCTAACAACTTCCCTAGGGAGCCAGGAGTGCAGGTCCGCTGGAGCAAATGAAGGACTGAGAGCCAGGCTGCCTGCTGATGGACTGGAAATGTTGACCAGAGAAAAAAGCCCACCTGCTTCATAGAGCATCCTTCAAGTTCCTATGGAGCACTGCAATTTGTAGATGAATATTGCCATTCAGCATTAAAAATGTTAACTTGACCACTGGTCAGAGGAGAACACAACAAAACAAGAGCAGGTCACTCAAGAGCTCTCTGCCAGCTGTTTTTTCTTAATTTTTGAATACAATTCTGACTGACAGAGATGATCATCATAAGATACGTCAACTTTGGCACCTGTTGCTGAAAGTACTAGTCTCAGTTAGATCATCTCATTTACTCCCTCAGAGTCTGTATCCACCCTTCCCAGATGCCACCAGTATTTTGATACATATTTAAGTTTCACACCAGAATCTCTACTATCTCATTTGACCAAGTCTTCACAATGCAGGAAGGCATTTCAATAAAATCTTCATCCTAAAACAAACTCATCTTCATAGAATGAACTACCGAAACACAAATAGCTTCACTGGGTTTCTTTTATGATACCCGATTGCTCATAATTGAAGATCAGTATTATCCGCATTCCTAGCTCCATAGATAAGCCACTCTATTTTCTTACTGTTCTGAAGCACTCCCCAGGCTTCTGCTAATAATTTCGCTTGACCTTTATTAAAGACAGAGCATTAGCTGGCAATTAGATTTGGTGATCCCTTTGGTGACTGAGATTCAGTGATTTACTGTAAATTACAAAAAGTTCAAATGTTTCATCGCATCTATCCTTTGTACAAGCTTTGTGACCAGGTAAGCACTGACATGACATTCACCGGTAAATGAGGAAGTTTAATGAGATCATTTAAGTGGTGCAACACTTCACCTGCCCCATTATCCAAGGACTCCTGCAAAGCACATTAAACATTCAGCATCAATAGATGCTCACCGTAGTTCACCTTGTTGGGAGTGAAATTTCAGTCCCTGAAGATAAGGTTGACTACCTGATGCTGTTTGTCAGAAGCAATAAATAATGCAAGTAGATACGCATGTAAAATAAAAGGATAAAGACATTGATAGCTTTCCCACAGAGCTTTGAAAGAGATTCTCAGAAGAAAAGACTTTTTCCTCAAAAGAAAAATCATGAAAAAAGTAAGAAAAAGGAAGGTGTATTTTTTGTTCTCTGTCAATGTAATGGTTGTGGGAGATGGTATCTTGAGAAACCCGAAAGCACGTGCCTTTTTTTAAACCCTCAAAACAATGAAAAGAACCCCAAACCACACAGCCTTAGAGCAAAAGGAGAAAGAAGTCAGAAAACTCCTACCCCAAAGTATCACTTGCAGAGGTCTCTCCTCTGCCATTTCATCCCTCCTTCCCCTGCTCACTATGGTTATCAGGGCTGAGCAGAGTCAAGTTGGACGATGCTCCAAATTCTTTCCCTCAGGCCAATGAACAGCCAACTGCCTCATGACTAAAGGAAAATGCAGTATTTTTGTCACAGGTACCTCTATGCTCACTGTGTTCGTGAGTGATTTCTACTGCAGTAACAACTTGAAGCACATGAACGAGGACCTCGCTGTATGCACCGGACCGACAGACCCCACCAAGGCTTCAAAAACTAAACACTGAGGCATGAAGTACAGCAACAGGGATATTCACATTTTCTTATCTTACATATGTTTTATTTCAATTTTAATTGCTTCTTTCCCAAAATGAATGGTTCTGAACTCTTTTTTTTCTCCCTGTGCCTTTATATGCTGTGATCCTTGACATCTGCTTCTAGGCTTCTCTTCTGAAAGATGAAGGGTTCCCAGTACTTGTAATGTAGCCTGTGAGCATAGCAGACTTCTCCCCAGACAGATTTAGGCTTCATCATACAGAATTAACCCCGCATATAGAATGTGTTCTCCTGACTTATAAGGCTGGATTAGCTTTTATTATCGGAAGAGAAGTAGTAAAGGTTTCAGTGTTACAGATGGAATGGCAGATGGGAAACAAAAGCTTAATGTGAAGCAGCTCTGGATAAAAACTATTAATCCACAAAATTCATATGTTCTTATGCAGGGAAGCCTAGCTAAAAACACTGCAATATGACTAACCAGTGTGAGAACTGCCTCTAGCCCATTATCTAACAAATCACGGCCTAATGTCTGGAAAAAGCAAAAAACCCTCAAACACCCTATTTACTATTTCCTGAGAAAACAATCAGCTCTCTGTGCGGTACGCAGAGAGGCAGTGCCTTCCCAAAGATCATAAAGAATATTAATTTATAGCACCTCCGCTATGAAAATTAAATGGACTCATACATATTTTTGATGAGCTAACATTTTCTAGGGTTTACAGCTGTAATAGCCCACATTCAAAAAATTTTACAGCACCTGTAATTCACTGTTATTGAAGTCATAGCATTAAAAAAGGCATTTTACTTTGTGTTGAAGTGCATCATGTTGAGAGGGAGCCTATTTCCAGCAGTTCTGGTAACACAGTACTTTGACACAAAGGGAAGCGAGCACTTCAGCGCCTGCCCAGCTGCTGGGAGCCCACCATGCGACTCCCAAAGCAGCTGCAACGCAGAAGTGCGACCTTCAAGAATTCCCACCATGAAGAAACAAACGCCTGGAATTTTTCCAGCTGAATGGCACTTGTTTGGAGTTTGAATGACTTTAAGATACCATGGCATGACTACAAAGAATCCATTAATGCAGAACTGACTACAGTCTACTCAACAAATCCCGTGGCTGTTTATGGCCACGTCTGTGAGTGACTGATCCCATTTGGCCCTGAGGTTTAACTTGTTCTGCAGAGCGTTTGAGAATGCCGCAGGTCACGGCCTCACCACTACAAGACTATGTTTAGGGCGAACACAAAACCACAGCATGGTAACTGGATACATCTGTTGGGACTATCCTGTAATTACACTACACCTTCAACAATTTATTCTCCTATAATTTATGTTACTTGATTCAAAGCCCCATCACCTCCCTTCTCTTCTGTTGTCTTGCATTATTCTACTTTTTATCATCAGTGCAGCATTCCTGAGCAGGAAAGTAAGTTACAGGGAATAAGAAGCTACTTCTTTCCAAAACTCAGGAGACACACAGAATGTCACGTACTCTCCTTTACAATCTCACATAGTAAGACAAAACTGCTACAGCTCTTCCTCTAGGACACCAAATCAGATGCAGTGTGAAATACTGGGAGTTCTTAGTTCAAATTCTCTTGATCCAATATCAGTGCACTCTCTGTGACTCTTGTATTCTTGCCTAGTTTTCCTCTCTAAACACGCTGCATTTTACTGACAGTGCTTAGAAATGGGCACCAGTGACAAAGCCTTTTGCCACTTCTCAGAGAAATCCCTCCTAAGGCAAAAGCTCATGTTGTTTCCAATTCACATTTCAGTGGGGATTCCTGTCTGAGAAGGAAGATTCAAGAAAGGACCCATTATTTAAGAGAAATCTTGCAGAAATCTCATCAGCTCTTTTTACTGTCTTTTGCTAATGTATTTCTTTTCTCTTAGTATTAAAAGCATGTAACGTCATCACTTATTGGAGAATTACCCCAGAAAGTTACTTCCCTTTTCCTGATTCCTTCCAGTATAAAGGGAAACAGATGTCACAAGGATAACTTCCTCTTTCTCTCTTCTTGATAATTCTTATAGCCTAAAAACAACAGCTGAAGCACAGTTGTTCTTTGCTTTTTGCAGTTTTTCTTCTCCTCCCCCTTTTTATGGCCTATTTTTGCATAATGTAGTAAACTTCATGAAGGCAGCTGTAGGGCCTGGATTATGTAAATGCAGAAAGAACGTAATTTCACTTAAAATCACAAGCCTTGTCATGTGGTGATGTGTGAAGTTCTTTCCCTGATGGCATCTGAATAGAGACATTCAGGCAATGGTTGGTGCTGAAGATATAATTGACTCCTAGCAACTTATTTGTCACTTCTACTATCATTATCCTTTGCAGAAAAAGTACTAAAAAAAGGGAAGAACAGAACATTACCTTCACTGAATCTACATTCACACCTTCAACACTTTCTGAGACATCAAATCAAACTGCTGATCAGAGCCCTGGCAGGGAGCAGTCTCTCCATGCCCGGAGTTCATTTAGCTCCAGTGTTTCCCATTACTTTACTCAGCCTCTCTTCTAGGTGCCCCTTGCTGGAAATGGGGACTAAATAGAGCAGCACCTGCTTCCTCACTGAAAGTGAAGAATTGGTTCTGCTAACCTGCTTGCAGCCACAGGCGGACAACAGATGCATAGGGTACAGTAAGGTGACTGTGTCCAAGGCAAAAGCACGGTTATCAGACACCAGCCTCACCAAGAAGAGTCTCCTGCTGTAAGACAGAAGAAACTGCCCCTCTGATCTCTACTTCTTGCAGCACAGAAACACTGTCCCTTACATCAGTATTTACTTCCCTTAGGAACAAGACGTGTTTAAATGTGTTTAAAAGACTTGCTGTACCTGATTGGGTAGTCGGCGGCGCTGAGGTTAATGAAGAAGTCCCATGGCCAGTCACTCATCTCCATTAAGTCCCTCATGCTCTGCAGGTAGGTGGACAGAAGACTTGCTCCTCCCCAGATAGTTGCCATTCTCCAAGAAGTGACTCTCACATTTGGG
>JANHGO010000048.1:12529860-12578914 GCA_024606505.1 Aquila spilogaster
TAAATAGCCTTAAACATGCGTTGGAGCTGCCGAGAAGCTCTGCCATGAACAACCAAGACAAATGCGATCCTGACTGGATTGGCTGGCATGTACTCTACGGAGTCCTCATCCCACTGTACATTGTTGTTGGCTTTTCCTGTTCGAAAACAAAACACAGGACATCTCTGAGTGTATCCGAGAGCAGCACACAATTCACCTTGGCTCTTTTTATCAAAACCAGTCGCTAAGGGGAAGTGAGAACGTCCAAGGGGTGCCAGCCCACGCTCCACCAAGACCGTCCCTGCCTGGAGGCTTCCACCCAGACCAGACCGCATGAGCATAGAGAAGGACCCAAAAGTCTGAGCTCCTTCTTCGAGTCAGTTGCACCAAGCTCTGCCTGGACACGAACTCTTGCATCTTCAAAGCCATCACCCCAAAGTTTCTAAGTGCTGTTCAAAGTATTTGCAAAATGCCAAAGCTAACTCCTCCAGCAAGAAACCCCTCGCTCCATCAAACAACCCTCATTCCTCTGATTAGCACAGCTCTGCTGAGAGGCTGGTAAAACTCTGCTATTTAACAGCGGCTGAGGATTATCTTGACAGATAGCATCTATTTGGAACAGCAGGTGTAGCCTTGAACATTTAAATGGCATCCCCTGCACCTCTGCTTCTCCATGTCTGAGAGCAGGCCTTACAATCCTTTCTCAAATCTATTTTTATTTTTTATATTAACAGAGGAACTTGTGGTCTCAGTTTTCAAAAGAGAACACCACACTGTAGGTTTATGGCAGGATGTACTGATAAGTGCTGAAGGGACATTTTTACTCAGGAATGTAGACTGCCTCGTTTTGGTTTTGTGTAACATCTCTTCAACTCAAAAATCTGATCGTGATAGAAGAAAAACCTGATTTTATAAAAAAAAACACCACTCATTCTTCATCTAAAAACCTCTTGAGCCCTCTGACCTTGTGAGGATCTTTCTCAATAGAAATGTTCTAGGAGGAACTTGAAATTTTGCATGTAAGCAGAAGGAAAGTACCCCAAAGATTAACAAACTCCAAACCACCCCTGCCTCAATTTCCCCCCTGCATACGTAAACTTTTTTTCTAGGCAGTACCGCTGTCTAAAATGTAACTGAACTCCTCCAAAAAAATAGGTACGATTTTTCGAAGTCCCATCATCTGTGCTGTCTTTTTGGTTCATTTTGTCAGAAGGGAAAATCCATCTGACCATCCTGAAAAGTCTGAACTTCTAATTATACTGCAAATATGTACTTAATTATTGGAAATATAAGTGGACATGAGCAGGACATTCATTTAACATTACAGAGAAAGGTGTGGGAATGGACGTGCATGAGCTGCCCCAGATGAAAGCAGCAGCTGCGATCACATGCAAGAATATGTGATCTGCCTTTCTCCATTCACCACATTCTGGCCCAACAGGATCCTTCAGACTCAGTGCACCTGTATGCATCCAATGAATAACCAGTTCAACCAGACCACTCAGCTGGGTGGGGAGTTTGGTCCCCCCAGCAGGAAAGCAGCCCTCCAGCCTGTGGGTGCTCCACAGCTCTGGTGTGTGGGAAGGAAGAACCAAGGAGTGTGTCCGGAAAGGTGAGATCCAGCTCCTGCCCCTTTGCTCAGCTCACACGCAGACAGTGGGTGCACTAGGTTTGTGCATTTTTGTTTGAGTAACCAAAACACTTCCATAGACAACCACAAGGCAGATCCTGCTGCAAGGCAGCACCACGTGATGGAAAGGGATGGTTTCAGCACCTCCTGTGACTCTCCCTCCAGGTTCTTCTCCTCAGCCATGCTTCTGTAGTGCTTTTCTTTAGATAAAAGCATGTTTCTTGTGTCCTGGAGGTCAAGAAAAGCTATCCACGTGAGAGGTGCATCCAGCCTCTGCAGTAAGGCTCTCTGCTGCACACATGGGGTTGAAAGGCAGCTACGTGCCTATCTGCCCCCAGTGAAAGACCTTTAGCTCCCTGCAGCCCCTCACAGAATGTCTATCTGCAGTGGTACTGCTCACAAATTAATGCAACTTTAATGCCCCAAGATGTGTTCAGACTGCCTATCAGGAAATCTCTAGCCCCATGAGTCACTCTTAGTTTTAAAAAGGACACTGCCAACTTAAATGGCATTTCTTTAAAAAGTCACCCACCACTAACTCCATGAACTCAGCTGAACTCAGATTAAAAGATTAGAAGAGAATTTACATTTCATTTCTTCTATCACGTCCAGTTTGCCTACTATGGCATTTACATACACTCAGTTCTTCTGTTCCTCCTACATCACTGCTGAGCCTCCCCATGTGTGTGCTCAGGGCTTCTGCTCAGCAGCAGGGACAGAAAGTGACCGTGAAAGAAAGAAAACGCGCGAGAACTGACAGGAGAATGAAGGGCAATTGCAGTATCTAAAACAAGCAATTTTTCATTTAAATTGCTCTGATTTCAAGCTGGAGATATCCCATCAGTGGACACAAATATTTTTAGTGGTTTTCATTACATTTCTGGATACCTCTTTTCTGAAATTAGTGGCTTTCTGCAATGATATGTAGAAGGCGATGGGAATTTAAAATAGCCCTATTGTGGCTCTTTTATTTTAAACTCACTTCTTTCAATATCCACACTATCATTCACCTAGCAATTACTGAAAACAAAATCCTCCCGAATTTTCATCTGAAATGCCACCTCACTTCATCAGGTTTCTCTAATAAATTCCTGCAGTGACTTACTCTCCCCTCTGCTCTTTTCCTCCTCAAACCTCTTTTTCCATGTGTTCCTTCCTTCTGCCTTTTAAGGTTCAGGATTTTTCAGTCCCATTTCCCACCTGCACGCTATTTTGGCTTCTTTCATCTAATCCTTTCCCTGCCTGCCTGGAATTTTCACACAGGTAAGAACGTCGTATTTTTTCCATATGTCAGAGTATCTGCTACTTCAGCTCTATATTGGCACTTCTCTGTTTACAGTCTGGGGCTGATGAGCGCTCTCTGCTGCAGACTGCTCTGCTGATAATAGAGAACCAGTTGGATTTTTGAGTAAGGTAAAACACGGAGTATCTTTTTGCTCAATAAATACAGTAGGAATTCAGAGCTGTACAAACAACGTGAAGAGTAGAACAGCACTAACAACAGTGTTCCTACCAGACTTTCCATGAATGTGGCACACCACAGTCTTTCATATCATGTTAAAAAAAAGCAGTCCTCTGCTCTGTGATGAAATGCCTTTTGTAAACTTACTTGGGAAAAGGAAAGTTGCCTTTCTGACTTCCTGCTCAGCAACTTACATCGAGGTTTGCCAGTGGGAAAACACACCTCATTTTGCAGGTAACAGGCAAACCTCTTCTCCAGCACAGCTCCAACTTGCACTTTCTAAGCCCCAGAGAAATCAATACTCATAATTAAGAGTTTATTCTTCAACTACTGCGGTATTACTAAATGTCAGAGTAATAAACATTGTGCAATCACTTTCCTATTTGTTGTAGTGCCATATAATGCTCAATCATCCACCAACCGAACTTAGAACCAACTAATCTATTACTTCTAGTGCTAATTAATGAGATCATCAGACTTCTCTAGCAGCACCAAGCAACCTTTTAATGAATTCTGTGAGCCATATTATTTTTTGTAAATTAATCCATCCATTTCTGTTCTAAGCCCGGCATCGTCCTGTCTGTTCAGCAGAATGCCTGGATGCTGCTGACTCAACCTGAACACTGCTCTGTGCGTGTGCTGGGCCTTGATACCATGAATCAGCTGACAGAGGACATCACAAAGGTACTGCTGTGCAGTTCAGCACACTATTTACCAATATTACATCCATAAACACAATCAGATAGCTACCACTATAGCAGGAATCCCGGCCCTAAGTGCTTCATAGAGGCACAGCACTGCATCCCTGCCTGAATGCACAGCCCCATTCCCTTCCCTGGGACCACTTCTGCCACTGAGCAGTAGTTGCAGATTTTCACTGTAAGCTCCTCTGTTCTAATTCCTCACTACTCCTAACAAACCAGGAGGCTGGAAATGTCCAGACTTGGCTTTGCCTGAAACCTTTTCCATTTTGGGTAGTGCAGAGCAAGGACAGTTTTGCTGTGTTCAGAGACAAGAATAAAAAAATACCTTTATTTAGAAACTGGAATGTTTCTCACACAGCTAGCAGCAGGAGTAGCTGGCAGTGTACATATATATATATAAAAGCAACAGAACAAACAGCTTTGTGGCAATTCACTGGTGAGCCTTTAGGATCTTATGAGAAGTCTTTGTTTGATGGCCTGAAAATAGCAAAATTTCTCTGGACTTATCTACAAGGAAGCTCTTGTTGGAGTTAAGCAAGAGAGGAGACCCTGTGTGTACCCTCCAGTGAGGACACCTTACACAGACAAGGTAACTCCTGCAGCATGCTGTGTGAATCGTGCTGAGCTTAGACAGCAAATGCTCCTGAACCAGAGCCCAGAAACCTAGTAGGATTTTGTCACAGTGCAGGTGGGTATTCATCAAGACGTGAGCTGGGCAGCACGTACAATTCTGGTGGATTTCTATGTTGATGCATCCTGAGAGGAGCCCCAGCTTCCCCTGCCTCCTGTCAGGCACCAGTGCCGTGCTCAGACCGCAGGGCTCAGTGCCTCTGCTGGACACCTCTGCCCGGGTTTTGCCTCCAGCAAAGCATACCTGGCTCCTGCTGAAATTCACGCACATGACTGGCCGTACGCACGCCTTCACTTACTGGTTTTTAATGCGCTCAGCAAAGCAGAAGAAGTGAAATCAGCAGAGATCTTCCATGCAGCTGTCCCCAGGGCGTACGGATTTATGAGGAATGCTTATGACTTACAAAATGAAACGCTCCCAGCTATGATCTGCAGATTTCCTTAAAATTGCTGCTACCCGTACTTACTATCTGCGAATTAGCATTGAGGACTTTGGATAAAAATTCAGAAATTATGCTGCTATTGAAAAGTGGATATTCCATTTTTTTGCAGTGATGTTTTATCTCAACAACTCCACTCGAGTATTTTTCATTCTCAGACTCTGCCATGAATTACAGAAGCAATTTATGATCCTCTGTAAGTTCACACGATCAAGTAACCCATAAGCAAAAATCAATGCAAGGTAGGTGGGGAGCAGCGAGACGTGATGTACAAGCACTCGATGACTTGGCCGTTTAGCATTAAAGAGACAGATTTCAGTAATGTTCTCCCATGCTGAGCAGAAGCCCTGCCCTGGAACAAAGGGGCTGATGCGGGCATGCTGGGCCTGCTGGTATCGTGTCAGACATGGCAGCACAGGCTGAGGGCAGCCAGGGGACAGGAGTCCCCCCCACCCTACAGCTGGACAAGGTCTTGCAGATCACTGCAAGTTTCTAGGCAGTGAATTCGCGAACAATCAAGCAGTTCTACGTCCCTGCAGAACTGCAATATAGTAAGGGAAAATGGCTATTGTCACAGATTTGGATTGAGTTTCACTGTAATCCCTCGTGCTGGAGGATCTCTACCTTTTCACTGAACAGAAAAATAAAGGGTGTGTGAAGGAAGGAAAGTAGGAGGAGAGAGGACACATGGAGAACTGTTTCATATGCACAAATGGATCATAAGATGATGAATTGTTCCTATCTTTTCCAGGGACAAAAAGAAGATCATTTTCTATTTTGGAAATTGAAGTAAAACATTTCCATCCCTGCTCTGTCATTCTCCTGTCAGAGCCGCTGAACTTTTGTGCTGCGTGTACCGCTGCAAACACTCATCCAAGAACCGCTGCCCCATTGGGGTGGGTGTTGTCTGTTAGACACAAGCAGAAAGAAACCTGCACCAGGAAACCCGGGGAGCACTGTCCACACCAGATGAAGGATTCGCACTTAAGAACACTGAGAACAAAGATTTCTACTTTTTTCTATCCCAAAGCTGTGCACAGGACTGTGCAAAATCAACCCCAGTGCAGAACTTCAGATTATGCGTGTGTGTGTGCTATGCCAACACAAGGTATGAGTGGGATTTCAAAGAACAGCAGGCAGCACTGGGTCCAGAAGCAGTCTGCTGTGCTCCAAATACAAATTCTGCCTTGTCTTGCAGTCACCCTCAAGTAGCTATTGAAACCATTTTTGTTTTGCAAATGACATTCTAATTATCAGATACTGCTACACTGCTCTCGCAACACACACTAAACTTCATTTACTACGATAGCTATCGAGCTCGCTTTTCTGACCGTTCTAATGACAAAAATGGCCACGTTCCCAGGAGACAGATCTCAGTTACTTGTAGCTTTGCTGGAGTGTGTTAGCCAAACTTTTTCTCCCTTTTGCCACTGATTCTTGAGAAGAAATAAAAAAAACACTGGAAAGCAACAGGAAATGAATAAATGCTGAATTAGAATGAATTTCCAAATAATAATATTTATCGTATCAATTAACAACCAATTACGTTGTGATAAATATTATTAGGGCGAATACCAAATGCCTTTTAAATGAGTATTACTTTTTTGACTACATACAGTGACACTACTGGACTTGAAAGTTAACCCATTGCTACAGAGCAATCAAGGCAGCAAGAAAGCAACAGAAACATTACAACACACCCGAAGCCTAACAGCCTTATCAATACAGCCTTATCAAGTCTCAAGCCTCAAATTAGCATTTAAACCAGTCTTTCTTGATTCCAGCACTTTGATGGGTTTTTTTCTTGATTTTTGTTTTGTAGCATATTTGGAGATCGGCACATCCTTTACTCCATCTCTTCCTGTCATGCTCACAGCACGAGAAATCAATAAAGAGTGAAAACGAACACACTTACATGGTTAAAATAGTCTCTACTTCACATAACCTCCCAGGACATATCTGCTGGGACTGCTGAGGAATGAACAGGCAGATAGATGGGTGCTGGTTACCTGGTGATCAATGCCTTCCTGCTCTGTTCTACCACTGTGCTGCCATCCTTCATGTCCCGCATCAAGGATCTTTTCCCTGGATATCCTTAAGAAATGAACAGCCCGTCACCGTGACCAGCTGGTGTATGGCCAGGGTAACTTCACTGCAACTGTAGGAACGAGTTCATTTATATCACGAGGGCTTGGGCTGCTAACTACAAATTCATCCTTCCTTTGAGATTCCCATTACATTTGTCTCCTAGTTGTTTTTTTTCATCAGATTTTGAAGGACAGAGTCTGCCTTGATTCTTTGACCAAGATGATGATGAACGTGATGCTGGGCAGATGAAAAAAGTGAAGACTTTAACAGGTATTTGGCATAGTCTGAACAGGCCTCGATAGGCACTGAGAAGGACTGACACTAACAATGCAGCGAAAATAAACCTGCAAACCTGTGTCACGTGTTGGAGAACATTGCCAAAGTTCAGACTTACATTTTAGCTGACACTAGTTGCACTGCAAGTGGAATTAATAGGAATTTCTTCATACAGACAGAAGATAAACGGCACACACACAGGCAGCTCCACTCCAGAGCCGCATCCCACTGAGTTCAGCTCCATGGATTTCCGAAGCTGCAGCGCTGCAATGCATCTGACTGCTTGTAAGAATCTCACATTGTGGAAATAAAAAATGTGCGAGACGTCAGAATCAGATTGAACACTACACCTCAGAAACTGGCTTTCCAAATAAATGCAACTTCTACATTCAGAGCATACTTTTTTCTGCCCATGGGCTGACACATAACTCTTCTGAAATATCCCTTATGGCAGAGGCCACTGGTAAACAATGGTTTACCCAAGGCTTCTTCCAAGCATGAGGGCTGCACTGTGCGGCCATTCACTTTTTGCTTCCAGCCCTGCTGACGACCAGGTCTGGCCGAGTCACTCAGCAACAAAGGCCTTCTGATGAGCAGACACTGGGGCTGTCAGACAGAATCACGAGACGTTTCCAAGACCTGGACCTTCCCTTAATACTGCTATCCATCAACGTGCTTGTTTTATGTCTCTCTGTATTACGCGCATTAAATCAACTAATTCTGTATAATTTAAATTTTCGTAACCTTACCCTGTGCACCTCACGCTCCCTATATGATGTACTTTTCATTTATCTGTCTGAATAGTGACACGTTAATTATTTTATCATTGATTAGCTCTTGTGCTTCAAGAAAGCTTGCTACCATGTACACTACTGAAAGGGTGAGCGTGAATAATTTTACCCAACAGGGAAGAAAAAGAGGACCAATTTTCTTCCAGTATATTACTTGTCAGACAGAGAAATAGAACATAATTATGTTGTGACATTTCCAACAGCAAATATATTCTATTGTAAGCAATTAACAGTGGTTCCTTTGGCAGACTTTGGAAGATTACTCATATGGTATGCGAAGCTACAATAACATTTGAATAATAAATAGCACTGCGCTCCTTTAGCTGGATTGCATCATACATGCATAGGTCAAAACAGAGGAGAAATAGAGGAATGGCAATTCTTGCACAAGCCACAAATGCAAACTGCGGCAGTTCTGGGATGGCAGCGGTGGGGCCGGGCTGCCTTCCTGGCCGCAATGCCTTCCAGAAGCTGCTGCTGATCAAGGGGGATTAGTGCAGACGGTTTAAGAAGAAAATCATGGAGCATTAATCCTCTAAACATTTCATAGTCAACATATCTTTAATACAATCCCTCTAATCCAATTAGGGCGCCTTGAAAATCATATCTTCAATTCCATGCTGTGTCGGGATTGGCGCTGTGGGCACACAGTCGCTGCCATGGCTGCACAGCACCCGGTCCCCGGCCTCTGCCAGCGCTGCCCTGAGCTGTGCTGCAACGCACTGCATGCGTTCATCACCCGACGGTCCCTGGCTATGGCCATGGCTCGCTGGATGGATAACACATCTTACATACCAAACTCTCATTCATAAAGACATAGAATTAAATATGCAGGAGAAATGCATTATTTTAACTCCCTGTTTCACAGCTGGACAGCAGTTATTGAGATGCGTTACCAGTAAGAGGACTGAGGTCCCAGCAGGTGGATGGGCACACTGTCCTTTTACCACCTATCCCCTTCAAGCAACAAGTTCCTACCCGTTCCATCTCAGCCGAGATGATTTTTTATGTTCCCATGAAAATTATCTGGACTGGTTTCACAAGGGTGTGTGTATATTCACACTCATATTTAGGGACAGAGAGCAGAGACAAAAAGTGCAATACTGTTGCTAAAGTAAAGGACATTCTATTGCTCCCTGCCATTAGCATACCACTAGTGGAAAAAACAACAACAAACTGATGGCACAGGAAACTGTTCAACAAAAGCAAACTGAAGCGGTTTTTTTCTGTGGACATTTCAGTTTTGCTGTAAAAGAACAACAAAAAAAGCCAACACCAACAATAAATTTTAAAGAAGTACAGAAAAATGGCATTTTTTGACTACGTAAGTTACTGGCTGCGGCTAAAAGCAGCTGGGGAGAATTCATATGTGCAACGCATTCTTGCACTAACACCATCATTTATAAACTGGAGCTCCAGATTTCCCACGGATTTTAACAAGGCTGCGATGTCTCTGGATGTCAGCGGCAATCTGCAGCCTGTCCTCTCCCACCAAAAATGAGTATCTGCCCAACACTGAAAACAGCCATTTTAATACAGACCTCTTCTAAACACGAAGATAACAATGGATATTATTCCTGAGATTACTTCTGCTCCGCAGCTCCCACCCGACGCCAGCCCCGAGCTCGGTGCAGGAGCGAGAGCTGTGCAGCAGCGCGGGTCTCCAGGCACAGCGCGGCGGTGCAGCACACTGTGAGCAGGGCACGAGTCCAAGGAGTTACGCATTTAAATTAGGGAAAGCAAGTGCTAAAAAATGCTTTGATGCTTTAGGTGTAATCTAGTAGCATTGGCTTCCAATAGAATTCCTTTTCCCGCCGCCTGCTCACCGATACACAAGCTAACCGACTGCTTCTGTCACAAGGGGAGGCTAAAAAACAAACCACACTTATGCTCAGGTGTAATTCAGTCCCTCTCTGCTTAAAGACTGGAGCTCCAAACTAAACAATTCATTCACAACTTGGCTTTCATGGCAAAGCGGGACAGAAAAACCATCAACTGGCAGCAAAGCTGCTAAGCAAAACTCATTTGGGAGACGAGAAAGTGTGAAACACAAGAAACATCTCACAGATTGTAAAATGGCATGTTTATTTAAAAAACGAGAGCAGGGAAAGTATGGGCTCTTGGCAGAGCGCAGCAGGGACAGCCCCAGGTTCGCTGGCTGCCGGCTGCCCCAGCTGCAGGTCCGTGCAGCCCACACGTAACGTCCCCAGCAGTTGGGGGATGAGGAGGCGTGGGGGAGAAGAGAAATGGGGGGAAAGCCCCAACAGTCTGTTGGGAAACGGGTTATAAGCCTCCCCACCTGCTGGGGGCATCAGTAAGGAACCTAACGCTGGCACCTCTGATGTACAGAAGGGTGAACACCCCAAAGCCACCAGCACAGGACCAGTGAGGTCTCCAGGTACAGCCAGGTCTCCAATTACTGCTGCAGCTGTGGGCACCTCTGCGCAGCTGTGGAATTTGTTCTTCCTGTAGCTTAAAGGCTAAAACACACCAAAGAGGTTCATCTGCTGAAGTCATCTCAGCTCGCCCCATGCTATGAAGCAGGAGTCAACCATGTGAAATCAATGGCAAATCAATGGCATTAAATCAGTATCAAAAGAGAATCAGCACATCTGAGCCACATTCTGCTCAGTTTACTCATGTTTCAGCTCTGAACAATTCCTCATCTAAATAAATGCAGATCAACCTTGAGCTTCCTTAACAATTCCCCATTTTAGCTAAAAGAACTGAATAAAAGTGAGGGGCAGTTTCTTTCAAATATCATTTCTTCTCCATCACACTAAGTACCATCTTCTCCTCAACACAAAACCACTTTCAGTTCCTGAAATTTCTGTGAACTAATTCAATGCGTTATGACCAAATGCTTGATGTTCAAGAGGTCAACGTTCTCAGAGCTGAAGACATCTGAAATAGGGCCGCCAGCAGACAAGCATCCTTTCGTTAGAACAAAATCACTCTTCAAAGCCAAAAGTCAGCCGTTGTGGAAGGGGTTAATACACCAAAGTGAAAATATTTAAAAATAACTGTTACAGCTGACACCACAATTACATTGCCTTAGTGTACAATCCCAAAGGGAAAGAGACCTCTTGCCAAAGGTGATTTGACTGTTAATATGAAACCCAACATGTGCTCACTTTAATTACGTGTGTGCCTGCTGAGAACATATTACAGAGTCCAGAACGCTAATTCATTGTCAGCGTGACAGCAGGAACCAATATTAAATCTTGCACACCAATCTTTGCGCGCACAAATTTTCCAGATTACCAATTACTGCACAAAAACAGGACGTCCTGCAAGCACGGTAATCAGTATGGAAGTCAAATGGGAACCAAATAGCACTAAATGCAGCTCAAGCTGAAGCCAGCAGCACATGTATGTGATCTCCAGGCTGATCCCCCTGCCTCCGTAACCTGGTCTGACTGTAACCCCGCTTATACCCAGCTCTGTGCTGACTCCCATGGCCTTAATCCTCACCAGCACCGTGGTGAAACTGATGTTCATGAACCTCGTTAGTCGAAGTATACACTTCAATTGCTAATTCTACTTAGCAATACATAACTGCAGTTCATAGGGAGCTCGAGGGGGACCTTTTTACTCCTCTCTTCAGCCTCCTGCATTTCAAAGACACTGTGGAGTGTTTGTGTTCTCCTTTCATGGTTTCTGGCACGGTGCTCACTTTAGGAGTCAGCTGTACCTCCTAACCCACACCAGTGCACCAGCAAAGCCTTCTGTATCAGACACATTTAGATCTCCTTTTAATTAATGGATATATTCATGCATCATTCAGTATTTTATAAAGAAAGTGCCTGGAGTGTGAAGGCAAGAGCCCCAGTGCTCACCAGTGAGCTAACCCTGGGGAACTGAGACATAAATCCAGCTCCGAAGGCAGCAGAGACCCAGCCAACACTTCTAACTGCTTCTTTGCCTGCCTTTTTGTTGCTTTACTGATGCATAATTAATTAATAGCTACTGAGCCTTCCCAGCAGAGCATTTTAAATAACAGTTAAATTTCTTTATGGATGATTATGCGTCATAAAAGTATGTCTGGATGTTCAAAGCAATAAACAAGCCCAGGTAGGGAGCCCGACCCGCTGAGGTAACTGTTCTTTCAGGCCTGAAGTTGTGGGGATGCAAAACGCGTACTGCACAGCACTGTGCCATTTCCAGTCTGGCTTAATCCAATTAATCTGTAGAAATGTAAAATTTGCTGAATGGCTGAAAGGAACATGAGGGCATCTCAGAAAAGCTGCCACGTTGGTGAGGTTCAGTTCTTCACTGAAATGGGGCTGCACCAATTTAGACCAGCTCTGAGTTATCACTTCCAGTTCTCAACTAAGATAATGAAAATTGTCAAATCACAATTACTTCTACTCGAGATTTATGTAAGCGATGAAATATGTCTCCCAGCTTTGAAACGTACTCAGGGATGATGGATGGTTTCTTTTTTGCCTGAATTCTGGACAAACTCAGATTCAAAGGCATTTTTAGTGTAACTTCGTGCTACTGCAGCCAGATAGCTTTAGATTAAGTTGAAATAAATCCATATTGCTTAAAGATGCAAACTCACTTGGACATCCCATTTCTCTGTATGATAGTTTTTTCCACCTCCATGTCCAAACCCAAAAGGCTTTCTATTATTCAAAGAAAATTGCAGCATTAGTGTTCAACAATATGTCGTTCCTTGAGAAAGGAAAGGAACTTGCACTGCTCATTCACTCTCCCCTAGGTTTAGTTATCTGAATGAGGATTTCATTTCTTTTCCTAGTCTTATTCATCAGAGGGACGAATCCTGTTATTTTGTTTCCAGCTCTCGCAAGACCACGTGCTTCCCCTCCACTGATTCCCTGCTTATTTTTACATCGAGTATGAAACCCTCAGGAGCAGCTCTGGGATATGAAAAAGGCTCAGTGCGTGCAGGCAGCCCAATGAGCCCATGTCTGCAGGCAGTGCCAGGAGGAGCAGTCAGCAGCACCCTGCAGGGATGCATAGGTCCCCCAGCAACCAGGCCAGCCAGCCCCATACTGTACACTGCTGAGAACATTTTTAGTAAGCTTCCAAAGCAAACAGCTCACCCTCAACTCCCCAAACTACTGCCATACTCCTTTTCTTTCTAATATTTCTGCCTCCTAATCTTAATTCTTCTGTCTTATGGCTCAATCCTTCTATGGGGATTCATAGCAAATACAGAGAATAATATCTTTCCTACTTTCAGATATTAAGATGGATCATTATTCCTCTTGACATGTTAGAAGATATTTATCAGGATGAGTTATAAGGCCTTTCTGACTGTGAAGATTTAAACATCGATTTAATGCCAACTTAAAGACTCCTAAAAGTGTTGGAGATTGCATTAGATAAATAATTTAACAATAAAAGGTATATCAAGGCAGACATTATTGCAACCTTCTGCCAATCAATCACCATTTTCCATGTTTATCCAATTTCCATCTCAAGGCTCTGTACATCAAATTGCCTAGACATATAGGACACAACTGAAATAACTTCATCATTGAATAAAATTGCATAGCCATTAAAATTCTCTAAAATCAAGATAGCTGACATTATGTTAAATATTGGCTTCAGTTCCGTAGGGTAATAAATTCTGACCTAAATCCAATCTTTCATGGATAGCTGATTCAAAATGAAAAATTACTGTTTAGTCATTTTACCTTAGGAAAATTTCTATGGAAACCAAACACAGCCCGGGGCAGTCTTTGAAATATATGATAATTAAAAACACAACTCCCATCCTCGGCATCCTGAAACAAAGTGAATGGATTTGTTTTGGTGCACAAATATCAGACACATTAATAGCTACCAAATTGAGAGGTTGTGCCTCTCCCAGGTTTCTGGTGCAGAAGCAATCAATCGATACACAGCACAACTCGCACACCTTACAGCTAGTGGGCATCCCCTACAGCTCCTACAACAGGGCAAAGGTGCTGCACTGGGCAGATAAAAACAGAGGGGACATACTGCAGCAGAATTATGCCCTGATCTCATATTTGTGCATAGCGGTGGACTCAAAAAAACCTTATTATTCTTTAACAAAATTAACTCCAAGTCTTTTGATAATCAGATGTTAAAATTCACTTAAATTAGGAAGCTAACAACAATACCACCGCACATCTACATAATTTGCAATGGAGTTAAGCAGCTTTTATCCCTGGTCTGTGCATGGTGTAACTCGTACAGGGTGTTCCAATAAGCCAGTGAGGTATCAAGGGGGTAAATCCAAGTTCCCACAGTGCTAGTCGGTGCTTATATGATGGGTTATGATATGGCATAACAGCATGCTTTACTCTCACTCTTTAGTCAGGAGCTCCTTAATGACTTCTATGAGTAATTGTATCCTCAGGTGACAATCTAATAAATAGACTCTGAAAAATATATTCTTTCATCATAGGGAGAATAAGAGAACCTCTTTTTTTCCCTTAAAGAGATTTCTGCTTGGGTGAATTCCAGTGTAACTCTCTGAGCCCTTTCAAGCTTGCAATGGAGCTCTCTAATTTCTCTCTCATTTCTTCTCTTATTTTTGTAATCTGCAGTGATAGAAAGGAAACAGAAAGACAAGATGTACCTGCCTGAAGTTTGGCAAATTATGCCTACAAATGGCTATAAATGATGGAGAGAAATAAAAACGTGTGAATTTCAGTGTGAACTTTGGCCTGTTCACTGTAAAGAACCGAGCTAAATCTAACAGGATTTCTCATCAAGGACATCCAGAAGTTCATTTCTCCTGGCTCGGTGAAGAATGCCAGACGTGTCTGAAGCCTCTCTGCAGCATCTCTCTTGAGTCTGACAGAAATGATTTGCCCACTTGCTTTTCAGGGATCTGCTGGCAGAACATTTCCAGAATCAAAACTGCCCCACAACAGTTCATTACGCCCACAACACAACCTGGACGTGCTTTGCTTTGGACCATACGCTTCCACAGATTGGAAAGAGAAGAATCTCCAGCCCTGAACACCTCTTCTCTTCTTGATCTTTGCTTCCTCCTATAGGACCAAAACTAACTTCCTTTTCACAGGTGATCTTAAAAATCACCAAGACACAGGCACAGAGAGACATTTCTGTCTCATCGTCTCTGACTTGAGGAGATACCTCAGTGGTCTGGGATTTTTCCCAGAAATGCAAAAGACTCAGGACTGACTGCTCATTCAGACTCCTGAAGCAGAACATAAAATAACATGGAAAGTAAAAATGGGCTACGATGGGAAAACTTGTGGAATGCAGCCAAGACTGGTTGCTCAACTTCTAATCAGGGGTGTGTGTGCACAGGGAACTTTGACATTTGAGTGGTCAGAGGTACTGCTCTTCATTAGAGACAGTGCCCTTTGTTCTGGCATTAGTGAATGAACAATAAGCCAGCAGAAACAGACAGCTCTGGAACAGAAGTCTCCTCCTGAGATACATCATTTTGCTGCCACCTGAAACATAGATCCATAAAGCTATTGGCATCCAGAACAGAAGTGAATCCTTATGTTCTGGACTGCTGTGTAAAGAGTGGAGACAATATCACGACTTTGGAAAACCCACCTGCAATTTATGAAACAAGGTTCAAAAACATATTTTTTTAAGGGGGAAAACAAATACTGGAGCAGATTTTAGTTACTGAAGACACTGTTTAAAGGAGGCCATCAAAGCTAGTGCATCAGTGCTAGTGCTAGTACATCAGCTATAACACTAGCACACTTTGCTTTTAATATTTCATGGGAATCTTGGGTTTGTCTTCACCTCCTGGCAGAAAACAGTACAATTATGCAAAAATATACCTCAGTTCCACATAGCCTGCCTCTGCTGCGGCTCGGCAAACCCAGCGTGTGCTACACAGAAGTCTTGTTATTCCCAATTAATCTCAGCAGCTGCCTCAGCTCTCATTAGCTGTTTGCTTATGCTGGCTGGCAAGGTGGGCAACTGAGCCAGGCTTGGCTCTCCTGCCCAGCTCTCCCTTTTGTAAGGGAGTAATCTTTACCATGCTCTTGAGTGAGTGATCAAAGATGACTCCTCCTCAGAGACAGGGAATGACTTTGGTCCAGATCTTCAAAGATGTTCAGAGACTTACAGAAAAGTAATTAATGAGAAATGACGTCAAATTATTTCAGAGCACCTACACCTAGACCCCATGCAAAAGAAAAAGTACGAACAGATAAAACATGTACTGCAGTAAATTCCTCCTTTAAAATTCGTTTCTCCTGCCTACCATCCAGTGAATTACCCAGAATGAATCATAGCTCACAAATTGATGGAGAACATGGAAATGTACGATTCTGTTTAGTCATGCTACTGTCAAGCTCAACAATATTATGCAGCACAGTAATACACAGCACACACAGAAGACTTCAGTCTAAAAGCAGTTGAAAATACTCTGCTGCACAGTAGTAACTACTGGTTGGCTGGAAGCCTTGATTTCCAATTAAAAGCACAGATGAGTAAGCGGCAAGAGCAGTGCTTCAGCTGCAATTTACAGCAGACGGGTGCATTCTCACTGGCAAAGCGTTTCTCTAACATTCTGATGAGTTACACAAATGAATCAAGACTTCAACAAAACACTTCGCCCTCAGTTTGGGCAAGAAAGTCTCCAGAAAACAGAAGCAATCACCTTTCAGCAATGAGGATGATACAAGCAATTACAGTTATAATTACTCACTTGCAGAGCTGTCTTGCTCAGCAGTGAGATCTCCCATGAGCTCCCGCCATCCTTACGGTGACATGCACTGGAGGAATGGTGACAGGCGAGCACTCACCACAAGAACTGGTTGTTAGGATCTGGCTCCAGTGAGCTCTGGGAGAGGGACCAAAGAATTCCCTGGCCTCCCTGGAGGCTGGTGGGAAAATCAGAGAAGGAAAACGATGCAATTTTGCCATGGACTTTTCAGTAAGGCCACGACTTGGAAACCAGGATCTCACCAGGAACAGTTTGTGAGTAAAACTGTGAACAGAGCGTTAGAGTTGCACGTGCATTAAATAAGATACCGGGAGTCAGGAGCACTATTCTTCCTTACGTAGGTGCCAATCAGGAATGACTTCTTAGACACAACTGGATGATAAATCAGTGACTTATCATGGATATTAAAGCAGAGAGTGGGGGAATCAGGGCTATTCACTTCTAACAAGCTCCTGAGCTACCAAAGACAAGCATTTATCTGGAAGACTAAATACACATGGAGCAATTTCAAAATCTTATCCGAGGCTGCTCTGCTACAGACTCTTGTCATTCACTTTTTCTATACCAGTCTTGATTACGCAGGGAGAAAAAAGACTGATGTTTTAAAACTACCTTCTGTGTAAGAAATACTTGCACAGAAACAACTAAATCATGGTTTTCTTAAAATAGCATTAACGTCCTGTAAGATTGGCTTCATGCCTAGACTGTTGGCATTTTAATTCAGAGTAGATCCCTTCAGCAACTCCTCCTCATTCCCAAGGAAAGACGCTGCAAAACAGCCTCTGGTCTCATAAAGCCCAGCGACTCCCTAAATACATCAAGTACGTGTACCCCTCTGAAAACGTGCCTGAAGCAGGGCATATTCCCTTCAACCGTACACCAAATCCTGGAGCAAACTCTGTGAACAGTCAAGGCATCTGTTTCAAGCAGCCACAAAGCCAGAAAATTCTCTGGCCCAGCTCAGAAGGAGGAAATAAAATGTAAAGGCTTTTCCCCCCAATTATTTTAGAAGCAATGCAGATTATGCCACTGACTTCAAACCGAGCAGTGGCTGCCTCGAGCTGCAGCTAACATGGGATTGCTGGGACACAGCAGTCCCCTCTCCTCAAAATAACAGCTCATGAGATGGAGGTTCCTGTGAAAACCAGTATTCCTTTACCACACTTAGAGACGTGCAATGGTTAGAAATGCAGAGCTGAATCTGTAGTGATTCAGACCCTTCAATCTCCTTCTGCCCTTGGTGACACTGTAGACACAACACTGAAAGCAAATCCGAAAGCTACTGTTGCCCATTAACATTTAGCGCGTACCAGTGATACTCCAACAGTTTTGTTACGGTTGCAAAGTCAGATTAGGGAAGAACTAACACTGACACTGCTCACACAACCTGAATTTAAGTTTGCTTCAATACTACTGTCCTTTACACGGCACAGCTTCCTGCTCAGCACTGAATAAAACCAGGAAAATTCAGTTGCAATGCTTTTACTTAAACATCCATCCACCAAATCACTGCAATGAGTCCATATCAAAAGCCCAACATCTATTTTACACGAAAATAAAACTGATGGTATGGCTTGAGTTTTCATACCACAGAACACTTTTTAAACATATTTTCTGTCTATATTTTTAATTTAAAACCCTACCAGCTCCCACCAACAACCTTCTTTTGCTTCAGTCATATCCATCTCATTCCCACCGCTCCAACTACACATGCTGCAGGGTCACAGGAGCGTTAGCCACTGCTCAAGCACTTAGATCGCCGTACACACGCAGTAATCTTTATCAAAGTGATCACTAAGCCCCTGCTGCTTGTTTCCCAGGAGGCCGGGAGCTGGGACACTCAGCCATTAGCTGCTCCCACACCTGCCCAGCTGCCCCTCTAATACTCCCTAAAATGACAGCGTTTTCCAGAACAGCGGTTTGGTGACAACTAGAGCTGCTGGTCACGGATTTATCAGCCTTCCTGCGCTCCATTTCTTGTGCTGTGCAGTGCTCTCAGCACTACCTTAAGGTGCCATTTGCTAACACTTGTTTGTCCTCAAGTTTGCTGCCCTGTTCATCTCCCTTACAAGATGTGCACAGACTTTCCATCTACAAAGAAAGTTGTCTACTTTCTGACTCACTGGCCAGATTCAGCTTCTGAGGATAAACCATTAATTTGGCCTCCTTCCCCAGCAACATCTCTTCCATGAGCAGAGAAGTGTTTGGGGCAGCTTTTGCATCAAGGCTGCATCACCTTTCTCTTCCAATGACCAAGTGCACCAGGCACACAGCAGAAACACAGCCCTTCCATCTGATGCCTGCCTGAAAACCCAGTCCAGTGGCAGCAGCTTATGTGCACTTTGGGTCCTGGCACAGACGTATTTTTGGCACATAAAGGCTATTCTCCAGTCTCCATCCATATGATGAGGTAGGGTCCATTTTCACACAAAACAACAAAGTGCCTTTCCATTACTGTCATATTCTAATTTTATCTGTCAAAACATGCACATATGGCCACGAAAAAGTTAACCTGAGAATCACTACAACTGTGCATTACTGCTGATACCTTTTTTTTTCTCTATACAGTGCCACAGCTTCGCTGATTTCAGTACTGTTTGTCCTGCTTCACATGCAGCTAAGGGCACAAGGGAGGCACACCACATTCCAGAAGCTCACTTCACCTAAAACTCAAGCACTGAATCTTGAAACTGCCTTTTATAATGAAAGAAGTGCTGGAAACACTGTTTCCAGAAGAGAACACAATCTCTGTACATGGTGTAATTACATCTTGGTGTTCTGCAGAATAACAGCGCATGGCTTAAAAGCTATTAATTGTAAGCAGTTTTGTTCCACAGGATGTTGTTCGCTGATAACTACTCAATTAGTGTTATTTTGCAATTAGTCTACTCACAGTAAATTTATTGCAACCAGAGTCATCTATGGTGCAGCAAATTAAAACGCTGTCTGGGCCGTATGTGCAGTGGCTCTTATATGCTTCTTAAACCGTGCATAGCTCATCACAGTCATTTTGTCACACTAACAGATTAGAGGTGCAGCCACTGTCACTGGCAATCCTGAAACCAGGAGAAAAAGATAAATTTGGGGTCCAATCATCTTTAGATCAAACTCAGTGAGTGCAAAAATGCAATGCTGAAATTGTGACAGCTAAACAAAGGCACACATTTACACGTCACTGTGTGCTTACCCATGCATACAGAGCGGGTGAAATTTAATATTTGCTTAGTTACAGCTCCCATTCTTCTAAAATTATACAGAGGATTCTCCCATTTCCTCGCTTTGAAGAACTGCTCTGCTCCACCTCGTATTTGGCATCTGTGAGGCTTATCCCCTCTCTTCCTGCAAATCAACCTCCTTCTGCTGAGTGCTTTGAAGTGCTCAGCTACACACACTGCAGACATGCAGACTGCTATTACCTGTGCATATTATACAGTAAACAGAGCTCCAGAGCCCTTTTTTCTCAGCTTGAAAACTGAAAGGTGGCTGTGTTTTCTAAAATGAAATGGAGCATTTTCTCCTCGGCAGCATGTGAGAAACTCCAATCTCCTGCCTCAATGTGCCAGAGCGGTATTATCAGTAAGAAACTCAGGAGAAAGCAGTCTGATCCGCGAAGAATTTTTTCAGTGCTGATGAATGATGGTGAATCAGGGTAGCTTGATTATTTTTCTACCTTATTTATGAGTTGGGTTTAGCCCATAGGGATGAAGGTAGCAGAAAACTACTAAGACAACAGTAAAGCCAACAGGAAATAAATCAGGCTCACCTGAGGCAGCTTTCCTAGGGACTTTTCTTTTGCCAGAACTACATCTTAGAAAACACCTCTCAAAGAAACTGTTACATATTTTTGGTTTATCTAGGGCCACAGATCTGGGTCAAACATAAACCCACATGGGTAATTAACAGTAAGGATTAGGCCAGGGTCTCCCTCAGAGATAGAGAAGCCTGTAGAAGGGCCCACAGAAACCAATCGGCACCACACCTGATGACTTACAGACCCAGAACCAAGCACTAAGGAGAACTGTGCATCCAGCAAACTTGCAGGTCAAGGGACTCAGAGCTGCCATGATCCACATTGAAGTGAAAAGCAGAGAATTCAGGGACTGATGCAGTCAGCAGGCCTGAAGTCAGGCTACTTTAATTGCAGAAGGAAGATCTGCAAGAAGTCCCAGCTTTAGTATGTGCGCCTCTCTGTGGAGTTGTGCAATTGTAATTGTATTGCTGCTCAAATTATTTGTCATGCAGGGTGGCCATCCTAAACTGCACCCTTCCCATGGGAATAAGGGATTCTGCTGGGAGATAACATGGCATACATCACTTCTGCTGTGTCAAAGAGGTTTAAGATCAGATAATTTTAGAGCCAAGAATTTGCATTTCAACTTCAGCTTCTAATCAGTGCATCTGCCCTAAAGGAGGGCCATGGACAAGGAAGGAGACAGCTCATCCAGGTCCAGCTTTGCTGAGCAGAATTGAGTCCAGCACACCTAGGGATTCAGCGCCTGCATGGCTGGAGAACAGGCTGGAGATGGGCCCAGCAAGGAATCAGCCAGCCCCGCTGTCTGCAGGCTGCTGAACTCCGCATCACATCTATCTATAAAGATCTGAACTCCCCAGAGGGACGGTCCTCTGTACCCTCTCCACAATGTTCACAGGACTGGATTTATCCTTTCCCCATCTAACCTGTGCACTGAACCTACTTTCCCCCCTTACCTTCACTGACTGTATTTCCCCTCAAAACACACTTCTTCCAACTCTGAACACTCCCTTCGAAGCAAAGAGTGACTCACAAGCTGACTGCTGCCCTAATCTCAGCTTTGACTTCCAATAAGGCTGTACCCAAAGCCTATGGCACCAGCTCCCTGGTCTGCAGCATTTGTGCCCTATTTTCAGGCTGAGCTCATTGGCAAATGCTTACTCACGTCCTGAGCAAGGCAGGTAACTGCTACAGATCCCAAGTCCCGTCCTTCTGCAAGGCAGTCTCTCTGCAATGTCCTTAGAGGGACTATAGCCTCTTCACTCCTGTTCTCATGGAAACAATGCTGCATTTCAAACAGGTGGCAAACACAATGCTGTTGGCTTTAACAATCCTTTCCTTTACACTGAAGATGGTTACGTTCAATTTGTTTTGCCTATTGCCATTGGAAATAAAGTATTTGAAAGAAAAAAAAGAAAAGAACCGGTAAGATCCTGTTCCTGTTGATAACGATTCAAATGAATGTATCACTTAATATTTATGACAATCCAGCTGGATGGAGTCATGTCCATGATGGATAGCTATGCTGAGCAACTTCGTGGCTTTGATCAACTAAGACAGGATCCAACGGGATTAAATGTTGGATGACATCTCAATGGAAACTGTAGCACTGGGAACACATTTATACATAGAGATAATGGATGAATGTGCTTCTACAATGCATAAATATTTAAATTATACAGCTCTGCTGAAAACGGACAGGAAATCTTTCTTCAAACCAAACTGAAAGGGATAGTGCTTGCATGCTAAAAATAAAGACTAACGAGTGCCTGGATGTCTGACTTTTGCTGACAAACAGCGTATAGCTTTCTTGATGCATAAACTGGCAAAACATCTACACAGGCCTCCCCCCACCAGCAATCTTGAAAACAGGGTGTCTTATGTTCCCAAAAATTGATAGCCAGTGCTTCACAAACCTCTCCTAATGAAGCTCAATGCCTGTAAGGCATACCTGGAGCTCATGAAGACACCTTTGACCAAGGATGTGGCTAACAGCAGCAGCATTTTCTGCTCCGGGCAGGAAAGATCTGAGACCACAACACAGAACTCAGGCTGTGGATCTTTAACAGGGCTGTAAAATTAACAGATCTACCAAGTTGTAGCGTAACAGAAGAAGAATGATGGCTGAACTGGGACCAATCTTGAGGAGTACTGTAACATCTACTGATAAGCACTGGGCACCTTCAATTCCGAGGTTCCTACACGTCTATCTTAATAGTCCTATATTGAGATCTTTGAGAAGTCACTTCTAAGCCTAGATCTCTTCCACAGCTCTGAGGTCCCAGTCTGCTTATGCACTGGCACCACCTGCATAAGCAATTCATGTCCCACTCAATATGCTGTTGCTTTATCACTTCCCCACAGCAGAGCTCCCAGGTCTGCTCCAGAGCAACCCTATATGTAACACAGGACGTACAGACTTCTCTGCCAAGAAAATCTGGCTGTTGAAGCAATAAACTTCAGCTGTCAGCATGGGCAGCAGGAAATAACCTTGAGGCAAAGAAAAGTGAACATTTTCCACAAAGATCCATCTGGCTAAGTTAAGACATTCCCAAGTTATTCTTCTTAAACAGGCACCACTGCCTAAAACAAAAATTTGAATGAAACTTAATCACTGTTAACCCAAAAACCTGTACCCACAGTCTTTTTACACTAAATATTTTAATGTGGCGTATCCCTGTATTTCATGAGCAGCTAATAAATTCATGTGTATTTTAAAACAAAAGCATATTGGACAACGACTCCATCTCTCTATGCCTCTGGGGCACCACAGGGAACTCACTGATGCTGAGACTGCCACTGATGCCTGATTTTGCTGAATTCTTACCTTTCTAATGTTCTAGTTTTACTCTTCCTTCTGCCTTCCCTGTCCCTCTCCCCACTTCACAATGAACACTGTCTTCTACCTGCTCCATTAATTCTTTATCTCCAATATTGGCCCACAGTGTAAAGATTTTGAATGTTACCTTGATAATGGAGGAAGAAAACACCAAAAGAGATGTTGTAAAAAAACAGAACAAAGCAAAAAAAACACAGCCACAAAACAACAGTCACAAAGGTGGGAAATGTGCTGACACCATTTGCTGTGGTAATATGCAACATCTAAGTTAAAAGCTTAAGCTTCTATTAGAAAGAGATGTTCTTGTTTGGAAATGTCCTCTGGGCCACCTCCTTTTTTCCACTCTCTGTAAAAAAAAGTTTAACCTCCAAATTCAGCCAAGAGCACCACGATCCCCCTCCTCTCTTTTCCTTCATACTACACTGAGTCTACCCGAGAGCAACCACTGCTGTGAGATGGTGCAAAGAACAGATAAACTGTTAGGGTTAGAGGATGTAAGGAAATATTCCTCATGAAATAAACTAAACATTCTTTTAAAACAAGCACTTTGCTACAGTGGAAGTTTACAGCTGAGTAAATGTTGGCTCATAAAGCGTTCCTACTGAAAGGCAGGAACAGGCTAGCTCACATATGCAAAGTGAAACCAAGCAGAGAGACGCCTGATGTATCTGACTGCACACAGGAACCACAAGCAACAAATCAAAGCCTGACTTAGGCAACAGTTGGCACCTGGCTCTCTATAGTAGCAATTTTGGAAATTACTTTAGCTGATTGAAGATCATTAAAAACAGAAGCGAGACACAAAATTGGATTTTTTTTCATGCTTAAGAAAATAGCTATGTTTCTTACAGTTATCTATTACAAAAATGCTTAGTGGCTCTGGTTCTTAGCTAGGATTCCACTGCAGAAACATTAAAAGTGGCTCTAACAGCAGTATATCTCATTTACTGGCTAGCAGAAGACACCAGAATTCACTATAGTTGTTCTCTGATCCCAGAAAAGGAGGCAACTCAGTACCAGGACACACACACATGCACCTCGACTGTGCTTCTCTGCATCTGTAGATCAAGAACTAAAAGAAATAAAAGTAGCAGCTCAATTCTCATATCACACAGCACAATAAAAATCTGGGGGAAGCGAAAGGAAATTCAGCATGAACCCACGAAGGATCCTGTGATACCCATATAACTCCATGCTTAAAACATCCTCAGATTCTCCCTAGCTTTCACAGACTAGAGAAGTACATCACACATTTCTGCCATAAAGTCCATTTCTTGTCATCAGGAATCCATTTCAATCATATAAAATCCTACCCCCAAGACACTGCTTTATTTCTCCTTCACCACCTCCCAACTTACCCTCCAGCGTACAGAAACGCGTCACCTTCTCCGGCATCAGCTTTCCGTGCTTGTGCTGACAGTACACATCCGCGATCTCCTGGCGACACTGCTTCGACTTTGCCCGGGACATGGCCGAGATGGCCTCTTTGCCCGTCACGTCGCACTTGGGCGTCTGGTCGTACCTCAGTTCAGGAGAGCTGCTTCCAGTTTTTTTCAGAGGCTGCTGTCTGGGCGATGTGTGCATGTCCTTCAGGTTGCTGTCGCTGCTGTTCTTTCCAGGCTTATCACCCAACTGCACCACCTCGTTGGAGCTCTTCCCCAGCAGCGAGTTCTCCTTTACCTTCTCCTCTTCCAGTTTCTTTCTCAAATGCTCCTTTTGCTTGCTAAGGGGTTTTTTCACCAGCTCAGACTGGTGTTTTTGCCTCTGAGTCCTGGGAGCAAAGTTACTGTTATCAATATTTTCAAAGTCCTTGGGAACTGAATTTTCGTTATTGCTGTCTGTTCGCGTTTTCTCTTTTGGTCGGTGGGAAAAATAGCCATCCTATAAATGGGGAGAAAAATTACACTCTTCTTACTACAATACTCACGTGCCATACATTGCAAGCATTTCACACATGAAAATTTAAATAAATCATTATCCAACATACTGAAAAACACCACGTTAGGGTTTGTAACAGAAAGGTGAGGCTGAGGAAGTCACCTGAGCTGATGACATCACTGCAGACAACCACATCACCCACTGCCCTTTGTCTCTGAGCTGGGCTCAACTCCATCTCGGATGGAGCAGGGGGTTTATACGGGCTTGTAAGCAGTTGTTGACTGGAGAAGACTTCACTCTGACACCATTAAAATCAATGGCAAAGCTCTCCAGGAAGGCCAGGCCCTGACCTCCAGTCCTCACCCACCGCACCCCTCATCTCCACACCTGGATGAGCACCCCGACCATAACGGCTGTAATGTTCAAAACACACGATATGAAGGAGAGGGAATGGACGCGGTGCAATGTTTGTTTGCTGCAGAATAACGCCGGCCTTCGTGATTTCCCCCTCCACCTGTTACCATGGAGACTCAGCCCAGCAGTGACTGCAACAGCAGATTCTTAAGGAGTCGCATTTTTATTTGCCATCAGATACGTTACAGTGGTGACAGCTCCTGGGGAAGGCACAGAAGGCCACGCGAGGACCGCGAGCTCAGTGAACAGCTCTGTTTGCTGTGCACTGCTGGGTGGGCTCCCCGGGAGCCAAGTTCCACCTCAGCACTGCCCACGTTCCAGCCCTGCGTGGCCACGCCGCTCCCTGGCTTCCCAACCCTGCTGTGCAGCCTCCTCCTGTAGCTGTCCTCCAAATCATCTCCAAAACACACTTATTAAACTCAGACAGAACTGCCAAAGGGAGGCACTTCTGTGGTCTATCCCAGGACACCACCACGGTCTGCACCACTGCATGCTCTCTGCAGACAGAGGAACACAAGCTGTCTGCAGGGGCAGGCTATTTGCCTGCCCAGCCTGCTTTGGGCTGAGGGAGCTGAGCCAGGCCATGCCTGGAGTGCTGCGTCCAGTGCAGGGCTCCCAGTACAGGAGAGACATGGATGTACTAGAGGAACTGCAGCACAGGGCCACCAAGATAGGAAGGGACTGGGACACTTCTGCTGTGTGGAGAGGCTGGGAGAGCTGGGGCTGTTGAGCAGGGAGAAGAGGAGGCTCTAAGAGAGCTCATCAGTGTCCATTAACACCTGTAAAGAGGGTGCAAAGAGGACACAGCCAGGCTCTTGCAGTGGTGCCTAGTGCCAGGAGCAGAGGCACTGGGCACTACCATGAGCACAGGAGTTCCCTCTGCCCATCACGCAGCACTGTGCGGTGCCGGAGCCTTGACACAGGCTGCCCACAGGCTGCGGGGTCTGCTCCTTGGAGACGTTCAGAAGCCACGGGGATGTGGGCCTGAGCAAGGGGCTCCAGAGCAACGTCCCTAAAAGACTAGGTCTGAGCCAGGCAGGCAGAGTGGAAGGCTGTAGAAATGCTAATGGCAGAGAAGAGAGGTGTGGGACAGCACGGGGTTGTGGGCACCACGTCCTCCAGCCACAGCAGAGGCTGAGGATGGCCTAAGCTGAAAGTGTCCTTCACCAGCACTTCTAAGCCTTCATCACCCTTTATGCTGGCTTGAGCTGCTCATATGCTCATGGGGATCAGACAGGCGTGAAAGAAATCCTCAGCAAAAGGGCAGAATTAATTCTGAGAATGTACAAAGAACAGTAAAACATCCGAGTTCTCCCAAACACTGGTGGGAGCTGGCTACGTGGCTCCCTTCAGACCTCCGCAAACCTCTCCTGGATGGCACGCAATTGACAAATTGAATGAATACATTCACAGGAGAAAGTCTGTAAAACAGAAAAGAAAAAGGAGAACAATCCCAGGGATCCCAGGGACATCAGAGTCTATTTGAGAAAAGACACGGAAGACTAGAACAAGAGGCACCTGTATGTGTAAATGAATATGAAACGGGAACCTCTGCTCCAGCTGCAGAAGCTAGCCCTCAGGCTAGCAGGTAACACTCTTCTAGACTCACAGAACGGCACTACCTCCACTTATTAAAGTGCTCAACAGCAGACGAAAGCAAGGGGAATTGTTACTAAAGAAATTGATGACCGGGTTATAAATATTGATAGACTTTCTCTGCTGTCCAGCTTTCTTTCCACTCCTGCACACTAAGTAGTCAGAAAGCAGTGCTTGCCAAATCACAGCAGTGGCTAATGATGACTGATGGGAGCCATCCTTAGCACCTACAACCACATCTCATGTTCCAAACATTTCACCAGCACTAGCTAATTGTTTCTCCCAACTCTCCTGTGAAGAGCTATTTCACAGTCAGATTTCAGCGTTGAAGGAGGCTGAGATAATGACTTGTCCAAGGTCACGCAGCAAGCCGGTATCGCTTTGACCTCTGCAGCTCCGCAATGAGAAATGTCTGAATAGTTTATTCATTAGAAGATTTGGTTTTGTGAGTGACCGAAGTGATTCTCTTCCATGAGTACCTCAGCCTGCAAGTAGCTATCGCAAATGGAACGCAGAGGTTTTTCACAAGGCAATCGTTTGTCAAACAAAGTATTTCATTTTGGAGAAAGCACATCTTTTTAAAAAAAATATCTTTCTCATTTTTAAGAGTAGAAAACACAAAATGAATTCTGTTCTATTTTTTAAATAAAGGAGTAAGATTTTTTTAATTTGGATCTCAGTGGAAGAATAAAAAACCAACAAAAAACCCATCAAAAATAGTATAAATACAGCACTTGTTCCCACAAATGATCAAACAAAAAGAAATTCCTCTATTTTCAGAGCACAGCTCCTTTTACTTATCCTGTGTCTCCAGTATATCTTCAAAAAAAAGACCCCTGACCCCAGCAGCAAACTGCAAATAGAACAAGACAAATATGAAGCTTATTAACTTCATACCCAAAACATCTCTTCTGAGGTGCTGCTGGCTGAGTAATGGCCCAATGCTTCAGATGTTTGATAGCTGCCATGTTCCCTTTCTTGTTCAGCCAACTTCCAAACCTCAGGTTGGCTATGCCAGTGGTACATTCTGACTTGCTCTGTGCACTGATAGCAACATCTTGCATTTGCATACACAAAATAGCTCTGAAAATTTAACTGCTCTGCAGACAAACTTCCTCTAAGCTGCTGCTGGAACACACCTTTGTCTCACACTCTATGTTCTAACACGTACGTACCGACCCTTTTTATAAGGCAATAAGCTGCACCCAGCCTTGCAATGAGGCAGGACCACTGCAAGCTACCTGGGGCTGTGGATACCTGGATGGTTAAATGACGAGTGAATGAGACACAAGAGGCTGCAGTCAACATGTGGCTGGCAAGATCAGTAACCATACTGGGGTCACCCTGACATCCCCAAGGCTGTCCCATCAGCAGCCACGTCCTGGCAGTGGCAATGGGATGGCTCGGGGCACCCATCTGTGTCTGCTCAGTGTGGGGGTGGGTCCAGCTTGCAGCTCTTGTGTTCCAGTCATCAGCACACAGGAGGCCACCCCTTCTGAATCTACGTGCTAATAACATTTGCTTCATACTTGTGAGACAGCAATGTAGACAGCACCCTGATGACAATGGTTAACTGAGTGCACAAATGTGTGAAAGTAAACAGGGAGGCTTTTCCCTTGCTTCTTTTGTTGTTTTTTTTTCCCCCTGCTTATATGAAACTGAAACACAACAGCCATCTAAAATGCTATTAACTCAATTAGTATAAATTTAATGTCCCAAATACCTTCTGAGCTATTTATGCAACTTGTTGAATTTTAAGGACTATATGTGGAATATGACGGAAAATACGAAAGAGCAAATGAGAACTTTACGTGATGCATTTCAATGACAGCTGTGTGCAGAGAGCTACAAGGACACCGCTCGGCAGTAATGCAAGCACCCTTATGGTTAGTCCTCATCATTAATACAGTCAAAAGCACTTTCTGTCTACAACGAGCATTCCAGCACACAGAAACTCAGGGCCAAAATACCTGGCTGCAACAATGGGAAAAAGTCTGTCTTCTGCATCAAACTCTTTCCAAGGTTTCTACAGGCAATGCCGTGATGGGATCTTTCTGTGCATCTTGGCAACTCTCCCTCTCTGACTCTCACTAAATGATTTTTCTCTTCAGGTTAAAAAAATAAAAAGAAAAAAAGGAAAGAAAGAAAGAAAAAAGAAACAAATCCTCATCTGTACCGCAAACAGCATATTGATAAGGGAGAGTAAGGGAGAGGAGAGCAAAACTCCACTATTTTTTGCTGTTTTTTTTTTTTTTTTTTTTTTGGCAGCTAATTCTTCTAATGCCCACAGGAAGACACTGGTGTGAATGCTCTGCCCTCAGCCCCTACCTGACGCCCCATTCAAACCCCTCCATAGCTCGAAAAAGCCTTGAAGGATGAGGTGTGGGGTCCCTCCCGTTACAAATCACATCTGACATGACAGGAGAGCCGTAGAAAGCTGTGATGAAACCTCAGGAGAAAAAAGCAAAGTAAACAGAGGATTTACTGGCATAAGGTTCACCTCTTCAAACTCTTTTCTCCCTTCAAGTGCTTTGCTCCCCTCTGGGAAATGCCTTTCCAAGTGTACACGCTGGAATTTGAGAAGACAAATGTATCACAAGCGCTTCAAAGGCAGACACAAAACTAAGCTGGGCTTTAATCGCTGCCTGCCTGGGGGCACAGGGAAGACCACAAAAGCTCTGCAGAGACAGCGTCTGGGAGGAGCGAGGGCTAAAAATACGGGCCAACTGCAGAACAAATGTGCCAACCAGGAGGCGTCTATGTACATCAGTGCATACAGAATAAGAAATGAAAAGGGCACCTAACAAATGCCACGGTTGGACACAGTCCAATTTCAGCCTCACGTGAGCCCAGTGCTCCCACACCTTCTAATGCAAATACCAAGCCACCAAGCCCGAAGTCCCCATTCACCTCTCAACAACTCTCAACTCGAAACAGCAGCAGCTGCTGACAATGAATCGCGTTCCTCTGCAAAGTTTGAGAATACAGACAAAAGCAGCACATGTGGGCTTAAGCTGGCTACAGGAAGATGGGTTTCTCTTGCTCTGCAGGACTTATTTTACTATGCTGGATTCATTGCAGACTTTGTACCAGGGATGTCGAAGGTGTTCAAGTCAGGACAGAGAAATCCTGGAGAAAGATCACAGTGAAACCATGTGTTGCCAGTTCTGGCAGTACTAAGCAATCTGTATCAGTGCTGTTTGAAAAGTCATCCTTCCCAGCTTTGGTGCAGCTATTTGTAAGCAGCGCCTTCTTATCTCTCACTGTGCTTGTAAGTTACACTGAATACACTGACAAAAAAAAAAAAAAAAGGAAAACTATACCAGGATCAAATTAGAAGCAGAGAGCCTATTAATACAGCCTGTATGTATCCACAGTCAAAGATGAAAGTAGCATTTTCAAGTCAACACCTAACAGTGTTTTTTTGTGTTGTACAAACCTAATCTCATTCACAGAATGCTCAGAAAAATATTATGAAAATCACCATTTTGGCCTTTGCAAGAGAATACTTCTTGGGCACAGCCACGGATCAAAACAGGCTCTACCCAAAGTCACCGCGTTTGGGAGGACTCCTCTGTAATAACCACTGGGCGCTACAGGTTTCAAACACATACCACCCAAGAGCCTAGCTACCTGACCTGCATTTCCATCACAACCCCTCACTCTGACCTTAGCTGTGCTTCTCCTGCAGCCTGGGAACCACACGGCTTCCCTTCGGGGACAAACCACAAACCTGCATTTGCACATCCTTCTTGTGCGATGTCTGTAGCTCAGCTGACAAACACCCTGCTCCTGCTGCCATTCTGCTTCTGCAGAGAGGTCCCAATCAGGTCAAAATACTTCCCTCACATTTTAAAGGCCAGCTCTGTTTACAGCCTTTCTAAAGGAACCCTTGGAGGGCTTGCATCGCTTTGCAAGCTCCATTTTTCAAAGCTCAGGTGTGACACTGTCATGTCTATCACCAAACATAGCCCGAGAGAAGGATTTCCACAAACACAAAGTTCAGGTTCTAATCCTATCTGGTCCTCAGAAGGTCAGGGAGAGGCAAAGTGCCGCGTTCCGCATGGCGAGGGCCCTGGCATGGAGAGTTTTAATGACACCAGGGCCTCTCCGCGTGTGCACACATCGCGATTCAGCAATAACAAACAAACACTCCCAAACTGGGAAGGAACACTCTGTACCCCAGAGTGTGGATGAGATCACTGCCAATTACATCCTGATTGACATTCATGCTAAAAATAACAGTATAACATTATTGAAAAGTAATGTTTTAAGCTCAAAGCTATTGCACGTTGTCTGAGCTGTCCTCCAAAACCTGTACAGGCTTTAATTTGCCAAACTCCATCTTTATTAAAGCATCCCCCACACAGAATGAGTGCTCTCTGGTACATTGCCCACTATTTCTATAACTTATCAGACTGGCTAACATGCAAACAAATGGGCAGCCACAGGGACAGCAGTGGAGGCACTGCAGGCAGCCCTCGTGCAGCTCAGGGCTCTGACCCCAAGCACTGAACCCAGAGAGCAGCGGCTGCGCTGGGCAGGCACCACTGCTCAGAGCTGCTCCTTGTGGCAGCAGGACTACACTCCCTTCACTGGAGGGGTCATTCACTGCCATCCCGGTATCAGGGAAGTCCTACAGATACCACACAGATGGAGGGACCATGTGCAAGCCAGCCCTGAATGGTAAGTGCTCACAGTCTCAGTTTCTCTGGCACGACCTATTTCCTCTCCAAGTACAAAGCCCTGGGCCTGCTGGGCTGAGGAGCACGTATCTGTCACAACTCCATCCCACACAAAGCTGGGTTTTTCCACAAAGTAACAGACATCAGGATGTGCAGCACACAGCCACTGGGCAGTGCTCCGAGATGTACAGGACCATCTATTTGGCCAGTTCTGAGGCCAGGAAGGATTTAAACAGCACTACATGAGAAGATAATTAAAACAAGTCTCCTCTTTGTTCAACATTAATTACAGCTCTGTGACATCTTGTTTTGTAATGCTTGTTAATTACTCAATAATGATACCTTCCAACTGCCAAGGAAGTCAGCGGATGGCATCCCTACCAGTAAGGGCTGCTCCTGGAGCACAGCCCTCCTTCCATGCTTGGACCTCAGCACACTCAAGGGCTGCTTCTTTGTCAAACCACAGGCAGAATCACAGAATGGCTTGGGTTGGAAGGGACCTCCAAGATCATAATTCTGTAAGAATCCATGGGAAAAAAAAAAAATCAAAACATCTCCATCACTGTAGAATAAATCTGACAGTGCGTTTGTCTGGAGCTGTCCCAACTCTTCTGCCAGATGCATAGCGAAGGATGGTCACCAACAGAATGACAGCAAATAGTAATGTCTTGTACAGAGAAGTCATTGCAAAGGATTTCTGAGGCCGAGCGTAACAAGAGGTACCACCGCTGGTGCAGTGCTGCTGATCTCAGCACCCTGCAGACGTCTTGTTGCTCTGTCAGAACGAACATGAAATTAAGGACTTCTGTCGAGGACGTGGCTGATGGGCCATGAGACCTTGAAAAATGAGTGCTTCTGGCAGGTTTGGACGGGAGCACAGCCAGAGAGCAGATGGAGAAGCAATAGCAGATGTTAAAGCAGTTAGCTTTGTCCATATGCTTTTCCATTTCGCTGTAATAAGTACATTGTACTTTAATCGTCAGAGACTGAAGACTTGTGAGAATCATTCTGAGAGCAATGTATGAACCGACTTCGTGCCTGACATTAAAGAGAGAGGTACAAAGGGTGAAAACAAATGTATTGACTTTGAACTTGAAAGCTGGTCAAGATGAAAGATGCAATGGCATCAAATACAGTCCTCTAGTACGTACAAAGATCATGAGAAAAAGTGATCACTTGGATTTAAAGGGGGATTCTGAGACTTGAAAAAACACCAGTCCTTCAGGAAACAGCACTAACAAATACCATCACTAATACATAGGTTGCTCTGAAAGTCATACCTCCTACTTATTTCCATGGAAACTACAACAGATACAAAGAGCACAATAACACTGTGATAGAGAGAACTCCCAGCTACCAAATGCTATTTTTCAGCATAGTCCCCACCATTAGCTGTGCATTTTTGCCAGTGATGAACAAGAGCTGCATACCATGCTCATATAAAAATCTGCACCAGTCAAGGTGATCCAATGCTCCCAATGCTGAAGTGCACCACCCATCCCTCACTGTGCTACATCTACTGCTGGGTCTCCATCAATGTTCAGTGAGCAAGAATGCCAATGGGCGCCATTTTTTCTGCACGGAGGAATTCAGTTTCGCCCCTTTGCTTCATTCATACTTCCGTGTCAGACACCATTGTGTCAGAGTGCCCCTCTGCTGCCATCTGTCACACAGCAATAACGTGTAATGGGATGTTGGTGGGAAGGTTCGGTCTCTGCTGCCACCCCACCAACAGCTGCCTCTGATGCCATGGGCCAATGTAATAAAATAGGAGGCATTACTTTCAGAGCAGCTCCTGTAGAAGATGCATACTTTTTCCTTTTGTATAAATGCTATTTTTACAATAAGGTAAAATATAGAATAAACACAGCTTCAAAACTTTGGCTGCTTTCCTCAGAACAGTTTTTCTGGTATTTTTTTGCTACTGTGTCTGACTTTGAGTGATTTGGATCATGTAATAATAGCACAGAGCACCCCTCAAGAGATGGAACAGATTTTCACATTCCCTGCAGCTCAGTACAGTGCCTAAATGAGCAGCTCTTTTGCATTAACAGTGATTTCAAATGCTCATCTGGCTATTAGAGTCTGGAATAATACCACAGGGAACTGTGAAAGCAAATATCTGCAGTATTTTAAGAACTGTCAACCTTCTTTTCTGCTATCTCAAGCTTTTCAGGAAAATGTGTACTTCCGCAGAAAGACTGGAAGACAGCAGAGATTCAGTGTGTAACACAACTTGCTTTATACTCAGGAGCTGTCCCCAGCTTACAAACGCCGTTCCCTTCCATGCGACGCCCAACCCCACGCCCAGGCTCAGGCAGCTCACAGCCGGTGCTGGCAGAGCAGCTGCCCTCCAACACTGACAGCATTTTCAACCTCCTGGCTTCATTTCAACTCAGCCCCATCTCTGAACAGAGCTCAGCACAAAGTTAGGGAAGAGATGAGGAAGGACTGACCCGAAGTGCAAAATGCGGTTTCTGAGGAAGCTCAGGAAAACCCTGGAGGCTTATTTGTCCTTTTTTTCTCTTCTTTTCCACCCACAGCTCCTTCCCAAGGGAAGGTGGATGGTACAGTCCTTCCAAGACACGAAGGAGCTTCATGTTCAGACATGAAGGAGCTTACACAAAGTCAGCACTTTCTCAAAGGAAAGGTGATTTAAGTGACTTCTTGTATTAATGCCTATTATTCTGTGCTCCCTCAAGCAGCACTTGAAAAATGCTGCAGTTTCGTAAGTAAAGAAGCAATCGCCACTTATGCCCCATAGGTTTCTAGAGAGCAGATGATTACCGGTGGAGGGGGCTCTGGGGAGGGCGAAGCACAGCCCCGTGCCCTGGTGGTGTGGGGCGGACACAGGTGGGTGTTTTCCTGAGGGCTATACTGGTAATGAAAAGAAAACAGAATGTTTTGCGTATTTCACTACCAGCAAATTGTACCACTGAATTCTGTGATAGAGGTGCCCAGAAAGATCGTTCTACATAAATAAAGAACACCACGTGTTTACAGGAGTAAAGCTTGGTCACTTGAATGCAAACAACAACACGATGACCACACTGCGCGCCCATTACCTGCCAACTCGTTCATCAGTTCCCAAACTCACCAAAAGATATTTCTCCTGCATTCCACTGTCAGCAACTCATCCCACAGCAAATAACATAGCTGCGTGAACTGAACTCTTTGCCTTCATCCGTATTTCTTTCAGCCAGAATTCAGCCCATATACACTTTATGACTTTCAGAGGAGTAGTAAACACTTGAAATTGCTTCCTGATGATTTGTTATTAACTAGATTCCAGCTAACTTCATCTGGAGAAATACTCCAACTCACATCTAAGCAATCTGGAGCAGCCCACAGTGAACTGCTGAGATACACAATAAGATTTCTGGCAGCTATGGAGATTAAACATAATTAAAATACAGATGGTAGAAACCAAAGACCCCCTCACATACAAATGAAAACATCCTTGTAAAATACGGTCAGTTTAACACAAACATATTCAGCCTTAATTAGGTAGAAAATCTATTTAGATAAATACAATACAAAGAATAATAATGAACTTCTGGATTACATTTTGTTACTTGGAGGGAAAATACAACACAAATAAATGGGAAGTAATTGGAGCTTATTTAATAGTCTCAGACTATCAGCTTGAACAACTATAATCGTTAAAGACCCTGCAGTGATCTTCTACTGATAAATGTTGTTAAATCAGAATTACAATATGACAAGCATGAACAGCAAAGCCTATTAATATGAACAGCACTAAAAGAAACAGATTAATTCCTAATTCTAAGCTTTTTTCAGCTGCCCAGTACCACGAGAAGCCTTTGAACCAACTGTTCTGGAAGGAGAGGACTCCACATTTCCTCTGATTTTGAACAAGAGTGAAATAGGAGCACTTAAATACATAGGACAGCTGCAGGTGAGCAATGGCCATCCAGCACTGGAAACACATTAGCACAGAGCTCAGCATTCACTGTTCAAAATGAGCCAAACAGATTTCTTTGCACAAGTCTCAAGCACTGCTCCTGGACCCTGAGGACCACAAGGGACGGATGGGTGTTCGCAGCACTTTCTTGCAGTACGAATCCGGTAAACCTGGCACTACCTCTTGCTGGTGAAAAACAAACTGCTGCCATTTAATTTCCACTCCTGGAAGGCAACTTTGCTCTAACATCTCTTCCCCATCCCTTCCCCCAAACACAAAGAGATGCTGTATGAGAAGACAGTCTCTTTTACTCCTCTTTCTCCAAGGAGTGCTTCAAAGTCCCTTTCCCCACAAGTTAGCCCAGAGCTGCCCCAAACCTTCTGTGCAGTTCCCCCTCAGTCAGCCCTGCCCTGCTGGGGCAGAGATGGATTTCACTGCAGCCAAAGCCTGCCTCCCTCCTGTCATAGCTGCATGTGGTTTGGCTAAATTTTCCGCCCCTGTAAACAGGCATGCTTCCTACAGGCCCATGGCTGTTTGCCAACCAGTACTAGGAGATGATTTAATTAAATGGAATTAATTCAAGCCTCCATTAAACCAGGCTCAGGCGCTACCATTAACAGGAATGCACCCGGTCATGCTGCTCACAGGTCACATCACCGGACCTGTCACAGACCGCCCAGGACGAGGGGTTTGATCCTGACCACGCCTTCACAGGATGCTCTGCAGCTCCCACCTGGAATTCCATCAGAAACAAAGAATGGCTCACGCTAAGGCAGCGGCCACCTCCCTAACAGGCACTTCCTACCTGACAGCACTGCCCTGGCAGCGCAGGGTAGCACTGACTTTGCCAGTCACTCTCCACAGCCCGTGAACGCAGAGAACCCAAATCACAATGCGCTCCATTGTTTTAACTAACTTAACTGTGTTAGTGCACCATAAAAGTACTTCCTTCTAAGGGCATCCACAGCAAAGGTTTATATTTACAGCTTACAGTTTTTATGGTGACCTAGAGCAATCTTCACCTCGGGGACTCTAAGGAAGCGCTGCTTCTGAAGGCACGGGAAAGTTCAGCCCATAAGAATGCTTTTTTATTCCTGGTGGCTGCCCCAGAAATATCCCCTCCTATTCTCCCTGCCATGGGGAAAACAGTAAATCATTGCTAACAAAATACTTGATCAAAACAGCAGCTTTGGGCTGTGTTGCAAAGCCTGTTCCAGCAGCACAGGACTGAGCATTAGCAGCTCCACAGCCATACTCCCAGACCTCATCCATGAGCAGCACAGCACATGTGGGAAGTCACGCAAGCGGCTTCAGCAGCACAGACCTGAGCAAGCACCAGCTTGCACACCCAGAGGTTTGCTGGGGGCTGGTCTCTTCCAAATTAGCCAAGGTTTCATGTGGAAAAATAAATACATTACCACTACAATAATAATAAGAGCAATGAAAATCTGCCTTGTCTGTCAAGAAATTTTCATTCGTGTCTTCCTCCTATTCGCCCCATTCTAAAGCAGCAAAATAACGTAAATGGAGTCTGATAAAGTGAAACCTGTGTCTACAAATAGATGTTGTGCAAATGTTTATCAGATTTACCTGGGATTTTGATTAGTCATCCTATATCATCAGCACTGGTCCAAAACAAGCTCAGAGTGGGAATATGATGCTACCAATTGGCAACTGTGGCACTATTTCCACCTACTGGATTTAAATGGGTAGAGGAAGTGGCAGGATGGAGTTCCTACCGTTCACTACCCAACCAGCCACTCTTTTCTGTCAGTTGGATTTCTTCTTGATTTTGCAACATTCTTCAGCCCCCAACAACCACTGTGGTAATGGTGAAAGGCAAAAACACCTTTCACTCGGAAGCGCTTACAGAGAGGAGCTGTCAGTGACCGACACACTCAGCGGGGCCTTCTCTCATTTGGCCAAAGGGAATCTGAATCATGGCTTCCCCTCTGGGTTTGTATTTCAAGCCTGGTGTGTAAGACAGGATTTAGTCTTTGACACACAGGAGAAACCTCTGTTACAAGCATATTTAATAGTCTACAGCAATCCTGATGTACGTGCTCCTGTAACAGATCTTTTAAAAGGAAACTCTTTCCTGAAAATTTCCTGATCGCAGAACAAAGCTTCATTTGCAGAGACAGCACAATAATGTTCGTAATGTGGTCCATGCTGTGTTATTCAGAATGCATATTTCCCATTACTATTTCTTACTATGCAACCAATTCAAGTACCGAAGTGACACCTGACAAGTATAATGCTATATATTTATCAACAGAATAATAACGCTCCAGCAGAGTAATCTTTCCAAAAGGTTTGAAGGAAATGAAGAAAATCTCTCTCTAATCTTACCTAGGATGCAAAAACTGCCAAGATGAGGGCACTGCCAAAAATCTTCCTAGCAGAGCTATCAGTACTATGAATTTGAAGCTAGCTGTTTCTAATCCGTGCTTTTTAAGGATGGGTGTATCAATCACTACACGGAGCAAAGCCTGTGACACACGCATTGCACCGTGTGCCTTTTGTGATGGGTGCAGATAATGCCTTCCCAGCTTGCAGGCCCTGATGCTTTACTTGGCTCTTTCCCTATATCCAAGGCAAACAGCAGCTATTATCCTGCCTGCTCATCCACTGTCTCTCAGTAACGTAATGCTGCTACGAGAGAAGCAGCATATTCAGCAGGTTTCTGGGATTTTGGTCCTTGCATGCATCTAACCTTTCCCAGAAAAGCTCCTCATGTTGGCAAGCTGCTGGGATTTCCCTTTCTAAACTCTGGGGCAAAGTTCTGACCCCACTGCATCCGCTCACAGCTCCACGAAGGCACAGCTAAAGCAAGGAGAGGCAAAGCAGGAGAGCACCTTGCTCCCCGAATTCTCCCTTTGCCTTTCCCACCCCCCTGCTGCCAGCACCATGCAGGGTGAGCGCAGCCGCGTGAGAAGGATGGCACAAAGTGCTTGCTCCGGGCTGTGCCGGCTGGAATACCAATGCAGCCCAGCAAGGAGCTGAACAGCAAACAGGAAGGAGGAAAAAACCCTCTGCCACTAAAGAAACAAATAGCCAGAGATGAGCTTTCCCAGCAGGTAACACATTGCAATTCTGAGTGCGGCCGTATCGCAGAGCAGAACTTGCGACAGAGGCGGCTCCTCCAGGAAAACGAGCTCCAGGTTCCTACTGCTCATAAAGGCAGGGTGACTTCTTGTCAGCAGATCTGAAATTGCTGCCCTTTATAATTCCTTATTAGCATCAAATTATGTTAGCCGAGCGGACTTGAAGAAACCTGATCCAAGCAGAAGCCTGCTGTAAATACTGATGTGCAAAGATGCATTTTGCATGCAATGAAAGCCGAGAATGAGCTGTCGTCTCCACTTAGTTTAACTCGTGCACTGTCCTTTATCATAGCAAAAGCCTTCATCGAGAAGAAACAATGTTAGCCTCTGCCTAGGGCCCAGATTCTCAGTTCATGCTCAAAATAATTTTCTGCCCCTCCAAAACGAAAGCCTTTGAAAGCCTGTTAACAACCGCATGGGCTATCACTGGCTCCCAGAGGTGCTCAGGAAAATTCAAAAAGAGCAGGCAGAGGAATCTATCAGGAAACATTTTCTCTTGGTATCGAAATCCCTAAGCCTTGAAAAAGGAACTAGATTACTATCATTCTTAACTCTTTGACCCAATGACGAGTTGGACAGCTTCCAGTAAACAAACTGTCTGTTATAGAAGCAATTAAAGTAAGTAGAGAGTCACTTGAATTATTTTATCCTTCCCCATTTGTGAATGCATGTGTGCTACCTCACCAAAATACCCCTGGAAACAGAGAACGGTGGTGACAGCCAGGAGGGACACCTGAAAAATCCCCCATTGGCCTCTCTGCCATCGGCCGCCCACAGGAGCGGCACGATCCAGCACTGCACAACAGCTGAACTACAAATGCCACACAGCCAACAAGACCATTCCTGTACGTTAGCGCATGACTTCAGTGCTGCTTTTACAGAGCGCGGTGAAGTGCTGACAGCCTCTGCCCAGAAATCAGTGCGATGGAGAAAGAATTAGTTAAGAAGTTTTTGCAGGAAATTATTTAATGCGAGTCCTCATTGCTGGAAGTTCGGCATTCATTAAATGCAAACAGGAAAGTCTTTAAGAAGCAGCATTTAATTACTTACGGATTGTTTTAATTGCTATTTCAAAGCAGTAGCTTTTAATTACAGATCATATTCATACAACTATGATGTGATCGTGATCGTTAGGAGTTACTGTAGTGCTCCTGTTCACCAACACAGCATCTTTGTACTTAAAGTACAATTATGTCATTAAAAAGCCACAGGAACTTCATCATTAATGTGTGGGTAGCGTAATCTTAATTTTCTCCTGCAGATATTGAGCTGAGACCAATCATGCAAGATTTTCCAGTATGTAAAACAACTGTCACTTTTCATTACAAAGACTACAAAGCAAAGGGAACACTGAAATAAGGCTGAAACAACAGCTTTCCAGATTTAGAAAATCCCTTGGCACACGCTGTCTAGGACTACTTCGTTCAATGGCTAAATTCTCCCAGGAGTTCTGAAACAAGGTGTAATGTCCCTGTGTTCAGAATTCCATTCCAGGTCAGCAGATTAGTCAACAGCAGACTGTTCCACTTATCCTTCATGCCGATGACGGTACAGTCTCGAGTGTCTGGGCGGTTATTTTTTTATTTATTTAAGAAAACCTGACTGAAGATCAGTGCAATTGCCAGAGGCTGAAGATTTTAGCTCTTCATAATACAAAAAAAGGTCAGGCAGATTGAATGGCAAAATGTATAAAGCCAAAAGTAATGCCTGATTCAGAAACAGGAGTTACAGTGAAAAAAGTCTTCAACAATAACTCGTTTCAAGCAAATGCAGATTCTGACATCAGCACATAGGGACGTGAAGGCAGACAGCTTTCAGCAATGTTAAAGAAACAGCTCAGCCCTCCAAGATCTTGAACATTTGGCAAAATCAGGAAGGAAGAAGGAAAATATAAAGCAAACAGCTTTATACAGTAAATTCAAATATGTATATAACAAAAGTCAAAGACATTCATTGGAATGTACATGGTATATAAACAGTGAGAAAGGATGAGGAGTTTCATAAATGCTGTTATGATTATTCTCCCAAAGCCCCAGATAGCTGAACAAAACAAACCCCGGACTGGATCTGCTTAACACTTACTTAGCCCTCAGCTTCCTCCAGACTGTAATTTCTGACCCAATCTTGAACCATGCTGCTCAGCACCCCTCCTGCCAGATGCCATGTATGCAGGTACAAGGCCCTTTGCGTGTTTTCCTTTTAATCTCGTCAAAGCTTCTGCTTTGCTGTTCAATAGTTCACCTTTTGTCTGATTGCTGCCCTTTCTCAGGTTCCAACCTTTGCAGATCTGAGGACCTGTCAGACAAGGAACAAAAGACTTTTCTAAATAGATAAGGGAACATAAAAACAGCCACAGGTCAGATCCTGCTCGCAGTTCCAGCAGCAGATGGATCCCGTGAAGTGCTGTCAGGATGAGTCAGGCTTCTTCAGCTGGCTCTCCAGTGAAAGCTGATGAAATCCCCACAACTTTTCAGCCTTAAAGCAGCAGCAGCAGCACAGAGTTGGGTGAGGACCAGAACACCATCCCTAATTAACAAAGCTTGAGCTTCCAAACACTTGAGTGTCCAAAGTTGGCCATCTATGCCATGGTGCTGCAAAGCACATAATTACAGTACTAAGGGATTCACCAGATCCACTGGGCATTTACTGCCTTCACAGCAGAACAGATCCCTACCATGGCAGTGTGCAATATTCATGGATTTTTTTTCCTGTAACAGAGAACATGCTTTGAGGTTACGTTCTGAGCACACTAATGCTATCTGAAAGCTTATGCGGATAATGTTGAATAAAGCTATATTAATTAATCTCCTTCCTATGTATATGGTGATGGTCTTGCAAAGGTGAGAAACAGGCATTCAACGTAGCATTAAAAAACACATTCAGACTGCATGTATTATCTAAAAGTACTATTTTCATGTGTGAAATGAAGAGTTAACCAAGCACCTCAAAGTCAGGATAAAGCTGCTCCAACACAGCAGCTTTCTCTTTGACCAAAATCTGCCTTATGTTATCACAGAAAACAAAAATGGATTCCTTACTCCTTTCTCAGACAATTCCTTTTTTTTTTCCTTGCTGTAAGCCCTTGTCCATCCTGCTGGTTAGGAACTCCTTCACCAGTACACCGGGCCAGGAAAAGCACATCCAGCATCCTTCCACAGCTTTCTTCCCCTAATTCACCATATCAGAAATCAGAGTCCCTGTTTCTCTTGCATTATCTCCCCCTCTAACAGACTCATATTGATGCTGGAGATCCTCCTCCTGTTCTTAAGTACCATTACAGTCCTTATGAAGATGTGCACAATGGAAATACTCATCAAGCTGTGAATTTACAATACACTACAAGCACTGAAGGCCAAACTAAACTCAGCAGATTACGCATCACGATACACTCACATTTTACATGTAACTTACATACCACACATTTCCTGATTTTTCTTTTAAAACAGTTTCGGTCTCCACTGCATCCTCGTAAATGTGTGGCCTCTCTTATAAAAGGACCAAGTGAACAACAAAGGAAAGGAGTGGGTGGAAAGAAAAAAACCTCTTTGCTGGGCACCCTCTTTGTTGACCCAGTTAAAGGAAGCTGCATTTTCAATTATTAGTTAAAATGTAGAAGACACACATCTATATTCTCTGTTTTGTAATGGCAACAGACAAAGCTGCTGACGTGGCACCTTCCGAGTGTTTGATGACTCAGGATTACACGGTTTGTGAATGGAAGCTTTTTATACACCAGTGGAATTTCAGGTGCTAAGATGCAGAGAGGCAATTCCTGCATGTTATTCAGAGAAGGTTACGGAACAAAGGAAAAATCATCACATTGCTTCATCTCATCCATTCACACAATGCACGGTGACTCATGGCTGCTGACAAAGCCTGGACTCCCAAGGAAGCTCAGCGCTTCTTGCTATCAATTTTTTTAATTTTGAAGTGAGGATAGCTGCAATTACCACTCAATGCCACTCACTCTACTAACACTGTTATGTGCCTAAAATAGCAAACGAGCCCATTGGAGCAGACAGGAGCAGCTCAGTGCAGCAGCCTGGGGGGGGATGTTCCCATTGATTTTGCAGGAGCGCAGCTCCAGCCAAGGGGTGTTCCTGCAGCCAGCCTGCACTGCACACCGACACAAGCCAGCCCTGGAGAAGGCCTGGGTCCTATGGGTGCAGCAGTGCAGCACCAGGAGACCAGAACAATCACGGAGTAGCGCGTACCTAATTAAATGGGGTTGAGCTGCTGTACTGCGAGAACTCAAAAATCACCGGTAAGAGACAGGTGAGAAAGATGTACAGACCTGTATGGGAAGCAGAAGGCGTTTTCCACAGAAAAACTACAGCTCATCTGAAGTAAAACAGGAGACGGCAAATTCAATCTGCAGATTCAGCAAATTCAAAGGGAGAAAACAAGGATGATTTATCTGAGCTCTCGGTGCAGTCTGTGGCCAGCTTTAGCTAAAACATAGTAAACTTCTAATGCTCATACAGCATCTTTCATCCCACACACTCCACAACACACATCTCCACTGAAATACCACACATTTCAGCCGTAACACAAGCAATAAATAACTTCCACTACAAGAATGTATTCTTTTTTCCAAACTTGTTTGGAAAGCTGCGGGCAAGACTTCCCGGTAAAGATGTGCCATACAAATATCAAAACAGGACTCCTCTAACCAACACTCCCTCTGTCTTAGAAAATCCGAACTGGATCTCAGCTAGGCTTATAATCCATCTACAGAAGGCAGCCTGCACACACAGCTCATGGGAGTCCACACAAAGAGAAAATGGGAACGTGCACCAATAGTAAACCCAGTTAAGGGTCATCAAATTCTTTGGACAGAGTTGTGGCAGCTGAGAGCTTTTGTTCCACTGATTTAGTAGGTCAACTAATAGACGCTGTAATGCCAGACATTTGAGTACATGGTCATTAAGCAATACTTCTGCAAAGCCAGAAGAGCTTAGATGCTACCCATATGGTCCACAGCTAATTTTAGCCACCAGTGAAGCAAATGTATGCTACTATAATAAGAGATACAACTGCTGTACTGAGATGACACCATTAATTTAGGAACTACTGAACAGAAGCTTGCAGTCTCTGCTATCCTGATTGTTCATCTGCAGCATAGAATGATTTGTCAAGTCAACAACATTGGTTACTCAGTGACTTCCAAATCAAGAGCAAGCAGCTTTTTAATAGCTCATGTCCTTCACAGGAAGAGTGTGGTCTACACTGGGGTTCAACGTTACATGATGAAATGGAAAACACACACATGAAGTAGTGACAAAAGGAAAAAGGAAAGCAGGGATGAAATGTTTTTCTGTACATCAAGGCCAAAGGAAGGCAATTTCAGATGAATTTGATGTGACTATGGCTAACTGGTATCAAGTAAATGGTAATTGCCAATCTATGCTGGAGAATATGTAGCACTCAGAATTGCCGTGTCCAAAACGGGGCCTGAGATCAGAAAGCTGCAACTGCCCCAGCACCTGCAGAATGCATTACACAGACAAGAGACGTGATACAAATGCTCACTGTTCAACTTCACAGCTGCTGGGAGTGCATCTTCCAGTGTCACGTAGCACACATCGCGTTGCTGCCACCAGCCAGCCCAGCTGCTGACATGGCCTGTATGCTCTCTGCATACCTGAGCTAAACCTTGTGATTGCTGCTGATGTTGTTCTCAACTGCTATTTCCTTCCCAGCCAGTCTCTCACAGCTCAAGCAATCCACAAGCCGTATTCCCTCACTGTCCTGTGGGGTCTCTCCAGCCTAGCAGCTGCCCGCCCGGCCTGCTGGCCTCCTCTTGGCCGCCAACCCATCACCGAGCCCCCAGCAATGCAGCCAGCACAACTCAGTACTGCACCTTTCCAGGAATACAACAGGAAATGCATAATGATGTATATTTCTCAGGTGAAGCCTAAGGATGTCTATTCACTCTCCTTACATGTCAGGGCTGGTTAAATAAAGCATCGCATCAAAGTGAGGTACTTCCTAGCAATTATTTACACATCTAATGAAGAGTATCTTCACCTGATAACCTCCCAGCAGCAGTTAAAACAGTCCCGTGGACAGGAACACATTAACTTCTCCATTCTGTCCATAACCCACGTTTGACTTCTTTACACACGTTTTGGATCAGGAACCACCTCACACACTAAGCCCGCGTGTCCCAGAGCCCTGAGCTGGGGCCTCTAAGGAAGTGACAGAACTTTACTGACAAGTGGACACCAACCCTAAGAACCTTCTGTTTGTCAGGAAATACCTCCTTGCAGTTGATTTCAAGTTTTCAACAGAAATTTCCACGGGCTCTCAGATTCTCATAGTGAATGGACCTAGACGTACAAGGCAATGAAACTTCTTGCATGGATTAGCTTGGAAAATTCACCAATTTGTTAGGTTCTCCAGAAACTAACCGTAAAGCAACATGCAATTACCTTTGTCGATGATGGGAATGTAAACCATTGTGTGTATTCTGATACGAACAAAGAATAAAACAAGGTAAGAATCAACTTGGACAAACTTCAAAATACTAAGTATGTGTGGCTCTGAATCCTGCGGTCATCTGAAGGAACATAGGGATTCACTTACAGCTACTAAGTGACCACTCTTTGCTTTCCATGTTTTTAACAAATCAGCTAATACAAGAATGCTTTTTTTTTTCTTTTTTTAACTCCACACAAGGACTTTTCAAGTGCAGAAGTTTCCTAATATAGAAAGAGAATTAATCAATTCTGTTGCAAAAAGGTCCCAAAATATAATGCTGTTTCAAACAGTTAAGTCTGTGAATTACTGACCTTCAAAACCCCACTGGCCTTATTTACTTACATAAATAGATGCACTAAAGATGATGGTCCAGGCTATGAAGTTACCTGCAAAACAGGGGCAGACAGATGCACAACAGCACTACAAAATACCTCTGAAATAGGAGGGATGTGGGAAAACTCAGAGGAGAAAGGACTGCTCAAGTGCCACTTCTTCTGATCAGCATAACTAAGTCAACCTAAACCCACATGTTGCTGCTATGAAGCAGAAGAGAGCCAAACACCAGAGCTGTGCTGGATGTGACCTGGAGCCCAACACAGCCCAGGTCCTGCCCAGATTCTGGAGCTTGAGCAGGTCTGTAGCTCGTGAGCAAGCTGTGAAGAATAAACTCGTGTAATTTCTCAGCAGCTAATTTAATAGCTTTTTCAAACCATAAAATAAACGAGAAATAGATTTAATACTTGAGAAAAATCCACTGTGGTCAGTAATTCTAACTAATTAAAAAAAAACACACAAAAAACCACCATCTTTTCCTGCAGCTTAATTGCATGTGAAATAGAAATGATCATATAATGATTTAAAAAAAAAAACAATGACAGACTTGAGACTTTCTGCATTTGCATTTAACCCTTACTAGGAGGCCAGAAAGGGCACTAGGAAGGGACAAATCCAAGGAACCCTACAGTGTGCAGTGACGGCTGTGCAGCACGAGTTGAAGATCCCAATCCTTGTACCGAAGCCATACAGGTTATAAAGCAGGAACTCAGTGCTGCATTCCCCACATAAGCAGCCTGCAGCTGTGCCTCACCCCTTTCTCACTGGTTCCCAAACTCCTTCTGTAGCAGTACTTGGAGCAGGGCTGACCTGAGGCTGGCTGTCACCAGAGATGGAAGCAAAGCCGTGACCAACGCGGTATGACAGCAAAGGAGGCAAGAAGACAACCTGGGCATTGTGATTTTACTGTCTAGTATGGCACTAAACGGCCAAAGCACAAACACTGAGCAGGTCAACACAAACATTTCTAGTGGTAAGAGAAACATGTCTTCATGCTAGCAGCAAATCCGAGACCAGAAGGATTTCCTTTGCTATGCTACTCTTTCAGGCTAACTAAAACATGCTGTTCACTGCTGATTTTCGGAGTACAGGAAAGGAACTCTTCCCTGCGCTCAGCTCCCTGCAGCTCTGGGTGCAGCCCTGCAGCCATCGCAGCCTCACACAGCTCGGCCCGGCCTGCACAGAAGGGCCCTGTGCAGAGCACAGAGCGGCCTTCAGGCCAGGCTGCAGGCAGCCGTGTGTGTGTCCCTGCAGAATAAAACCAAATCCTATTTATTTGGGAAGACTCCTGTGTGTTCCCAGCTGCTGCCATGGCGGGGTGGGGTGCGCTGGCCGGGAAGGAGCTGGCTCTGCGGCTGCTGAGATCATTGCACCCACACCCTCACGCAGCCCACGCTCAGCGAGCAAAGCACTGCCTGTTCAGAAGGAAAGCAGAGGATTACTTTTTAACCAGAGCCACAGAACATCCTGCAGCGAGGTGTGCATGGGAGAGTCAAACAAAATGTGCTCTGAACCCAGTGTGGTTTTATCTCTAAGGAGGAATTCTGCCAGTTGATACAGCCAGCACAGCCCAAACCTAATGCCGAATGGAGGCAGCTCTCTGCAGTCCCTAAGGATTACTGGAGACAAATTATCAAGAGCACATCAGTGGCATAACTGCACTGCAAGCCAAGAAGCAAAGAACAGAAAACTTTTTTTCTCTTCTTTTTCCTCCTCTCTGCTGCAAACTGGTTATGAAAACCTATGTTGTGCAGCTGAGCAATGCAGACTGCATTTGAAGCAGTGTGTGAGCAAAAAAAAATCAGAGTGCAGCACTTCCAGAAAGCAGTGACTTGTTTGTGTGCTTCACTGAGAGCTCAGAGCCCTGCCACCCTGGGGAAGGAAAGATGGGGACCTGGAACCACAGGGTTCAAACCAGCAGCTTTAACCAACAGCACAAGGTGACTACACTGGCTAAAAGCACAGTACTGCTTCTTCTGGGTGACTATCACAAGAACCGTGTCCATTCACTGCCCACCTGGCTAAGAGCTAGCAGCCCTCTGGCTCATTACAGAGTGAACAAACCAAACCACCAGCAGACATCCTGGTGGTACCTGAAGAAACTGCCCTCTGTGCAACAGCACTTGTTCGAGCCTTTCATCTTTAGATTGAAAGCTAGAGGGTATATTAAAAGTCATACATAGAGGGTATATTAAAAGTCATGCATGGGTTTTTCCTAAGTAGGGTGAGGTTTCGCACCATCATGAAAAGATCAGACAAGAAGCGCTGGATGATGAGCAGCGTGTGAAGATCATGTCACTATGTGGCATTTAGCTTCCAATCCTTCCCTTTTACAGAGCTCTCCAACTGCTCCATTCTAACACTAACTGCAGGGCAGACAGCAACGGGCAGTGCTGCTGTGACAGGACAGGTGCAGGCCTGGAGCCAGCAATGAGGCCATGCACGGCAAGCCAAGCACCGCGTCCCTGCAGAGTGCACCCAGAGGCACTGCACTGCCGCATGTCCTGCCACGCAGCATGCTCCCAGCCACAGGGATGCTGGGGACACTGGAGCGTGGGGGCCCTGACAGATGCCCTCAGAAGACACACACCGTATCAGTTACTTTACAAAAACATAACATCACCTGAAATATGCACATTTCCAGAGTCTGTGACCACAATCACCACTACAACAATTACATGTCTCTACAAGTGCTCGTTTTGCACTCACAAACGCTCACTTTACACCACATGACTGACCTTAAATTCCTGCTTTTCCCACATGCAATGACACTTAAAACCAAAGATATGAAGGTATTGAGGAACCTAAGGATAATAACCCGCACCTCAGCACCATCAGAGCAGGCCTGGGAGTCATACTTTATCTCAGTAAGTAGTTTTCCTACCTATATCTTTAAAGTCTATCATGATCCATCCTAAAACAAATCTAACACACATGCTCAGGCTGCAATGTTCCTTCCAGGAGCAGAATTCCCATTACGAACACACCGCTCCACAACAGCTTTGAGCCTCAGAATGAAACTTAGGGAAGCTTGGAATAAAAACCCATTCCTTTGGGGAATACTCTGCAATTGTTTGTATTTGAAGGCACCCACTGAGATGGCATGGATGACCCCTTCCCAAAAACCAGACAGGCACTGACCTCAGTGACAGCAAAGCTGGTTTTAGGGTTTTGCAGAGGACAGAGTCTCCTGAAGACCCCCATCAGTACCTCTGTAGCAGAGCCTGTTATCTGCTGCTTTCCCCCCAAACTGGGCAATTAAGACATCCCAGAAGCATGGCGAGAAACCAACTTTACAAAGCAATCTGCACTTCATGGTAGCTGCTCTTTATCATTTTCCAATCAACACTAGTTGGCTTCTAATTGATTTTATAT
>JANHGO010000048.1:12579195-12628060 GCA_024606505.1 Aquila spilogaster
GAAACCAACACTTTGTAGTGTATCCAATTTCACTTAAAAGGGCCTTTAAAACTGAATCATAAACAGAGAAACAGCGCGCGGTGAATTACTGTGCTAAGGATGGCTCTGCACTCCTGCCCGCGCTTGCTCGCTATCTTCTATGGGACACAGCAGTGCCTGCAGGCTGCTCGCAGTGCCCAAGGCACCTTTGTTTGAGGGGATGGCACTAGAAGCAAGCAAGCTCCAATGTAAATAACAACACAACTCTGGATGGCCCCTATGGGAGAAGCAGAGCAGCACATAACACCACCGCAGGGCAGAGGGGCTGCCACCAGAAGCAGCTCTCTGTTGTCCCCTGGGTCACGCTCACACCATGGCATTGCCCACAGTCTAAGTGCAGGTACCAGACAGACCTGCACAGCTTCATAACACATGTAATTAAAATAGCAGTGTTTACTCTTGGCAAGCATTTATTTGCCTGTATGCTTCTGCCCTCTGAGAAGAGCAGGAAGAGCACAAACCAGCCAAAAGAATGAGGCATGAATGATGTGATGTGTAAATGCCCAGCAACGTGTCTGGGTGCTCAGAAATATGCACGAGGTTATTCCTGCCCGTGCCCTCTGGGTAGGTATTTAACATTTGTTTTTACAACAAGGAGACAGTGTTAAGATTTTGAAAGCAATGCTAAAACTTTCCTATTTATGTAGCTTTGCAGAGAAGCACCGCTATTAACCTATATTCCCCCATGTAACTGGACATACCTGAGGCCAAGCTGATGTCACAGCACAATTATGCCACAGCTGTAAGGGATTTTTGTTAGTGTTATATATTAACACATTTCATAAATAACAAATAATAGTAATCAGAGGCTACACACTCAACATCAGAGATACTTCTGGTGAAGAAAAGCACTAACAAGCAGGGTGCTGGTGTTAGTGACTCACAGGAAGGCACACCACCATGGGCAGCCGCACGGAGGCACTGAGAAGGTCAGGTTGCATGGCAGCAATGTGCAATCACAAGAGCCCCCAGCAAGGGGAAATGCAAGCATCTCACAGCCACACTGGTTGCACAAGAGCCCTGCTCAAGCCACACAGCGCAGGGCTGCTCTAGAAGCCTGGCTGAAGATTCACCAGCAAAAAAGCACAACGACAACAAAGCCAGAGCCATCCTGAGCCATTACCTTTTATTTTCCAGAGTACCAAAGCTAGACTTATTCTTAGCATGTCACTCCATTTCTTTAACCAAGTTGTACTATGAAGCTTCAAAGATTATTTTACTGCACTCTACTGCTTAGAAGTCAATAGCAGCTCTCAGTAACAGCAGCTTCGTGGGAGCGAGCATCTAACCATGAGGCCAAGCCAACAGGAGCCTGATGTCCTCTCAGAGAAATACCAGGAGGGTACTTCCCAGTCGGTTTTCCTCCTTACACAGCGCAGACTTGCAGATGGTCAGGGATAGAGTCACGATGGGAGAAATCTTTCTGCAGACTCTGTTTCAGAGCACTGGGGAAGGAAAGTGGTTTCACTTCAGCCCCCAGGCTGCAAGGAGAAGTGGCTGATGAAGAACTGTGAAAGGGGAAGAGAACCAAATCCCATACAGAATCATAGAATACAAACGACCTGACCAGCAGCTCATGGCAAACCTTGGAGACATCCTTGTGCTCTGTGACCCTCATGTGACTGATAAAATGGGGACTGATAACAACCGTGGTAATTCCTTTCTGTCAGCTTCATTGCTTAAAGCCTCGCTCACCGTATTATGCAGACATGAGCTATTCTTTACATCATCTGCTGTTTCCTATTACTTTTCCCAGTGTCCAGCAATAAGAGTTCATACCAAAGAAGCAGCTTCCTCACTTTGCTCTGAAGTTACAAGTTGGTTCTCAACCTGTAAGGTGTTATCTGATGATTAAATGAAATTTTGGCAAAGGAAAGCGAAGCACTTCACAGCTCTCCTACATCTACTACTGTCACAGCTTTACATACCTGCATAGAAGCAAGCTATGCACATCTTTCTAAAATTAAGTTAATTTACATACACATAATGATGTAAATATAACTGCTCTTTCCAGGCTACATTCCAAAACCAGTTTTGAATTTGGAAAAACTATTAAAGTGGGATAGCTGGAAAAAATACTTCATCTTTCACTTAATAATAAATGCTTGAAAGGATTGCAACCTTTCATAAGGTCACATAGAACACCATTTATGGCACTCCAGTAATGCGTCATTCAGCTCCAGCAAAGAATATAAACCCTTGTAATGCACATGGTTAAAATGTGGTTTAATTCTTATTATCCTTTGGCTTTGACTCAGAGTTCCTGCTGCGTGTTATAATGTTCAGATGATGCATATTTTCTGAGACTCCTTAACTAAACCTGTGGCATAAGGCTTTGCCTCCGGCTGCTGGTCACAGCACCCGCCCTACCTGCTCTCCATCTCAGCCTGGAGCCAAAGCTGGGGGACACAGTGCAACACGTGCTCCTGTCGTCCCTTGGGCTGAGGCAGCTCCTCTGGGCACAGCCAAAGTTTGTGTCAAAACGCAACTACTCGAAAAGTGGGAAAACACAGTTCCTTTCCCAGCTTCCCCCAATAATTTCTGGGGGTACGCTGGAGCAGGAGCCTGCAGCACAAACAGTACTTCTCCATTAGCTGGATGCGTTTCTACTCTTCTCCAAAGGCTGCTTGCAGCAGGGAGTGCCTGAGCCTCTTCGCTTCTCCAGCACACACACAACACAGTGCTGGGTGTAATGAGCACGTTCCTCTTGTCTTTTACAAAACTATCAAAATATTTGGTTTTGTCTTGAAGTGAACTGAAAAACCACTTCAGATCGCTAAGACTTGGGACTGGTAGGAAAAGCAGCTTTTTCTGCTCAGCTGCACGGCCTTACCCGGAGCCAACAAGAGGTGCCCCAGGGTACAGCTCAGCACCCCCAGAAGTCTCGCTGCCCCTCTGCACACAGGGGCACTGACACAGGCTGAGTGCAGCTGTGCCCAGGGGTTGCCTCAAGTGCATGCATCTTTGGAATTCACTCCCTTTCAGCATTACACATATTACTGTCAAATAATTAATTTAAATGCTTATTAAGACTGCAAAAGCCAATCCACTGAAATGATAGGCAAATGCTTTTGCATCATGGGCTCGAGCCAGCAAAACCATGTGAGGGACACGTTCATTGCCCAGCACACCGAGGCAGCTGCCTGCCCTCCTGTGCCAGGAGGCTGCTACCCTCGGCAGTACCTCCAATACGGTATTTTCCTATGCACAAACACAGTTATTGAAGACACAAAAGATGAAAACAACAGCTTTGAAACTTGGAATTTCAGCCAAAGTCCTATAATTTTGAATCTGAATAGAAAAAACACTGCATTCTCCAAGAAAATAGCATGGGCAGCATTCAGCCCTCGCTGTACTGTTTCCGTAGTTACTCAGACATGTACCATATCACAAAGAGAGAAATAATAGAAAAAAGGACATCAGGAAAGTGTTCTTGTGCAGCCAGCATTCTGTTATCTGTAGGGAACAAAATATGCTCCCACAGAGGGAAGACAAACATTAAGCAAAAGAAATCTCAGCTTAAAAAAGCTCTGAGATAATGGAAAACACCAACTAAAAGTTAAATCCAAATCAAGAACACAAAATAGAGGAGACGCAGCTTATACTGTCAGAGCCGTGACATTGATGCTGAAAGATGATGTCGGAGTGCAGGCACTGCTGTGGGTGCCATCAGCCCCACATCCCACCAGCGGTGCTCCGACTGCTGCTCTGATCAGTGCCAGTATCGACTTTGGGGTCGCATGTAGCAACACAGCTGGGGAGCAGAGGGGCTCGGCCAGCTGGTCTGAGAGCATCCTCAAGGAAATGGGGCTTTGGAAAATACACAACCTAATCCCAAAGTCAAACAGATGTGAGACTCTGACTTGGAAAGGCATTCACACTAAAACAGAGCAGGAATTCACCTTGGACCAACAATTCTTTATGAGCTTCCTCTGCTGGCCTGCTCAGTGTAAGCAGGGCGCTGTTCCAAGTCTCCCAGCTCAGCCTAGAGCCAACGCAGTGTGAAGGATGGCTGTCAGAACGTAAGGGCACCGCACGCAGGGTGAACCCACAGGTAGCGGGCAGAAATGGCACAGCCCTGATAACAGCACTTTGTGTAAGACCAAGTCATCGATACCTTCTTCCACAGCAAAAGAACAGCTTCCGAACTGCTGTGTGTGACATGGTGTATTACAGAGAGGAAAAACTGCTCATGTTTTTTTTTTCTTCAAGCTGCAAACAGAAGTTATGAGGACTATTCATGGTGGGACAATGCAAAGCAGCAGGAAGTTTACACTGAGACCTCTGTACACAGTACACACATTGATAATTCACAAATACCCGGAGCATGAATTGGGCCTCCACAGCCCATCCCTCACCCCACAGGCATCATGGGTGTTTCGCTGAGGGGGGAGCGGACTTTCTTACAAATGGCTCAGTGACACACATGCAACAACGTCCTGGCAGAACCACACTGCTGCTGGCAATGGCACCTGTACATCTCCAGCACCATCTGGGCAGGGGCTGTCCAACCGGAGAGGGGAACAGCATGGGCCACAACTGGTGCTTGGCCAACAGGGAGCCCTGGAGCGGGATGACACACGTGGGGCAGGAGCAGCCGCTGGGTGTGCTTCAACCCCCTCTCATCATTGGGATTTAAAAATAAGATCACACCCCAAAGGTCTCACATCTGTGTTAGTTTTAAAAGGTTGGGCTATGGAGAATACAGTTATGTGCTCAAACTGGAGAAAAAAAAAAGTGAGAAGTACATCACTCATCACTTCGATACCTAAAATACAAAGGCAGTGACCTCCATTTATGCCAGCTCTGGAACACCACATTTTGGCTTTTTTGCAGCCAGAGGCACAGGCACAGACTTTGAGAACAGTTCACATGAGCTGCATCCAGCACTTACTGATACAGCTTCAACTATTTGTTATTTAAATTACCTTATACTTTTCTTGTTTTAAGAACTAGTATTCAGTACCAACTTTTCAACTGCTATGGCCCCCGTTGTCCAGTCATCACAAGAGAGCTGCCATCAAAAGCCCAAAGCTCAGCCAGCACCGACCACATACCCATGCATGGAAGGCCACAACCAAAGGAGCATCTAGATAATAATTCATAACTAATTAACTTAGTGTCATTTTATAGGTGCCATGTGCTTGCTCTTCTAGTATCATGAATTCAGCATCAGAGTTTATGAACATCGTTTTGTTTGCTGGCTAAAATCTCAACCATTAGCACGCAGTCCTAACAATCACCGCACAGGGGAAAGCACAATTAAAGGGCAAAAACAAAGAGACAAAGTTTGGATATTGGGAGGTTCAGGTTGAATAACAGTAAAACTTTCTTCTCAGGAAGAGCAGTCCAGCACTGGCACAGACTGCCCAGGGAGTGCTGGAGTCACAGATCCTGGAGGTGCTCCAGAACTGTGGACACGTGGCAGTGAGGATATGGTGAGCAGCATGGTGGGGTTGGACTGGACATGGACCTTCCCAACCTTAATGATTATATGGATAATAATAACATTTCCTCCTGCTTCCTGTGAAGCGATGCAACAGTATTTAATATGATTTGCATAATGAACAGCCCTGCAGCAAGGAGCAGGGAACCACTGGCATGCTGTCTCCAAAGGGTGGCATGGGGCAGGGTGACCAGGCTGTCCCACAATGTGGGCACAGGAGCTGGGCCCACGCACCAAGGAGCTGGGGGTCCCCCGGGACTCCCACACCTCCTGCATGCCCTTCCCATGCCCCAGTACACAGCACCTTGGGGTACTGCTTCCTCCTGCTTTCCTCGAGGAGGGCACGAATGCTGCCTTGGCTGATGGGCTGTGACCAGCACATGCAGGGTGCAGGCATGACACAGCTCTGCCCACATGCCCCAGCAGCGTGAGATTTGGGCATCTCCCACCCTTTGGATTTCACAGCATGACAGATTTCACTAATCCTGTTCTGAGGCTGTCAGCTCCCAACACGCACACGGTGTAAGGAGCTTAGGCAGTAATACTGGGCTCAGCCTCGGCTGGGGAAGGCAAGCCTCAAACTCGGATCTCTGCTGATGCCTGCACACAGCCTCCCACTGCTCTGACTCCTCAGGAACTGCTACCTAACTAGTACGGCTGGGGTCAGACAGAAGCAGCCAAGGAGCACAGGCTGTCTAGGAGACAGCAGCTCATGGCCAGGGCTGCTCGTGCCACCCACATGGGACATGGCATGGACAGCAGCTGGCATGTGCAGGACGTGGCCAAAGCCACTGTCCTTGTACTGTGGTCTCTGGCACTCAAATCTGGTTAACTGCAAAGAGAGAAAAGTTTTCTGGTATGTTACACAAAAGTAGACATAGTCAGTTCAAAGTTGCCCTGGCAACTTTGTGTAACTTCGTAAAATATCTGGGAGCAGATCTTGAAAACACTGCATGCAAACCACAGTTGTGAATGTCACTATTCATCCAATTATTATTTCTTAAGAAATTATTTGTGCATTCTGCTCCTGCAGCACAACCATGCTGCTCCTGCAGGCCAGGGAGCCCCAGAAGAGCACACAGGCACTGAATGGGAAAGAATTCCAGGGATAAAAACATTAACCTGCTGCTGCAAAGGACGTGTCGTTCTAGGTAGGAAATGGAGGTGTGATACACAGATTGATTTAACAACAAAGACATTTCTAGCCACTGTGTTTCTGACCTTATGTTTGCCCACATCCATGCATCTGATTATTAGACAGTAACAGCTCAGCAATTTGATTGTACTGGATGTTTCCATAGGGAATGCATGAAGAAGCGTACAGTGCTAAGTCCATGCAAATCCACTTGCACTTTCATTTTTCTCAGCAGGTAGCAAACCATGCTGTTCCTTCTTCACTTCAACAGAAGAACGAGAAATCCTCAGCTACAAGTGAGCAGAAATTGCAGAATCTGAAAGAATCTGCAAAAAAAATGGTAGAATTCCCCTTAGTGGCCATTTATCCCATAGGCATTTCAGCACCTTACTCACTTCCATACCATGTGAAATTGCTGCCCACCCCAAAAAACCATGAGTCAAAAGAAACACACTGAACTACATTGCAAAAAGCAAGCATCCTGGAGGTTTGCATTGTCCTTCCAACATATTTTTACAAAAGACTCCATGCTTATAGCGTTACCAGCCCCAGACATCTCACCACAACAACTGCAGGGTGCTGTTCCTCTACAGGCCCCCAGATCCCTGGATTCGTTTTTTCATGAATACGGACTAATACCACAAAAATCCCCTAGTTTCCAACTTGCGGGGTAATTGAAACACTCAAAGTAATCCCAAAGACACCCAAAAACAGAGACAGAAAAGAACCAGAGCATTATTTTTAGCCATATTCTTTTCCAAACACTTTCCCGATTACTTAATAATCCTTGTCCATATGATGTTCTAATGACTGAAGTGCAGAGTGGGTTTTCTTCTCATTTTCAGCAATGGGGTACCCTTTAGTTAGCACTTAGTTGAGCCATTCTCAGAAGTGTCCCTGCACTGAGCACAAAGGCAGCTCACCGGGCACTGACAAGCGATGTGCCAGGAGCTCAGCTCTGCTGCTCAAAGCGGCCACTTAATGTGAAGTGCAACACCCACGGCCAAGCAGCTCACTGTGAGCCTTCCTTTCTGAGTCACTTATTGAATTAAGACAGAAAATTTCAGAGACAGGAACTATGGGAAAATAAATACCTTTTAATGACAGTATTTTTTCCTTTGCACACGGCCCTCCAGGATACACTGTTGTTCTGAAAAGAGCTCCATCTCAAAAAAAATAATAGTATTAATGAAACGGTAGACAGGACAACACCAAGCAGCGTTCGGCCCTGCTCTGTGCTGCTGAAGCAGACCCTATGCCCAGGAGCACTCCGCACCAGAGAACAGAGGCCAGCCCTGCAAGCAGGATGTGCCCGAACTGCACAAGTGAGAAAAGGGCTCTGGCTTTGCCATAGCACAGCATGCATACTGCTGCACGTCCTCAGCCATCAACAATGTGGGATAGCAGGAAAAGACCTTCAGAGCATTCTTCCCACTGGTTCTTCGCCAACACGTAATCATCTTCTGCACTGCCCAGCCCTCCAACAGCCACAGAACGGCAGCTCTGGAAGCAGACGGACAGCGATCCCTTCAACCCAGAGATGATAAACTCCACTGCTCCAAAGGAGAGAAAAACTGGGCCACAATTTCTCTCTGGGCTCACCACGGCCAAGGCCACTGCATTTGGCTTCTGGTATTTGTGGAATGAGAGCTGGGATGTGCAGAACACTGACAGCCCCGTGCTCTGTGAGGGAGGTAACTCCTGAAACCGTGACAAACCAGTCAGAGTCACAGCTCTTCCAGAGGGAACGCACAACTGCCTCAGCTGCTGAGAACAGCTTCCCTCCTCTCTTCTTTTTCTCCCTTCTCTCCTCGTTATGCTCAGAGTTCTTTGCATTTTAGTGCAGATAAACATGTCTGAACCCTCCAAAAGTGTTCAGCCAATGGGCCCTTATCAAACTGCCCTGGGATGCTCAGGCACTGCTTTAGTCACTAGCAAGGTTTAGAGATTGTGAAGTTGGTACAAAATGTATTCTGTAACACCACAGTAAAAACAAAACCAAGTTTCTGGGTTTCACTCCAGATAAGTACTGTTTCTCAACACAGTGCAAATAAATTTGCCACATCCTACTCTCTCAAACACAGTTGATTAAGAAGTTGAACAACTTCTGCACCAAATCAATACATTACACAGTGCATACTTGCTACGCACAATTTAACACAGGAAAAACGTGAAGCTGAAGAAGTAGCTGCTTGGGAGCTATGTGACCCTGCTTACAAGAACCAAACAGGGCCAATAGGAGCGGCCTGACTGTGTCCTCTTTTGACACGCTGACCCAGCACAGGAAGGTATGAATGAAGCCAGATGATCTGCGATACACTGCTGTTTGAGTGCTGCCATTTGGCAGGTTCCATCTCAACATATTTTGCTACGTCTTTAAAAGAGAGAGGTGAGAGTACTGTAAAAATTAATTCAAGTTCACAGAAACAGTGTAATCCTTACAAAAATATTGGAAAACAACATTTGCTCCACTCTCAATTTCCCTTTGTTCACTTGCGCACAGCTGTCAACTTCCACACACAACGCAGTGTTATCTTTATGGGAGAAATGACAGAGAGCTGCTGAAGCAGAGCGGGGCACAAGAGCACTCTCTTCTTTCAGAAGATCACTTACCACCACACATGCAAAATTTTCAACAGTCATTGAAATAGTTGGAAAAGTGAGGAAATGGGGTAAATGATGAAAACTTCCCGATAAGACCTCCAGAATACTGCCTCCTTTGAACACACAGCCGGGACTTCAGAAGCCAACACCGCAAAACAAACACCAGCCAAGCCCGAGCCGAGGCAGGAAGCCCACGGGCAGGGGAGGCCAGCTCTCCAACAAGGCGATGCATGCCGGCCCATGCAGGAAACCACCGAGCAGAGGAACCGCGCTGCAGCCCTCCCAGCACACCCCAAAGGAACACGGTGCCACGCTCCTCTCCATCTGTCCCCAAAGAATAAGGAAGAGAATAAGACGCGTGGCAATACTTAAGCAAATCTGGGGATTCTCTGCCAACTGTGCTATTAGCATCCTGTTCAAGACAGCAAAGCATTTGGGCTGCTGAGGTTATTTCTCACAAGACAGAAAACAGACACTGGCAGCTAAGGGCTAACCTTGAATTGTTGACTTGAGAGTATGGATCTGAAACAACACGCACCGCTAACATTCTTTTGAGTCAGTAATAAAGGAGTCGTGATTGTTACTGTGTATTTTCATTTCTACACCATGCACGGGTTTGTACTTCATTACATGCTCTGTGCTTTGATACCACTTCACAATGACACTGTGTATGACAACCTGTGTGCGATCCTTCCTTGCCAGCTTTGACTCAAAGGCTTGGCTCCAACGTGAGGTCCATAAAAAACAGTGTAGGCTTGATGAAACGAGTACAGGACAGTCAGAAGTCTTCCCTGGGAAAAGGCCATCAGAATACCAAGGTAGATATATCTATCAGTCACTAAGGGACACTGGAAATGTATGTTCCAAACACTCATCTTCAGTATGCAAGGACCATTGCCATTGCTGTCTCACAAAGATCAACAAGATCGGAAATCAATGATGCTGCCTTGTTAGAAAACAAGGATCAAAGCATCAGTGACTTTGCAAAATCCCTTCTGTCACTTTGACCTTCTCATGCCAGGCATCTCCACAGATTTTATACCATTCACTGTAAAGAAGAAATCCACAGCACAACATTATTTTGGAGTACACACAAACAGCTGTGATCCTAACACTTCTAAGGAAGCTGAGGATGTAAGAAGAAATGAGAATCCCTAACAGATGCCTGCTCTGCCTTGAGAACCCCCTTCCTGGGCAAGTACAGATCACTGCTGCTGCCTGGCTCGCCCTTGCTGGCCTCACCCATTTCAGTGAAGGCTCTGCTTCTCATCCTGCCCAGGTACAGCGACTATAGCTGTCACAGCTTGGCAGCCCCAAGGCAATGGCAGACCAGCCCCGACTTTCAGAGAGTCTGTTATAAGAAATGAGGGGAACGGTGCTAACCTGATTTTCCAATGGGGACCTGGAGGCTGAATCTATAGGAAGAGCAGACAAACAGCCATCACTCTGGGATAGCAGAAAAGAAGGCATTTTGAACCACTAATGGTCCAAAGCAGCACCGTTAGGAACAAATGCTTGAGCAAGGATGACATTTCCTCTGCAGAGCTGTTCCTTCTCCAGATATCCTATCATCACACAGCACTGCAGGACTCCACAATATTTGGATGAGCGAAGGAAGCCGCAGTCAGTGGTGCAGATCAGAGCCTTGTTAGCTACAGAACAACTCCAGGATGCACACAGGCCTCTGCATCTTAGATTTAATCCCTTGCTTCATTTCTTTATTAGATTACAGTTGATTGGTGCTTCACTGTTTTAAGGCATTAAACTTTTTCAGAAAGTTGATTGCCATTTGATACCAGTAAAACTTGGGAGCTCAGCTGAACTTTTCCTCCCAACAGCTGCAGTTACATCGCTGTTTTGTTTCCCATTAAAATGTCATCCTGATGAAAGTCTCTCTGCAGTTCTGCACATTCTGTGTGAGCACACTATACATTTTCCGTAGTTTAGCATCTTCTTTGGTGCCACAATCTAAACCCTTAACTTGGCTCGGCCAGAGGATCCAAGCCTTGTTAAAGAGCTTCTAAACACAAAAGCACAAGAATTGCCTATTTAGCCAGTTAATTAAGGGGTTAGAAAGAGATAGCATCCCTACAGGAGACTCCATCATTACTGTTCTGGGATTAGCACTCTAACAAAATCTTTAACAGGAACATCTTTTAAAGTAAAAAGAACATTTAAAACCTCAGCCCTGCTGGTCCAAGGTATTACTGCAAAGTCTCACTTTCTACAGCATTCAGCTTAATTGGAATGCCTAACGAAGCGGAACCAGGTCAGTGATGCTTTCTCTTTAATCCATCACATCTGTTGAAATTAGACAGCTTTAGTTTAGCAGAATAAATTCTCATCTGTCAGGTTATCAGGCTCCTGAGACTAATTTTGAGTTTTAATATCCCCAGAATCTCAGGTCGTCGTGATTCTTACTTTGCCTAAATCACAGACAACGATGAGGATGAAAAAAATACCTGGCTTTCCTCCAAGAAACCATATATTCGCTTTTACTTTTACTCATGCCTACAAAGCAGCTTTCGGTGCAGCGCTCAGTGTAAACACACTAGTGAAGAAGCCAGCTATGGGTCCATAACAGACACTCAAGGCAGAAGCAGGCTGGGAAAGCCTTGTACGCATGCCTTCCACGCAGCACGGAACGGTGCAGGCAGCACTGACTGCGCCCAGCTGAAAGCATCCGCTAACCGCAGCTGGCCTAGCTCTGAGTTACATTTCATCTTTCACCAACATGTTCCCACACTGGGGTACCATCACTATGCACTGCAGCGGTTATTATCTGACAGCTGGCCAAACGGTATGAAGATTGGAAGGAGACTAAGAAACCTCAGCAAAATCCGAACATGTCATCAGCTAAGCTAGGACAAAAACTCCTCTGAAGGTGGGAGAAGAGGCGAGAAGAAGCGTGTCTTTGGATGGCTTTACATTTCTAAAGGCAAATGCCAGCACTCACAGCTCTCCTCTCAGAGATGGAGCAGGGATCAGCTCATTCACCCTGCAGCTGGCCCCTGCATGAAGCAGGTTGACTACAGCACTGCTCTGCATTGTCCCGTTCCCATTGATACCACTGCAGGAAGATCACAATACCAGCAGGTGCGCGGGGCAGATAGAACACAGAACGTGCCTAAATAGCAAGAGGAAAACACTGCTTTAACAAAGGCCGGCCCAGCTGCACAGCCTCCCCTTTGGGAGATCATCTGGATTTTCTCAGTCGCTGCCAATTTGATTGCACACAAAAGCTCTTTCAGCATGCACTGCTCATTTCCAGACGGCGCTGTATCTATAAGAGGAAGCAGCTACTGTATATATCAAACATCCTGGAAAGATCAGGAGATCCATCTGACAGATACGGCTTCAGACTATTCACAACCCAGACAAATGCAGCGCAATGTTTGCTGAGCAGATTTCTTTGGAATATTATTAATTTCAAAAGCCTTCTTGAAAAAGGAAACTAACCAAGAAAACATGCTTTGAATGACGTTACTATGTGGGACATGCGCATCAGTGTGAGCCAATGAAACTGTGATGCAGCAAGTTTTTCCTGTTTATTTTCCTCCTAATTTTGGCTGTTGTTTGCAAAGCTGTTATGCACAACGAGGACATCTACTTCCCCCCATTATTAAGAATCAACATCCTTCATATACATGACATGCTATGTTATCTCAGGGAAAATAACAGAATATAAGAAGCTTCACTTTTATGGGAAAAACAGGGACAAACTCAGTCAATTTTTAATTATTTTCTTCTTTTCACTCTTACATTTTGCATGAGTGCTCTGTTGCTAGAGACAATGCCTATTGGTTTCCGTTCTCCCAGCAGCAGCCTGCAGCAGGGAACCGCTGCCCCATGGCAGCCCCATCTGTGGGGCACAGGTGAAGAGGAGCTCCCCAGCAAAGGGCATCCTAACACACCGCAGGACACTCTGTCTGAAGCCAACAAGGACCACCTCCTCAGGGACTTGGTACCACGTTCTGCTTCCTACTATACAGCTGATTTAACTGTAGAACTCTTTGCTGATATACTACATGGCATTAGGGTTAGTTTGCCTGCTCTCCCACTCCCATCAGCCACAGCCAGTGACGGCAGCCTCTTCAGTAAAACAGAGAAAACGAACAGAAGTGTTCTGATTCAAATCCTGAACACAAATCACTTGTATTAATTCTTGCATTCCCACACTCATGAAACACATTGTAAACCACTCCTTTCAAGGCAGGCGTTTACTTTAATCTATGCGATAATTTTTTCTTTTCTTGCACTGTCAGGAGAGAATAATGCAGCTTTACTGCTCTCCAGTACTTGTGACTGAAAATTGATAGATTCTTTTTAAAAGGAAGAAAGCTCTGAGGAAAAAAATTGGACAATTTATTAAGTGGTACAACAAAAATATTTTCATAACAATGAGACGGGTCGGTAGCGCTCGATAGAAAACTGCTCCTCAAAGCACAGTGAGGGAGCAGCTGGAGTGAAACACTCAGAACAAATCCCTCAGCCAAAATGCACGCATAGGATGAAATAACTTGAGGCAAAGCGAATGATTCCTCCCAGAAGAGGATGCCAAGTGCAGGTGGGAGCGTGCCCCAGGGCACTGCACCAGCAGGCAGCGTGCTGCACCCAGCGCCGGGCACTGCTGGGACACCAGGCCCACACACAGGTCTAACAATGACAACTGGGTCTAACTGGACGCTCCTGTGACACCAGGCCCACAGGTGGCTCTAACAATGACACCGACCCTGGGACGGCTGGTTTCACTGAAAGGGCTCAGCTTTCAGTGGGGAGGATTGAGCACAGCTCCACCAGCAGATGCAAGCACCTGAACGTGTCAAGTGAAAAACAAGGCGTAGTTGCAAAGCAGATAGCTGTGAGAGCAGGAGGAACGCCGCCAGAAGGGTGTGCTCAGCCCTCCTCTTAACTATCAGACTTTAGCAGTATAAGCTTTACCTTTACCAGAAAGCCAGCCTAACAGCTTTAAAGTTTATCTGTATTCTAACGTGTGCTCTGAGACAGGCAATTAACCTTGGTGTATTTACAACGCACATATTTCAGAGCTTGGAGTTTAATGATGGGCAGTCTGCTTCTAACAAGGGCGAGGGACTTCAGACAGCACTTAGTGTCCCCAGGCAGAACTCCCTTCCCCATAAGCATCACGTAACGTAGGGTTAAAGGCAGAATTCATTTTCAAAATGACTTCTGTAATAACGCAGGAAGTTATCAGTAAGATGAAAGAATATATGGCTGCACTGGGAATAGGTGAAAGTTTGCACATGAGATACTGAACCTCTTCACAACTGAACGAAAATCACAACTGCTAAATGCACATATTCCACTCACTGTACAGACCGGTGCCTTAAGACCTGAACGTGGCACTTGTGGTGAAGCACCGATGGCAGTGCCAGCAGTTTGCTTCCTGCCTGGGGTGCGGAGCAGCGCGCTGAGACGGTCCCGTCCTGGCACCGGGTGCCTAGCAGGCAGGAAGTTATCTCATCGCTTGGACCAAGCAAAACACAAGATCTGAGAGCTGCAGCGGTTGCTAAGATGATACCATTCACTGTAAACAAAGAGACTTCCTTCTAGTTGCAGATGGAGGGGTTAAAATGAAAGCATTTTGGAGTACAGCAATGCCACTGTGAAGCGGGAGCTGAAGGAGAACAATTACTCCAAAACAATGAGCTCCTTTCATTAATAAGAAGTAAATTCAGCCTGTGCCATATACTTGAGTGGTTTTGCTTCCAAGAAGTTAGAAATCAGTGTCAAAGGCGACGTACACCCCCTCTCCTGAACACCAAATACCTACCAGCTCTGAGGGACATGCTCAGTCCTCCTGCGAGGCAGGCACTACCAAATGCATGCTGAACAGACACTTCAGTTTTCACTTTCTTGCGAGCTCACAGCACAGAAGCAGTATTGTAGAAAGTCTGGTGCCTGCTGATAAAAATGGCTGTGTGGAGATGTCAATCATTTTCTAAGAGAATCATGCTCAAATAGCAAAGGTCGGACTTTCCAGAAGCGACAGTAACCCATCCGTTCACAAACCCACTGAAAACTCAGGCTGAGTTTGTTCTGTTACTCGGCATATTGCCTCTGACTGCATCCCAGCTGAACCAAAAGGTTCACACAGAGCCAGTGGGAACACAGTACCGGTGCAGAACTGAGCCCTAAGCAGAGGGCAGCCCAGAGACACACGGGGCCTATCAACACCTCACCTGCACCATGGCACGGCAGGGTGTCACTGCTGCACAGAAAACCTGTGAGCGCTTGTCATTTCATAAAGGTAAATATTTAATCGCCAGCACAGTGACCTATTACAGCACAGAAACAGCAGCAGAAAGGTCACCAGATAAAAATAAGAGAGAGCAGAACCTGAGAGACGTAGGTTACAACTTACGGTAAGTACCGGCATACGTTAACAGCAGCTATCACAGCTCGGTAAGCTCAGGCACCCTATCTGTGCTGCATTTCTGTGCAGTCTGTACTACCGGTTTATAGGTTATGACTGCAGTAAGCTAAGCAGACAAAAAAAAGCAGCAAGGCAGTAAGCTGCTTCACCCACACTGCAAGTGACTAATTTGCCTTTTGCAGCGCTTTTTCCTAAGTTGCAGCTTCACTGCTCTGCCCACCTTACCGCTCTCACTGATAACTGATAACTGTTAATGAAAAGACTGTGCCAGGGAGCAAAGTTCCTCTCATCACTTCTCTAAGCAGATGTGGAACATGCCACAACATACCTGGCACCATTCTGACCAGGTTTTGCTCAGCCTCACCTAACCCTACTCCACGTCAGCAGCCAGTCACAGCCCCACAGGAGCTGGTACATTCACCAAACACCCCACCTGAGATATCAGGCTGCTGTTTTCCAAGTGCTACAGATTATTCATTCTAGTGACAGTGATGAAAGTTAAGTGTTGCTGGACTGCAGCGTCAGCAATATGACACGGCTGTATAAATTCACACACTGATGTTTGAAGATCAGTAGGAGCACAGCCAGACTTCTTACTGGAAGGTGCCACCGCGTGCCTCAGCAATGGTCTGGGCTTTGTACGGGGTGAAATACCTTACACAGGAAAAAAGCATCTGCTCCACAGCCACTGCAACCCTCCTCAAACAAAGCCAAAGGATGAGAAGAGTCAGAGGAACAATGGTACAGAGCAATAAACCAAATACCCCAGGGTCACACTGGAAACAGGACAAATCTCTAAGACACTGTCCAGGACCTTCACCACGAGACAAGTCTCACTCCCACACCACAGAACAATGTTTTCCTAGCACTGGTTCAAGAGACACTGGGTTTGAACATAGCTCAGTGCATGCCTCGACCCACTCGCACACAGTTTTGGTGTTGGCCTAAGGCCGAGCACAGGCAGGCCCAGAATTCGGGCTCAGCAGAATAAAAACTTCATCACCTGATTTTCATTTTATTTGTTCTGTTATTTACAGCTCAGACCCTTCATCAGCTCAGACAGGAGCACAAGCTGCAGGAGCCGGCAGCCAGGGCTGGGGCAGGAGGCAGGCAGCAGGAAGGATGGCCAGCACCAGCACCGCTCATGCCGAGCACCAAGACACAAAGCATTCGCCCAGAAGTGACTCTTCACACGTCCCCAGCCTGCAGCTCAGGGCCACGGAGCGGCACCGCTGTGTGTGGGCAGCGCCGCTCTGAGCTGCAGCTCCGCTCCGGCCGTGCCAGCACTGTTCTGCTGACTCATGTCACAGTGCCGTGCTCTGTTAGCCTGCCAGCTGCGGTTTTTACCCTGTGCTCAAGTTTTGGCTCAAAACCTTTGGATATTCACAGAAACTAATAAAATACCGTTGGAAGGGACCTCCAGGACTGCTGTTTCGTCAAGTTCCTGCCCTTCTCTCTGCTAAGGGGAAGGGCAGCAGCCAGGCAGGCACAGTCAGGAAGAGGAGGGGGGCACCAGCACACCACACTGCTGGCAGCAGATGGGCTGTGATGTGTCACATGCCACCAAAACCAGCATCAGCTTACAGGAAGTATTCAACAGCCTTAACTGCAACCCCCAAACACAGGTACCACCACCAACTCGTCTGTCCCCAGCCAGCTCCCAGGCACACATCAGGTTACACAGGGCCAAGACTTGCGGGTAGCTCCAGCCCAGCCCAGAGGTCACCCCGCTCACAGCCCTCCACGACACAGCCAGGATGCTCAGACACTGCCTGCGGGACAGGGCTTGTGCAACAGGGTGTCACTTAAGAGAGGAAGACGACTGCACATCTTCCTGCACACCAGAAGCCCCACACATCTGCTTTTTGCCACTGGCACCAGCAGTAGCAGTGTCAGCAAGCAGCAACTCAAAGGGAAGAAGGGTGAGCATTGCTCAGGTCTGCAATGCCTGAAGTTGGGTTTTTGTTGGTTTGGGACACCTCAACACCAAGATCCTCCTGTGCTTTTCTGTGCAGTGGGGTAGAAAAACAGCCCTACAGCAGACACAGGCCTTGCTGCTCTGTAGCCACACATCCAAATCTTATGACTAAGAGCCATAGATACTTGTCACACACTTTGAAGAGACGAAGAAGGGAGAAGAGAGGAAGAGGAGCATGCCAGCAACATCACCAGCTCCTGGGTAGAAGAAACACAGAATGATGTGGTCAGCATCCTGCATACAGGATCCTTCCCTGCAGCAGTACAGGCCCCTATCACCCAGCAGCCCTGTGACAACACAGGGTCACAAAGCTCTGAGAGGTGACCAGATGTCCCCACAGCCACATCTGGTTACATCTGGCAGTTTGAGATGGCCTGGTTCAGCTCCCAGCCCTCTGCATGGCAACAGTGGACACCAATGGTCCAGGTGGGAAGGGATCCCTCAGCAATACCATGCCCACGCCACAAAGACACCACCTGAGGCCCCAGGCTTGCCACCAACCTGCTCAGCCCTGTGGCACAATCAACTGTACACAGTTCAACAAGCTGTCCTTTGGTAGCCACGTCAGCCCACGCAGCCCCTGTCAACACCCACCTTTGATAAATGAAGTGTTCCATGCAATGAACCCAATTGGAAAACTGATCCTTGCTAAAAACAAACCACCGGGGAAAAATACTTTTAAGCAACATCAATTCCTCATCTCATTACTGCAAAGCCTGTAGGAGGGAGGGCAGCTCACAGCGGGATATGCCTCAAGAGCAGCCCCATAAATGCACAGCCCCAGCCAGCACCCACCGCAGCCTCTCCCTGCACCAGCTCCTGCGGTTGCGGCTGACCCCATGGGGGGTCCAGAGTAGAAAAATATTAACAAGAAACAACCCATTACCCCAAACAAATCCACCTGCTGCCACCACCATGGCACTGGCTCCCCAGGCCACATGGTTGTCCCGTATGTCCCACATTAAGAACAGTTAATGTTTTAATGTATTAACCTGGGGCAGGCTTATCTTTCAGCCCTGACATGTAATACGGGATAGCTGCTCCGACACCACCTTCTCGAATCTGTGCTTAAGAATGATGTACGTTACCTCTCTGACCAGAGGTCAACATCCCATGCTCCTCCATAATTCATTGGGGCTTCACCATGCTGCATGGCTGTGCTGGCAGACAGATGGCACGACCTCCCCAGGCTCAGACTGCAGAGAGATTGCAGCATGGAATGCCAAGAGGTGAGAAAATGGGCAATACTGATCCCAGCGGGTCAGAATGAATGATACTGAGAAGAGATGCTTCCCCCTCATTTCCAAGTTCTTCTCTGACACCGCCAGCTCCTCAGCCCCACCAAACACAGTGTTGTGGCCACAGCTGAGGGTGCTGCCTGGGCAGACAGCCAGCAGGACGGCTGGGACCCATTTCAGCCTCGTCTGAAGTTTCCAGGCAAGTTACTTACCAAAAGAAAATTAAAGCCTGCACTAAGGAACGTGTTAAGAAAAACATTAAACGGAAACTTAAAGGGACACAGCCTGGCAGAGCTTGGGTCAAGCAGGCAGCACTTCCACCGACCCCGGCATCATGCACAGGATCTATCAAAAACCGCAATGATGACAACATGTGGCAGGGCACACAGCCCGCGGTCGTTCAGGAGGGAAAGGGGAAAGAAAAAAAGGCAAAATGAAGTCATATTTGTTAAGAAAATCCAGCTAAAAAACCTTGAGGGTAACAGGATGCGAAGCAGCAGCTTGTACAGCTTCACAGAGAATAAAGCCTGCCAGACAAATTTAATTGCTTTATTTGTTCTTTGATAGAGTTACAGACAGCGTGGATAAAAGGAACGTGGCAGAGGTCATATTTTTGGAGTTCAGGACCGCATCTGATACTGTGTCTCACGAAATCCTAATTGAGAATTTAATTCAGGCAGACTTGGAAAGGACCAGCGCACAGCCCTGGAATTGAGAACTGGCTGCAGGACTGTAAACAAATGATAATGATAAATGGCATTGTATTGAGCTGAAGGGAGGTCTTCCCAAACAGATTCATTAATGACCTGGAACAGGGAGCACACTAATGAAATCTGAAGATGGCATTGCAACCAGACTGTGCTGATGACAGCAGAGCTGCTGTCAACTGTGAGGAAGGGGGCCTGGCTGCCTCCAGGGCTCAGCCAACAGCACACTCCCACCAACACAGCCCAAAGCCCTCCTGGCCATCCCACAGCCAGCCAACCTGCTGCTCCTGACAGCCGGGAGAGGTGTCAGGTAGTCAGGGGTCTGCCCATGGTGCACAGGGAGTAACCTCCCACTTGGACACTGACAGACATCACAGTGCCTTCAATCCCACTAAGGTTCAATTTCCAAATTTTCCCTGGTTTAGCTGGAAAAACAAAAACAACATGACTTTATGGAGTAACGTCCCTGATGAATCAGTTCAGGACCAGACATTTCCTCAGCTGGAACTTCATAACATTTAAGCTTAAACTGAAGAGAACATCACTGTATGTCTTCCTGCAAAATCTTTGAACATAGTTTGGTAAAACTGATCTTCAAAGGATGCAACCGATAAATTGTGTTTTCATGAAACCAATGTGCTTTAAGTCCAGCTGCTACTTTCCAGACTTTGGAAGTACTGAGTGAAGTTGAGCACCATGCTTTGGGTTTACTCCATGTGCTGCACACACAGGTAAGGCACACACAAGTAAGGCAGCGTTCCTGGCTCCTCTCTGCAGCTTTCATGCCAGAACTTAAACATCTTCCCCCAAATAGTAGAACCTATCCATCATTTCAGTTATCAGCTTGGATGCATGTCCAAGTTCATCACTTGGTAAGTTGGAAAAACTCTCATTAGCATCTGTGCGGATGGGGAGCCCTAAGAACACCTCATTAACTCATTACAGAGGATTCTTACAGAGATTAGCTTAGTCAATCCTTCATTTAGCTGCCAATCCATTCATGTGATGCCATTAAGCCCCTCAATCAACAGCCAAGTACTTAAGACTACACTGTAGGAGCTGGTTCTGGCCTTAGGATCAGGGCGCTGGCAGGCACTTCTACTGTATTGATGCCGTATCAACGTGAAGATTCCTTCAGTCCTAAACACTCATTATTTGGAATGTACATTAAACACGCCCACATGGCAAACTGACCAGCTGAAGGCAGCTCCATTATACTAAAATGGGACACAAGACATATCAACGCCCAACTGTGCTGATGTTAAAGCCTTCTTGAACAAGTCTTGAACATTAACACAAGTCCCACTTGCTTAAATGAAACATTTTTAAGACCTCATACAGCCCACATTTCCACAGTGTCCCATTAGGCACAGCTACACACTGAGTTCTACAACAACTTAATGCTCTTGTTAAAAAGGCTTCAGAACTCATTATTGCTCGGTACCATCACACTGAGCCTGCAGAACTGGCAGCTGCTTGGTTATTGACTGCATGGAGACCAAGCCCACCTGACCCGCACTGGAGAACATTAGATAGCCGCTGTTATAGGGTAAATAAATGGATGTAATAAATGGATGTGGAGGACAGGAGAACCCACTGCCCTCAGCAGGCTGGCTGGCTCCGGGCATCAGCTGGACCTGAAGCTGCACTCAGGCTTTCTGTACCTCGGGAAGTCAGACAAAAGCTGCTATTAATGGTACATAGGGCTGGAGGGGGGAAATCCTGAATGTAAGGTTTCAAGTGACTGCACATTGACAAAGTGGAGTAAATAGGAAGAGTTGCTCACAGTAAAGGAGTGTGTGAAAGGGAACTCCACAGTCTGATGATATCAGAGCAGCCTACCCTAGGAGCCTGGAGAAACCGTGGGGAAACCTAAGTTAAAACCGCACGGTTCATTTTCCTGCTAATTCTTTTTATTCATTGCTATAATCAACTTGACATGCAAAGCTGTTCCAAATTTACTGACAGCTTTTCAGCTGGCATCCAGTTCTCAAGGTATTTTTTTTTAAACTTAAATAGCTAATTATTCATTGCCTTAAACCAGGATGTATAACAATGTCAGGAAATCATCTGTTCAACTTATATCAAAAAGCCTTTTGGGATTAGTTCGTCTCTTCTGTATGCTGCAGAAAACACTCACTTGTAAACAATTAAATCATCACTTGAAATCTGTCTATACTTCCAACCATTCTGGATGCAGTCTGAAAACCTGTACAATCATGTTCTTGTTGCATCCAGGATCCACTTCTGAAAGGTTTTCTTCCATCACATCTTCTCTAGAGGAGGCTGAAGGCTGAGCTTAAGGGCTAATACAGGCTCTGCATAAAACCCGTAGTAACGCATAAGTAACTAAAACAGCTGCTTAAGGAAACCAAAGCTACACCATTCTCAGGATTTCCTGAGAGCAGAAGACTTGCCATCAGGATATCAGCACATTTGGACACTGAGGTATGTTAGCTTGAAGTAACTAAGCCACGTCTGCTGCAAAAACAGGCATTTCACCCAGCCCCAAAGGCTCGTCCTCTGGCCTGTAACTACCATAATCAGCCCCCATAGCACCCTGCTAAGACGCAAAGTTCTTACATCACAAAGTGCTACAAGAGATATCCACATGCACCATGGCTGAAGCACTTTAAAGGCTTCAGATTCCTATTTGAAATTGAACCTACTGCTCTCCTACTGGCTGCCTTATGAAGGCTTGCATTCCTGTGGAACATAACAAATGCAATGGGAGCTGAGCATCCCACGTGAAGGAGCTCCTTTGTAAGCCTGTCCTGGGCTGAGTACTGCAGCAAAAGCCAGGGAGTCTGGACAGTGCTCATTTGCATGTACAATTACAAGCCTGCAGCATGCAACTCTGTTTCCATAATTACCTCTGCAAGTAAACAGTGGCAGCATGCCACCACCCACAGCCTGGAAATCTGCTTGTGCACATACACACCTTTAGAAATGCACTGGAACAATCCCAGTACTTTCGGAGATCAGTGTGGACTGATTATCCCAGTAAATACAAATAACAATCGCTACACAGGCAATGTCTCCGTTCTGGAAGGCACCATCACTGATCTGAAGCACAAACAGTGTTGCTCTGTCAGAGGCAGACAGGTTTCTGAACGTTGCATTGCTAATGGCAATAACAACCAACAAGTGTTTCAGGAAAAAACAATATCAAAGGGAAGTGTTTCTCATTCTAAGTTTTCTGTAAGCAACAGGTGACTTCCAGGCTGCCGATAGGAAACTCTGTTTTATCTACGAGGAAACACACCTTGACTCATTCTGCTAGCTTCCGTCAGCAGCAATTCCTTTAAGTAGAGGCAACATATATCCAACTCCTCTCAGACCATCTGAAAAGATTTGTGCATGTGAAAATAACGCATTTTCTCAGCCGGACACCTCACATCTAAGGCAATTAAGCTTCTGCTGAATGACTTGAAATACAAAGTTGTCACAGCTAACTCTCTCAAGCACATCAGTGGCGTTCAGTGTTTTCTATGGAGACAGCTGCATTGTTTGGTTTCTTCTGGAAGAGACTTCTTAAAAAGAGATGTGTATTAGTAAACAATACATTGCTACCATTTTGATCCAAAAGAACTCGGAAATTTCAGTAGAAGTAAACTATACTCTCACAAAGCCAGTGTTGCTCCATAGGACGCCAGATCACCCAAGAATCTGAATGGCGGAATCAGGTATATGAAAGAAGAGCAGGTCAGCAGGTCTGCTAGCACAGAATTCACTGTTTTATTAAACACGTGTCCTTGGAGGCAACAAAAAGCAGGCTCTCAGTTCATTCATTCCTTAACAACGAGGAGAAAATCTGCCCGGGGCAAAATAACCATGAGCTCCATCCATGCTCAAAAGTCAGGGCTTCCTCCATAAGCACGTACCACTGTACTACCAGTGCTGCTGTATTAGGCTCAGCAGAAGGGAATTAATGCACAGCCCTGCAGAGCTGCTCTAAGGGACTGGAGGGTACGAAAGCCCAGGAACTTCCTCAATATGCAGTAAGCAGGACTTTAAATAGTCACTCATGGGCCTCATCCTCAAGTCGAGCTAAAAAAACCAGACTGTTTCCCAGAAAGGAAGCAGGGAAATGATCCTCCGAGTTTCTGATTGCTGGCTGAGGAAAAGTAATGTACAAAACCCCAGAAAGGAAGGGTTACAGCGCAGAAATGAGATGACACTGAGTACCGTAATTAAGAGCTAAAACTTGCAGGCAGACCTGAGGAGGACAGAAGCGGAACTCTGGCTCATATTAAAGAGAGAAGTGCAGAAGGGGAGACCCTTTTCTGACCTTTTCCTCCCAAAGCGCGCGTGTACGTGGGCGTTCCCTGCAAGAAGCAGCTGCAGAACTACACATATGTATCGCACACACGAGACTGAATCACAGTGCACACACTGGGTTGGGTTACTCAGAAAGCTCCGAGTTCTGAGAAAACATAAGGGAAGAAAGTCTTCACAACCACCTCAGCCAACCGCCCCAAACAACCCCACGTCACCGCAGCGCTCCAGCTGCACAACCGACACACAGACACTGCAGCCGTTTACAGGAGGAAAAGTCCTGTTCCCTGTGTGTATTTGCCCCAAGCAGGGCCATCTGCTGAGAGAGGCACACTGCAAAGGGAGGTGTGCAGGACTGCTCACCAAAGAGATGGAAAAAACACTCCATGTGACACTGGGAAGTCACTGCTAGGTTGTAGAAGCAGAGCCCAGTTTCACAGGCTGGGATGCACGCATGGTAGACATACTATCATAGAACAGGATCTACAGAGGAGTCAAAGCAAGACATTAACCACACTGCAAAGCATTCCAGAAGAGTGCTGGGCACTACAGTCTATGAATTCCATATGGTAGTTTGCAACATTAATTTATTAAGTATTTGGTCAAAGCTAGTACAAGCAGATGTAATTCTACTCAGTCAATACAGTTGCCCCATTTTTCCCTGGTTTAAATGCGTATGGCTCTCTCAGCTGCTATTGCTAGAAAATGGGAAGTACCTCTATTCTCCTATTTCCGTACCTTTCTACAGCAGATGCTGCAGCTGAATTAATGATCTGCAATAATCCTTGGCACAACTCCAGCATGTAACAGCTGCCGTCAGTGGGGCCACAGGCCCTCATATGAGGCAATAACAGAAGTTAACAGAGAACTTGAGAAGTTCCACTCAGCCATTATGTTGATCTGCATGTAACTTGGCCAGACAAGAAAGAACTGGTGATGAGGAAAAGAATACCCTCAGATACACTGAGAAAGCTGTAACTGATGAGTGTTTCACAGAGATGTGCTTCAGCAGAGTGGGAGAGACAGCACAAGAGAAAGGAGAACTTCTGAGCACTCAAACCCCAATGTGCTGCAGCACTGCTCCCATTACATCCGAGCCTTGTTCCTACCAGAGAGTTCCAGCCCCCGGCTGCAGCCACCCATACCCACAGGGATGGGAACCAAAATTAGAGAGTCACCGAGTACTGGAGCTGCTCCCACCCCTCCATCTGGAGATGCACTGTGACGCTCTCCCAACTGATGCTCTCCAAGAACTTCAACGTCCAATGTACTGGATTTTTTCTTCCTATCCTGCATTGCAACTGCAGTGAAATCTCCCTCTGGGTTCACCAGGACAGCATCCTTTGTGTTTTCCAAAAATTCTGCTTAAGGTAGATAAGAAAAACCTACGCCTGATTTCTGATGAAAAAAAAATAAAGATGTGATTTTTGAACAGAACGCTATCTAAGCAATAAACCAACCAGTTAATCACCTGGTCAGAAGCCAAAAAGGGTATTCTGTAAAATGATGAACACTTTATAATTGCCTTTAACTACTCGGCAAATATGCTCTTAGCTTTTAACTTCTCCAAAATTCGCTTTCTTATGGCTTCCAATGTGGGAGAAATTAGCACGCTCTTTCTTCTCATACATACATTCTGGTACAGAAACAGTGCAATAAAATCACTCTTACTGAGCAGGGAAATTATTATATCACTGCACAGAAGTCTGTTACAAATGATTCCTTCCAGTATAAAGCTGGATACATCAGTTGATGGTGTCCAAGGAAAAAAATAAAATCAGGCAATGACCAAACACTAATGGCAACACTACCTGTTACTGCACAGGTCTGGAAGGCCATGCAAACACTCCCCTCCTGCACAATCAGCCCTTGTTAGCAGCAAGGCAGAGAGCTCTCCAAACGCAAACATTTGCTGTGCCGGCGTCCTCCATAACATTTGGCACCAGAGCTCCAACTTTGTTATTTCCCCAAGGAGCAACAATTTGCTTTGTGTAACAGCAAGGCAGTGTCTGTCTGAGCCTACCTCAAGGCCAAGTTCGGCACAGAGGTGAAAGGGCCACATTGAGCTGCAGAGAGGGCTCCTTGTGAGGCTGTGGGCACCGGGCAGCACCCAGCGGGACACGTTAGCACTCAGGAGCATTAAAGAGGTGTGCTGGCCAAATTCACTGAATGACGACTGTGAGGCTTTAAATAAAGCAGTTATGAAAGCTTTGTGGCCTCACTCTCCTTTTTCTTGGACAGAAAATGACCCAGTGAAGCCCATGTGGCAATCCCATTGCAACCAGCGGGGATGCAGACACCTGGCCCCCAGCTGCTCCCATGGAGCCAGCATGCTGTCCTACTGTGTCCATGCACCTCCTGCTCCGTAACTCTTCCAAAATACTCCCCAAACTCTTTTTCTTCAGCTGCATTTCATAGAACAACGTGTTTGCTCTGCAATTTTTAGGAGGCCATGGACAGCTCCAGCGTAACCCTAAGATGCCACAATGGTGCTTCCTATATACTTTCTAATGGACGCAAACAGTCAGATCTGTTCCAGTTCACAATAGGAAATAAATGCACATTCAACACATGCCAGTCCTAAAATTTTGACAAAGCTGAAAACTGCTGTGATTCCATCCAGATAACCGAATGGTTGCACTGAGCACATTTAATAAATAGGGCTTTATTTATTCTGGTAGTCATTTAGAGAACTGATCCTCCCAGCAGCCAGCAAATAATACCATTTTATCCCCCAATACCTTGCACTTCACCTGGAATACAGGCAAAGTTGATAAATGCAAATATTTAAGTGTGACTTCCAAGACCTGCAAAAAACATTCTGTTTGCAGAAAGAAAGTTCAGCTGATTACCCACAGGCTGTCAATAGCCACCACGTGCTCACATCCTCCCAGCACCCCTGCTCAGCTCCAAGTGGCTGTGCCACTTGTCACTGCAGTCCTACCCACAGAGTCAGCTCAGAGTCACACCAATGTTCCTGAGAAAACCTTTTAGTCAATGCTGCTACAACCCATGGCCAAGCACAACGGTGGCCCCATAGCTCTTTAACAATTGCCTGGCTATGTACCAGCAAATGACAAATAAGGATAAGCAATTTTATTAATAACTAAAGCCAACCCACACAGAGCACTTAACAGGAAAGGGCTTTGGGGGGGATTTTTGCAGGTGCACGTCAATATTTCTGCCCATTGCACACTTTTATGTCTGGGAGGTAACACTGCAGTGTCTGCAGAGCTCAGTTTATGCCCACTATGCAAAGCACGGCTGGTTGCAATTTGAGTAAATGAGATCCTGACTGCAGTAACTGCATCACTTCAGCCATTACATCATACTTCCACTTTCAGATCTGGTCTGCTTATTGACTGGGGAAAAAAAAGAGGGTTTAAAGCATTAGTACTTAGGTGATGGAGTGGGAAGAAGGAATCCAGCTGCTCCCCTTGCAGCTCGGCCCAGTACTCCATGTCAGGGAGCACAGTCACTGGGCTGCCAGAGCAAGGCTGGGCCATGAGAAAGGTGAAAGACAGGCAGGTTTTGGTTAAGGTTTGCTTGGGTTTTGGTTGTGCAGCTCCTTGGAGCAGCAGCTCCCCACCTCCCCAGGGCATGGTGCCTGCGTGTGGGTCAAAGACAGGCAAGGAAGGAGGCTTCACTCTTCCACCACGTTTACTACAGGCTTTGGATGCAATGAAGCAAAGAAAAGGGTTATTGCTCTCGCAGCCTCTAAAGTATTTGTTGCTGCTACTGCTGATATTATTTTGGCAGAGCTACATGCTCTCTTGACAGAACAAATGATCAAATCATACTCTGTTATTTTACCAGATTTCCAGCATTAATATGTAACAGCTTGCTCTAACCCAATCCAATCTAAAACAATTTGATGGAGAAGAATGGAGGCACTCCAGGCGCACACTGCAGCCCAACACCCGGAGCACTGCACCTCCCTCACCCCAGTGGATGGCATCTCAAGAAGGCTGCGACCCCAATCTTCCCCTCACGCTGCAATCTGTAGTTTGCAACAAAGCAGCTGAAACAATAAATCTGCCTTTTGTGACAACCTCAGAGTCCGCATCTCTCTCACACCTCACACGATCTGGCTCTACTCTGAAGGGCTGACACCTGAAATGAATACAGGCATAACTCCACATCGGCCTCTTCCGTCCCATCTGTAGAGGAACAAAAGTTACTCAGTGCCCACCTATAAACTGGGTGGAAGTTTCCCCTTGTTAGCGGGGCGGGTTCCAGCCCCGTCATGTGCACCCCAGAGCTGTGCTCTCATCACCACACATCCAACACCTTCTGGCCTGGCCGCCTGCAGCCAGTACTCACTGCAGAGTGAGTGAGTGAAACCACAGCCACAGCTGCAGCTTTAGCCACAGTTCCCAAAGCATGCCCTCAGCACACTGCACTGATGCCACGGCTAGCCCATACAGAGCCAAGCACACAGCATAGGATGCTACAATACTTGGATAGAACCAAAACTTCGGGCAAATAAATGAGGTGATGACCTCAGTTCTCAAATATTACTGCATTTTGGAGTTAACATGCAACAAAACATCTGAAGTCACTGTGTTCCATATGCCAAGTGCCACACACTCCATGTTTCCAGGTGTGTTCCGGGTCAGCTGGGACCTAACACAGCAGTGCCAGCCGCCCTCCAGCTGGTGCCACAGATCTTCATGTTTCTGACAACCACTGGTGGTCAAACCCCGTAAGAATTGGGTTCCATGCATCTCCCCCTAAAATCCCACTGGTTCAGCTTCAGAGCACTTTTTGCTTTAAATCTCAAAACTTTCGTCTTAAGTGCTCAGTATTGTATTTATTATTTACTTTATTCCAACCAAAGCCAGCCTGGTTTTCTGGAGGAGATAGAAAAAAACGTACAATTTGCTATTCAAATATGTTGGCTCATCCGTGTTCAGAAAAGCAACAGAAACGCTCCCAGTGATGCCCAGCGACCCTTAAAAGAAAGCAGACACCGAAAATTAAACACTCATCTCCTCCCAGAAGGCCGAGAACTCCTGAAGATCTGTTCTGTCAGCAGAGGACGTGCCCTCACAAATACTGGACACACACCACAGGCCTCACCATCAGCTAATGCAATTACTTCAGCTCTGAGCAAACTAAACAGACAACATGAGCAGTTCCACACACAAAGCTGCGGTGCTGCTGAGCACACCGAGGCTGATCTGCTGAGCCGGCCCTGGCTGCTGCAGGAATTTAAAACAGCCATCAGCCATCAGCAAAGCCCCGCTCACACTCACAGCAGCAGATTTATGCAGCGTGCAGTGGCCGTATACAACACCGCTCCCGCTGCAGCGCACATCTGTACAACAACAACGAGCGCTCTCAAAGCGCTGTAGCCCGGTGCAATGACATATGTTAAATACAGCCACAAGTGAGCTGCGAGCAGAGAGCCATGAATAACCGTATTGATTGCAGTAAAGAAAACCTGAACGCCTTCAGAGTGGAGACATTTTCTGATGAAATTCTTTCCATTTCGTAAAGACACAGACATTGTCTTACACCCTTCCACACACTGAACAATAAAACAGAACTCCAGGCGGTTCTGTTGGGGGTGAACTACAGCCACTGCTCACAGAGCTGAACAGCAGCCAGGCCTGGAGCTGACCCGGATTCTGCTCAAGGATCGGGAGATGGAAATCTTAAATTTAACTCTACATGGATTTTCTTGATGAAATTTCTGAAATGTTTCCTATGCTTTGCATTTTTAAGGCACAACAAGCACCAGTGTAACAGAATGAAAGGTGACAGTGATGCCAGAAGGTGACAGTAAGGCAGTGCATCCCCTGCCCTCTGGTCAGTGAAACCTTGCACGGAGTTCTCACACTCCCACACGTGCCAGGTGTGTAGCCAAGCACCATCTTCCAAAGCACTGAGCACCAGCTCTGCACCTGTAGAACTCCTTGCAAGGGTCATTCCATTGCCTCTGAACGCATTCAGCCGTTACATTACGCAAGAACAATCGTTTTCAAGGACTCACTGTATTTGCCAACAACTCTGGGGACACTTCCCCTAGAAAACACTGTGCCTCAAGTGAGGGGCACACGTGGCTCCTGGAAGCCAGCACTTGGTTTGGAAGCTCTCCTCCCTGCTCTCCTGCAGGCTGTGTGATCACACGCACACTCAGCTATTCCGTGCAGCCGTGTGAACCTTTGCACTTGGGTGCTGAAGGAAAGATCTACCCTTGATGTAAAATCAATCGCAGAGCAGGGTGACTTTCCAAGCTCCTGCAGGTTTGCTCCAAAGACAGCACTAATTCTTTTTGTAACTGTGAAAGAGCTGCACAAAGCAGCTGGGATGTAATGTGAAGACACCCAATGTGAGTTCCCCATCTGAGAACATTATGCAACAGCATTCAACAGAAAAAATAATGTTTCCTTCCAATTTTTCTTGGAATTGGTGTTCAAATACACAGCGCTTCTTAGAGGTTGTTATCAGAGCTCCTAAATTTATCTTCCCAAGTAGGACAACTTCAAGTAAATCAATCAAAGCAGTAATAGAAAGTGTTTGACAAGTCAATCAGGAATCCAAAGACCAGGAATCCAAAGGAAGAACAGCTCAGCATTAAAGTGTTGCATAGAAGTGACTTTATTTTCTCAAAATAACAGACCCACGAGACAGCTCCATCTGACAAGGCTCACCACTGCTGCCAGCACCCTTCCAACAGCACCGTGCTGCCCAGCAACATGCACTTGGCCAGGCGGTATCGGCACATCACTGCGCTCAAGAGGAGCGGCACAGGTGACCCAAAACACCCAGTACAGCCAGGAAACGGTGTGCTGAAGGACTTCTCTATGAACGTGGATACAAGTAGGATGAGACAGGGCTTTGAAGACAATCTGGTAGTAAGCATCCAGAGGTGAAACACACAGCAGGAGCTGTCAGACAACAGCAAAGTTTTCAGAAAGTCTTGCAGAAACTTGCAAAAAAAAAGTTTCCATAAAGAGAAAGCAGCTTCATCTGATGAGAGCTTCAAGGAAACCCTGGGATCAATTATGTTAAACTCAAAAAACAGGGAGTGCATTTTGCTCAATGATTCAGACTCACACACCAGAAAAACAACAAAAAACAACAACAAAAAGAAAACCAACCTTTGAAATTTGCAGAACATTACAACTAAGTATTTCTTTCATAACACACTGAGCTCCCTCAAGTTAAACACAGCCTTATGCACAAGCCTGCCTTCAAACCCAAAGCACATCCACAGCCAAGTTTCATCTTGTTTACATTGGTTTATTTATGACACTGCCCACCACTACCATAACACAAAGGCCCCCTAAATGCCTCTGCTGTCAGCGGGGCCTCTCTGTGCTAAACAGAGCAACAGCATTCCTGCATCCAAGAAAACTAACAAGATCTGCAGAGACAAAAGGCTGAGTGCAGAGCACAGCAGTGGCCCAGAGGGCAGCCGAGGCCACCAGAAAGGTCAGGATGAGTAAAACTTACAGCTCCTGTCCCCAGCACCCTGCACCCTCCGAAGAGTCCAGAGGTCTCCCGGCACAGCCTGATCCATCCCTCCTCTGCCAGCAACAAAACACAGCATCTTCTGAATTCAGCAGGAGGTACGGGACGAGGCAATGAGAGCGGCCACGTGTACTGCACAGGGCAACAGTTGCCTGCATGCAGCCTCCCTCACGTGGACAAAGTGCAGAGTTCACTCCTCTGCAAGGAATCCACCATGAAGATCACCTACACGGAATCTCAGCAGGGTAAAGCTTCTGCAGAGGTGCACTTCACTCGAGGGCCTGAGCCGCAGCTTCTAACGTGAACCTGAAATTATTGGTAGAACGCCAAAATTTAAGGTATGCACTACTACTGATACTTTAGATCAAAAGATAACCCAAGCTATGAATTAATTTGAAGTTAGAGAGCTACCGTCTTCACATAGTATTAGTTTCTCCATCTTCAACACACCTGTCCTATTTCATCATGAATACTAATCCATTCAGTACATAGCCTTACCCTTAGGAACAACATTTCAAATGATTTAGAAAGCCATAAAAGACTGCACCAGCTGTAAGCTGGCAGCAAGAGCTATCAACATAGCGAATACATAGTGTGTCCAGTGGTAGCTTCTGAAAAACTGCCAGGTACCAAAGATAAACTAACAAGGACAGCACCTTGCTACGTCATCTTGTACTTCTCCAAGTTCATTACAGGACCTCATTTGAGGCTTAATCTAATGCACTGGGGAGGAAAAGATAGAGAAATCAGCAAGAGATAGGTAGGATCCCACTGACATCCTCATCGGTGGAGGAGATCACCAATAAGTAACAAAATATTGCACTTCCATGCTGTTAAAAAGGTCACAGATTATCAACGTTTCCTTTAGATAAGGACAGGCTACTTTCCAAATCTCCTACTATTCTTCCTGATCCAGATACACAGAATTTGTGCCAAGGATACACTTTATCATGTTGCAAATATGAAACAAGTGTAAGTGGTAGCTCTTGTTACAGTCGCCAGAAAGAACAGCTACAATGAGAGAAAAATAAATAAAAAGTAGCAGACCACTTCTCAGTGAGAGTAAGAGAATTTAAGCATGTTTATTTAAATAAACAGCAACAACAACACACAAAGCAACCGAAGGCTTTGCACAGCTTTAACCTGAAACCAAACACAAGAGCTTCTGGATGCACTGTGGAAGACTTCAGAGCAACAATTCTGTTAAGAACCGAGAGTCAGTCTGCGAACAGCACAACACAGCACACAGCCCATGCTCCCCAACCAACCAGGACCTGTACGAATACAAATCTTACCACTTACCTACGTCCTTTTTCACTGATATTTGCTCTGGATTGAACGAGTGCCCTTGCCTTCCCTCTACCAACGCCACCCACTGGAGCCCCACAGAACCCTCACCAACTGTTAGCAAAGGCCCCGAACCCAGGTGGGCTGCACTGCACTGCCCTGCAGGTCAGCAGGAGCCCTCCGTTCTGCATTCCTGCTGCAAGACGTGTCCTCCTGGGCTTTGGAGAAGGCCATAAGAAATGTGCCTCAGTGTGCACATCTATATGTATATGCATACATGCATACATTTGTGTAAGGCTGGCTGGTTCCTCTGTAAATGTGGCATAGGGAAAAGCATTTATTCTGGATTTATTTACTTATGGCATATTTGGGACAAGTACCTTTCATAGGCAGGGAGGGAAAAAAATAATCAAGTGTTTCACATTGACAGGAGAGCCCTAACCATTTGCTCAGCATGCCCTTCTATCTGCCATTGTATAAATGTCGCATCATGCCATGCTGCTTCAAATAAGAGCAGAATTTGTAATGCCTCTCTGGCAACGCACATCAGAACTGAACTTGATTTTGAGTATGAAATGTTAAAGGAAACATCAACCCTAAGCTTAGACAACAAATGTCAAAGTGGTGCAAGGCTGTGGATGATGTGACTGCAGCCCATCACTACTGACCATCACTGACCCATGGGTCCCACAGCCATGCCAGGAGCTCCTAACACAGAAGATAAACATTAGAGCAAACGCTAAGCCACAAGATGAAAGCTTCTCTGCTGTAAAAGGGGATTCTGCCACCAGAAATCATACTGGACACCTCATGGCAGAGGAAAGTGAAACTCCTAATGTTAATTCAACTCTAAGTAGCACTGAGAAGGTAGAAAACACATTACAGTTAATGTATGCTGGCTATACAATTAACACGGCTGTTTCAAGAACAGTTTGGAAGTTTCCCATTACACGTACTGCGCTGTACTGCCCTTGCAGAACACAAACCACAGTGCTTCTTGAGAAGATGAAACCCTACAAAGTAGAGATCTATTTATTTTTTTACCATTCTACTTATAAAATATAACAAACGCTCTATACCCAGGTTCCATGAGCAATTTTAACATCCATATAAATAACTATCAGCCTTCTCCTGTTGCTATTGAAGAGCAACACAGGAAGATGCTTCTCATAAAGCAGCTGCTACCATAAAGAACATACACATAGCAAAGAAGTAATTTTCAGGGAAATGGGAAAACAAAAGTGTATATTTTATCCTGCTACTTTTCAGAGAGTTCACTTGGACTTTTTATAGCCTCAGAAGTATGCTCATCCATTCCAATCCGGCTTTCTGATTGAATAAGAGAATATAAACTCAGATGCCATTTCCTAAAGCATATTATTTAGGACCCCAAGACTTAGACACAGCCACTTTGATACATTTTCCTCCAGCCATCGTTATTATCCAACATAAATTTTCTAACTGACTGAAAAAGATTTGCACCCCTATTATTCACGTTTACATTCCTGCTTACCATGGCTTCAAGCAGACTTCCCAAGGCACTTTCTACTTCAGGATACAAATGCACCTCAGAACAGAAAGCTGTGACAAACTCCCCTGCGCTGTTTGCTCTGCTTTCACATCATCCCTTGGTTCAGTAAAGGCTTCCAAGCGAGTTGTGCACAGGATTTGTGCTGCCTTTCTGCACAGCTGTGGTGTGAAAACGCCATCAACGTGAAATAGGATGCAAACAAGGAATCACATACTACAAATCAGCCCAAGTATGTAAAGGCGTTATAGAACGCTTGCAAAATAACCTCACAGCTGTCATCCAGAGAAGAAACCTCAGTAACACGTCAGATAGAGATGGGAAAAATGACATTTTTACTTAGATCTGATGTAAAGAAGCAAGCAAAGTTCATCTCACATATAACATAGCTTGTTGTAAACACTAGTTTGAAAGGGCATCTGAAGAACATGATTAAAAACAGCAACCTCTTTGAAGAATAACATAAACGTAATCATAGAAGCATAAAGATCTCTAAGATCACTAAGTCCACCCAACATATCCAGATGGGTCACAGAAGCCACAGAGCATCACTGCATGTGGGGCCATGGGGCCACAGCACTGCCATGGGGACCCAGTATGAAATAAACTGCATCTTAAACTCACACCCCCACTTATTTTGCCATCACTCTCCCATACTGATGAGTCCTTACTCACATCACTCAATATCTAGAAGGACTGCGGTATTGCCAAGGTCTCTGGCAGTACAAACAGAAGCTGCATGCCAGAAACATGCTGCCAGAGGTGATGTGCTACGCACCAGTTACAAAGGCACTCAGAATATGCAAAGAAGTGCACAACGCGTACTTCTACAACATTCGCTTTTCTACTGATCAAAGTTGGTCTCTCTCTGCAAAGAGGGAACCAAACTGTGTTGCTCAAACACTTAGAACAAGGAATGTTCTCTGCTCTGAAAAGGGAGGAACAGAAGCAAAGATGCACATCAGTGAGTATAAAGGATTAAAGGAGAGCAGGAAAACCTCATCCCTGGAAAGCAAAAAGGTGCCAGCAGCAAGGGATCACAGCTTTAGGCGAGAGAACAAGTCTCCAGGCAGAGGGAAACCTGAGCAAAAAGCAGATCCATGTGCAGGAACATGCTGCCCTATGGCATTGGGCACACCGGGTGGCACTGGGCAGCTACAGCTCCAGCTGCCAGCATTTCTGGTACATATCCAGCAGTGCTCAGCAGCACTGTCCAGCTGCTCACACACGTGGGCTGTGGGGAGCAGCCATGCCACAGTGCTGAGCTGAGCATTTCCATGTGCTGCTGCCTCAGGCAACAGAAGAGCTGTAGCAGCAAGCTCAGCCCAATGTGAGGATCGGGGGGAGGTTCTGGGCAAAAAGAGAGAGTGGGATGAGAACACCAAGGAGAGTCAGGAATTAAGAGAGCAGTGATACACAGCTGCTCTGAGGCAGTGACATCCCATGATCCACAAGCCAGGTGACTGAAGCTGTCTTTTAACAGAAACCTCCAAAAATCCCTGAAATACATCCATACTAAAATAATTACTGTTACATAAATCCTTGTGCACGCATGTCAAGAAAAGAGTTTTCTTTAAACAATAGCAAATTCAGCACTGACAGGAAGAGTACAAGCAGCCAGATTTCCCAAGCTGGCTGTACAGCCTGACCACACACTGTTGTATGTACACACCATTCCCTCGGCTTAAGCGCAGCAGTGAGCTGCTCGGGGGGCTGAGGACCTCGGAAGCCCCCACTCCTGGGTCACAGCACCTCTGTGCCTTGGGTGCACTGCAGAACTGGGCAGGACTCTGGTCTCACTCTGCAGCGGCCAAGCAGCTGCTCTACAGGACAGGTGAACAGCCACTGCACACCCAGTCCATGCCCCTGGAGCCAGGCACAACCTCAGCACCACAGTGTCCTCGTCAACTTACACCCGTGGAAAGCAACTTCATGAACTGCAACTGGCGACTCATTAAATGATTAATGACCTGTGAACACACAGAGTATTCTTCAGCAAGTCCATTCAACCCTGCAGGAAGTTTTCTTGAGCAATGTCCACACTGTCCCATCCTCAGCTCTGTGCACACACACAACCTGCAGCTGACCAACGCCTTTATGGTGTGCTGCCAGCAAGGAAACATCCGCGTTTGTTCTGTTTACTCAGCTAGCTTTAGAGCATTACGGATAATGGAACAGTTTCTTCTCAAGGACTTAGCGTCCACAATTCAGCAGCTATGATGGCCCAAGATTTTTTTTTTCCCCTGGAAAAGATGTTCAGCCACATGAGAGATGAACAGGTAATCCAAGACAGCCAGCACAGCTTCACCAAGGGAAGGTCACTCCTGACCAATCTGGTGGCCTTCTACAACGGAGTGATGATATCAGTGGACAAAGGGAAGAAAACTGATGTCATTCACTTGGAGTTGTGCAAGGCCTTTAACATGGTCCCAAACCACACCCTTACCTCTAAATTGGAGAGCTATAGATTTGAAGGGTGGACAATTCGGTAGATAAGGAATTGGCTGGAAGGTTGCAGCCAGAGGGTTCTGGTCAATGGCTCTAAGTGCAGGTGGAGGCTGGTAACAAGAGGTTTCCTGCACAGGTCTGTCTTGGGACTGGTACTGTTTTACATCTTTATCAGTGACATAGATGATGGGATTGAGTGCACCCTCAGTAAGTTTGCTGATGACACCAAGCCCAGTGGTGCAGTTGATATGACAGAAGGAAGGGATGCCATATAGGGGGTCCTAGGTAAACTTGAAAGGTGTGCCCCTGTGAACCTAGAGAAGTAGAACAAATCAAGTGCAAGGTTTTGCATTTGGGTCGGGGTAATCTGAGATATGTATACACACCCAGAGAAGAACTCCTTGAGAGCAGCCCTGCTGAGAAGGGCTTAGGTGTCCTGGCAGATGAAAAACTGACCAGGAGCCAGCAGTGTGCTCTTGCTGCCTGGAAGGCCAACGGTATCCTGGACTGCAACAGAGGAAGGTTGGGCAGCAGGACAAGGGAGGGGATCGTCCCTCTCTACTCTGCCCTCACAAGGCCCCATCTGGAGTACTGCATCCAGGTCTGGGGCCTCCAACACAGAAAGGATGTGGATCTTCTGGAGAGGGTCCAGAGGAGGGCCGTGAAGATGATCAGAGGGCTGAAGCAACTCTACTATGAAGTCAGGCTGAAGGAGCTGGGCTTGTTCAGCCTGAAGAAGGCTGTGGGGAGACTTCATTGTGGCCTTCCAATATTTAAAGGGAGTTTATAAACAGGAGGGAAACGAACTTGTTACATGGGCAGACAGAGATAGGACAAGGGGGAATGGTTTTAAACTAAAGGAGAGAAGGTTTACATGAGATGTCGGGGAAGTTTTTCTTTTTTACTGAGGGAGTGGTGAGGTGCTGGCACAAGCTGCCCAGAAGGGCTGTGGATATACCCATCCCTGAAGGTGTTCAAGGCCAGGCAGGATGGGGCCCTGAGCAACCCAATCCAGTACTTCATCTAGCAGCTGGCAACCCTGCCTGAGGCCTACAGGTTGGAACTTGATGATCCCTGAGATCCCTTCCAAACCAAGCCATTCTGATTCTTTGAAGTTATCAATGCCCTTTAGTCCTCAAAGTCTCCTGTCTGATTCACGTGCCCAGCACTGCCATCAGCACCGAGTACCAGGCTGGGGTGTTGGGCAAGCGTCACCTCAGCCCACTGGAGACTGCTGCAACTGAACTGAGACCCATCCATAGAGCCCCATGCCTCCTGCTTGGCTCCAGGAACCCACGGCAGCCTCACACTCAGCTCCCCCACAGCACAGCCACAAGCCCTGCCCTGCCAAGCCCTCCTCCTGCACCTCCACGGCTGCTCTGCTCCTCAGCACTGCTGACACACTGTGTGTACAGATCAGCTACAGCACAGTCCTTCAGCATAAATGTTTGTGGTTTGCCCTAACCCTGACTGACACATACGATTAATTTGGATATCTCCTTAAGTAGGGATCAATACACAAAAACTCTAACACCAGTTAACTTGAAGACAAAGTAGGCATTTTGAACCCACTCAGAAACTCTGCCCACCTCTTCTAAAGCTGACCCAATGAAGCCCACCAGTAAACCCTTACAAAAGTATACTACTTGTTAAAAGAAGACTGAAAGTATTAGAGGTGAAGCATAATGCAGTACAGATGGATGTAACATACCTTCCATCAAAATAATACCACTTTGCATCAAGCATAATGCACATCTGGATGCCTCCCTCCTGCATGAGCCCCTTCAGTTATTCTGCATCATATGAAATCATTAACATAGCATGATGTGAAAGAGAACCAACAAGGCCAGCAGGATACTAAAGGTCTTCAGGAAAAATCCCAAATTACAAGCTTCAGCGCTCCTAAAACCACTAAAAATGGAAAGCAACTGTCAAGGAATCCCACGGCAGCCAGGAGGAACCCAGCCAGGCTGGTCTCCTGCCCTCAGCTTCTATGCAGAGCAGAAAGATGTGGAAAGCTGAAAGAATTTTATACAATATTTTGATTTAAACTTACTGCCTAACACAATGAATCACATCAGACTGATACCAATTTTAGGCTCTACAGAACCAATATTTATAAAATCCACATAAAGAAGAGTTTCTACCAAATAAATGGTATATGTATTACGGAGCACTTTAGGTCAACTGAAACAACTTTATTTTAAAATCCATGTGAGTTCAACAACTTAAACGAATATATAGAACCTATGTAAAAAACCCTAACATGATTGTATTCACATGACCCCTCTTGCATTATTTCACACCCCGTCTGTACTCCAGCTCTTAGTGAGGATGCTCAATGGCTCTGCAGACCCACAGCTCAGTCCCAGTGCTCTGTGGGAGCTCATACAGACCTGTCTTTCACACGAGTACACAGAAAAAAGCTGAAATTCAGATGGGAAAGATGTCTCCAAGACAGTCCTGCACAACAGCCTCTCACACACCTCAGAGTAGCACTGTCAGGACTCAAATGCATTCTACCCTATTAAATGGTGAAAAAAGTAAAATAACCAACTACTTAACTAATAAAATTTTTTTGAACTGCTGCAGTACCTGTACCATCCCAACCATAGCAACAGGCCTAAACACGTGGGGATACACAGACGCTGCAGAAGTTTTATTTTCAACAAACAGGAAGCAGTCAGAGCAGGCAGCCACAAGTCAGGATGCAAACAGCTCACGGACAGCAGCAAGCAGGGAAAATGAACACCCAACAAACTCATCCGACAGAAGAGAAACGCTTCCATAACAAAGCTCCTGATTACCAAGTAGCTAACAGAGACCTGCAGTGCTTCATTTCCCAATGACGTGAACCCACCTCTGAAGGAACTGTGCCACCACCAGCAGTGCCCAGCTGAGCCACGACGGCTCCAGCAGCACACGAACTGCCCTGGCTGCAGGGGGAAGTAAGTACACAGCACCAGGTTAAAAATAACAGCATGAGATAGAAGTTTGCTAATGAGCAAAACAACACCTTGCTCCTTGGCTGCAGATGGCTTCCAACCACCAAACAAGTTTGTTGAGGCTGCAGAATTCAGATCAAAGTCTGCAGAGGTCTCGTAATCCAACTAGAAACAAAACCCAGAAGTTAATTAAAACCAGGACAGCATGAAACGTGAGGGCTTACTCTCACTTATCCAAGCATCACACTCTCTGCAAACTGAAAGCAGCTCTGGCACTGCACGTGGCCACCAAACACTCATTACAAAACCAGTGACACTTCAAAGTAGTCGGAGTCCCCACCAGCTGCAGAGGTGCCCACGTTGCCCCAACACAGGCTCCTGAAGAACGGGCGCACCCGCCAGACCCCAGGTTCCCTCTGCTTGCAGGCACTCACAAGGAAGCGTGTGATGTGAGAACTGCCTCATGTTCACCCTCAGCTAAGAAGTGAAAATCCCCCGAGGGACTCAAACTGCAAAATGGAATATCCTCATGGTAACACCTTGCCAGCGTGAGCCAGTTGTTCAGTCTGACAGGTCAGTGATGGCACTGAAATGGACAAAAAGCAACTGCTGGGGGAAAGTCTAACGCTGGATTTTTAAGTATGCATGCCAAACTTCCGTGGGGGTCAAATGCCCGTAGAGCACTTTTTGCTTACGTATTCAGCTGTATGAAGACAAGCCTTTATCTTTCACATGAAATACACTTGGGTCAAATTCTGCCGTGCTGAATATGCGCGAAAGGCCACAGATCCCACAGCACACCCAGATCCAGAAGTTCTGCAGCTCCACGTGAGCAGCAGGAAACAAGCAACACTGCCTGCTTCTCTTAGGCATCTGAGGATACAAGAACCAGATTGAAAAGAAACCAAAGACAAAAATACCGTATCTCGCAACCGTGGGACTTGAGGGCAGGAGATCTCTGTTTACAACCTGGAAAATGAGCAGATCTGAGACCATCTTTTTCTAATAAATACTCGTTAATCACTTGTGGTCCCTCAGCACAGGGGGGCAGGCAGCGGCAGTCCGGTTAGTGTAAATGTTGAATTGGATTAGAGAGGCACGGGGCAGTGCCACCATGGCTGTGGAGCCACTGGCACAGACCCCTCCCAGCTGTTATATCCCAGTGATATTACTAGGGCCTGTCCCAGGTTCATTGGAGCAAGAGCCATAACCTTGTTGCAAAGTCGCAGGCACAACACAGCACGCTGTGCTAACAGCAGAAAGCCACAGTCAGAGCTTATTGCAGCATTTTATCAGGGCGACATTGCGATCAAGGCAGGCTATGGTGTTTCACATCCCCGTTACCAGCAGCTCAGGCAGGGGATGAGGATCAGCACTGCAGCACAGCCCACATCCATGTCCTCAGCCACGTGCTTCAAGCCCAACCAGCAGGATCCAAACACACGCAGCAAGTATTTCACAGCCCTGCTCTCCTCACCCCCCACTCAGCTGCTCAGTCTGTGAGCCAGCTACAGTTATAATTATCGTCATAATTATTATTTTAATAGGAATCAATGACTTATCAAAATATTGCGCTGAAGGCTGGCACATCATCTCCTGTAAGGCTGCCAAGGAGGAGCAAGCGAGCTCCTTGCTGATGTGTCGCTCCACGCACGCCCCGAGCACACTGCACCTCCGAGTTTCTATTTATGCAGCGAGTGACTAAACTCAGTCCTAGGGAATGCCAAGATGCAAGCAATTTGAGGCACAGTCGCTGTGCAAAGTATTATTACTGCCCTGGTATACACACTAACAGCTTTGTTTACTACGCTGACTCCTCTTCAGCTTGTTTGCTTGGCTTTCAGGTACCGCACGCCGAGCTGCTGAAGCTGAGTGCCCTCGGGTACAGACTGCAGCGCCTGTGTCAGCCTCCACAGAAAGTTCTCTGTGTAAACAAGCCTGTGGGCATCCAAGTCAACGTAATTAGGGGCCTACATACAGACCACCTCCACCTACCCAAATCTGGTCCTCTACAGGCAACAAGCTGCTGTTTTCCATGAGTGGCATCACCACCAGCCTATCCATGCTCGCTAGAGGGTTCAAGATGACTGATACAACTCACACCCACCCCCACACAGAGGTTCAGTTTAAATGATCCTAATTAGCAGACAGCCACTTAGCTAGTTAGAGCTCCAGGTACGCTCCCCAACTGAGGACAAAACCCTTCGGGTACAAAGCTGGCCAACACCCAGCAGCCACCGTGCTCTCCTTGCCGTGCAGGCAGCCATCCCCTGGCAAGCCCTAGGACACACGACAAGAGGAGCAGCCGTGCATCTCTGGCATGTGGCTGCTCATTCTGCAGGAACTAAAAGCTTGCCAGGGAAATGTCATTTTTCAGGTTTGTCTGTTCGTTTCTCAAGTAAGGGTCAATGAGCTGGATATAATTTCAGGGAACTCGCTTCACTGTAGTCAATACAGTCACGACCTTCACTGCTTTTTCTTTTAAAATAACATGTTTTAACTGAACCATGTGTCCTCCTCAATCAAAGAGTGCAATTATAAAGAACAAAGCTAACTACAAACAGGCCGGGCTTTAAGAGCAAAACCAAAGACCATTCAGAAATTCAGAGAGCATGAAATTCAGAACTCAGCATTAAGAAAAGTCAGTGAATGCCATCAACTGTAAGAAAAATGCTCAGACTGCATCAACATAACTGAACCAAAAAGTACATCTGAAGGACAAGCGAAGGCTGCAGCACAAAGGAAAAATGAGTGCCCATGACTCATCCAACCAAATCCAAGTTAAATTGAACTTTGCAGTCTCATTCGGCTTTGTAGAATTGTTTTAAATACACACTCCACTTACTAATGCTCTCTAATATTATAAGTGAGCAGCAGCGGGGGCAGCCGCGTGAGAACAAAATACGTGGGAAGCATCCGAGACCCAACCACGCTCCAGTACGAAAGCTTTCTCAGCTAACTTCTTTAAATACCGAACCGACAGTAATGGTGAAGTTTAACTTCACTGCCACAAACAACAACAAAAAAATTGGCCCTTGGAGGAATTCTCTCACCATCTCCAAAAATACAGGGTCATATGACTTTGGCATACCGACCCTTTTGGTACCCGGCACTAAAAATGAGCTCAGCAAGGTCACACCACGCAGAAGTTCAGGCAGCACCACTTGCTGCTCATCTTCTACATCCACCAGGTTACAAAGACCACATCCAACCTGAGGAAAGCCTTCAGCCCTCTGCCTAATGCATCGCTGAGGAGCGGCTTGCAGCACTCAAATGTCCCCAAGGCAGTGACACAATTTCTGCTTCTAAGTGAAGTCTGGAAACCTCCTTTACCTGCAGGGGCACAGTTGGGCAGCCCATTTGTAGCAGCAGCTTCTTGCTGATTTCATTCCTGATTCATCCCCACTGATAAACCCTTCAACTCATCCTACCTTCACACCGTGTAACACCAAGCACAGAGCAATTCAAGACAGCCTGTGGAAGCCCTGTGCTGAGCAGGTAGGTGACAGCAGCACCACAGTAATGACACTCGTGACTCATTTGGGCATTATCAGCTGTACCTGCCATCCAGCCTGCAAGCTCCTCCAGGCAGGGACCCTTCCTTACATAGGTCTGTAAAACTTCTAGTGCCCAGATGGTGCCATACAAATGAATAATAATTATATTTCCACATAGACCATTATTGTGCCTAATGTAAATTACTTTCACTGATCCAAGAGGAAATCATTTTCTCATTTTGAAATGAAAAGAGAGTAAAAATAATGATTACTTGTTTGACGCTATTATTATAACGATAATTACATTTGTGGGTCCAGAATCCTCAGCTGGTGTGCCGACTTCTGTGGAGCCACACCAACCAACGGCAGCTGGCAAGTTGGGCCCAGTCGTAGCTGAGCACCTCCAACTATTTCACAAGGACTGATTACTTCAGCCCACAACACTCCAGTGAAAAATGGGAAGTCCACCGAACTCGTTTTGCAGGCTGGGGAGCAGAGCAGCAGATCTGGCGTTGGAAGGGATGGACCCCTGTGAGGCACACCAGGTCTCTGGGCAGAACTGCCATAGTCTCCCCAGCTTATTTGCAGAGATTCAGGTCTGGAGAGAGCTCAATTGCCTTCTGGAGGCACTCAGCTCTCTCCATTCATTAGCAGCATGGTGTTTGAGAGCTTCAGCCCAAGCCTAAGTGCTCAAAATGGGACAGCTGTGATCACTGGCACCAAATGTGAAAGGGATAAAGGCAGAGCCTGCCATTGCTCAGCTTCTCTGGAGGAAATAAAGCACAAGGTTATCATACTAAAGAGGACCAAGTCTGGACACTCTAGAACCGGAAACCCCAAAATGAGAGGCTGCTTTTAGATACGCGGCTCTGAAGGCTTTACTGAAGATGTCCAGAGGCCAGGGGAACACAACCAGGACTCCAACTTCACCCTCTGCTCTTATACACAGCCCTCCTGTCTGCCTCACACGTGCTGGCACTACAGCCCCAAAGGCACACAGTTAACTCCTCCGTGAGGGAGGACCACAATACCCAAGACTAAGGATCAGACTAGAACACTTGAGAACACTACTATTCATCATGAGCTGCGCTACTACACACCCAAAGTCAGCTCCAATAGCAAATTTCATACCCAAAACACATTTCACACACATTATTTCCAACAAGAATGCTGGAGTGGGGAAGAGGGACACCCAGCACACAATCCCCAGTTTTCTCCAGGGTCTCTCCAACAGCCAGAACACAGCTCCCTGTTCTGCTCCCGCTTCCACCCAAACCACCCACCTGAATCAGGGGAGAAAACACCAGGCATCTGGTGGCAAGTAAGGGGTCTGTGGAAAAGCTCTTTGATTCCAGTGATGTCCCAGACCTAATCTTAACACTGTACAGAAAAAAAATCAGGAAGCATTTGATTAAAGTTAATCCTTCAGGTTATATAATTTGACTGCCTTTGTAAACTAAGCCGATTTCTTGCTTTCACTGTACTCCTGCCTCTTCATCAAACACTGATAAGACGCTGTATCACTTATCAGGGAATTTCAATACAGAGGGAAAAAATATTTTGAAAAATACTTTTGAAGACAGCAGAGAGAGGCAGCAGGTTAACATACAACAGCCGCTGGACTTCCCTTGCTAAAAAAAAGGAAAAATAATACGCTCCTAATTCAAAGGGAACACCTGCAAAAACCCATCACACATTGAGAAAAAATCCACAACAAGAAAGTACACCAGTGGCCCGGCAGAGACTTCAGATGGCACAGCCAATTAACACAGATCCACTTCATACACCTCCCCACAGCCCACAGAAAGATCCTTAACGAGGTAACTGCTGCAGGAGTCCATCAGCCTGAGCCACTTCTAGTACTCTTCTTAAATAATGCATATATTAGTTCTGTTACTGAAAAGATTTGTTTGTTTTATTAACACGTGCCTTATAAGTGCTAAGACTGCAGAAATCATTATACAGCTCCTAGCTCCTATGTATCACATCCCCCCTTCCCATTACAAAATAATTAGCCATCTCCATTCTCCTTCTCCATTGTTAGTGAAGTTGTACTGCACCATGATTAAGGTCCCATTAACAAGCAGAATGGTACTTAACAGCCAAGTCAGTACTTCTCCTTAGAAATGTATCATTTCTAGCCACCTCACAGCTCAATGCCACGCATTTTGCTCTCTTAGCTCAGCTGTTCCCCCACACCCGGAGGTGCACTGAAAGCGGGCAGGGCATGTCTCACCCTGTCCCGGGGGTGAACACAAACGGAGCTGCCTTGCACCTTTCAGAGCTGGAGCAAGTGAGGCCACCTGTCTGCACTAACAAGGGGAAGATGAAGAGATAGGGATCACCTGTGTGTTATAACATATGGAACCCATTCACTGATTGAAGCAGAAAGATTGAGTTAAAGGTGAAATAATTGGTTTGGTTTTATTCACCCCCTTGAAAATTTTCCTTCTCAGGAGCTCCACACCCAGGTGCAGCACGGGACCCATCTGCATGCAAAGCTCCAATTTATTTCTGCAGAACAGTGCTGCAAACCAAGCTGCCGAGTCCTTACAGGCAACACTGCAGCAACTTGGGGCTCCTTGTGTTCTTAACCTGGTGGTACCACGCAGCGTGCAGGCAAGCCAGGGGGAAAAAAAGAAACAAAACCTGCGTGAGCTTATTCCCCTGACCCACAGGACAGCACAGACCCAACCTAACGCTCCACATTTCCATGAGAAGCAGAAATACCACATGGCCCCTGTAAAAAACAAAATGAGGGTGAGATGCACCAACGATCCACAGGTCCATCCTCTGCAGCTTAACTTCTGCTCGGGATTAGACAACCTCCATCCCCCCCCACACAAACACTATCTCTCTGCATTTCTCAGTTCCAACATTTCCAGCTATTGATAGTTGCATTTGGTGCCCTGAGACAGCATCATGCTGGAAGAAGTATGCCACTCCTTTAAAGTGAATCCCCAACATCTCAGACTACAGGAGCACTCCGAACCTACACCAGCAGCCAACAGCCGCACCTCACCAGGCTGCACAGTGACAGTGCTGGCAGTGTGCTCGGCAGGCAGGCGGTAACACAGCGGTGCCGTGTGGCTCCGGGAGCCGGGACACAGTCCTGCCACTGCCTGCAGCGAGGGACGGGCAGCCACAGCTGGGGGAGCACAGCACCCAGCCCGAGCCTGCTGTCACCTCCTGCCGTCACCAGCAGCCCTGCAGCAGGGATGCGCATTCCTGTGCCCTCCCTTCAGGTTCCCAGTGCGCAGCACCCACCAACAGCCACTTCCAGCACCCCAAGCAGGCTGTGTGAGCAAAGCAGAGAGCTGCTGCTGAATCCTCACTTGCTTTTACTGCTGTAGTACTGCAGAACACAAAGCTCGTGCAAAGGGTGCTCGACAGCTGTGAAAATCACAGGCAGAGGCAAGCACCCGCTGAAGTCACTGCTACTGATACAATTCATACTTCCTTAAAGATATGTATCATCTCATTTAATTAAACATAGAACAACTGCAGGAAACTGCCTATGAGTACTGAAAGCCCCAGATGCAGCCGGCCTGAGGATCCGGCCCCGGGAACGTTTGCAGTTGCAGAATAGCTCCTTTCTAAATCATTTCTTCCTGCCAACCTGGCAACTCAGGTTCAATTAGGCTCAGTAGTGACCTTTTTTTTTTTTAAACTACAGTACGGCGTTATTCCACTTTCCAAACGAGACTGCTCACTACACGCACTTGACGGCATTTAACAAAAAACTGAATCTCTCTTAAACATTTGCTTCAAAAAACTGCGTTTCCTTTCCCACAGACACAAGTGACCAAATCCTCGCACTGCTCTCTGATGTCTGACTCAAAAGAGTACGGACACGTACCGCAGTTTTAGTCTTGCACGTAGGTCAGAGACAGAAAAATCAAAACACTGTAACCTCACACGGGAACTTTCAGACAAAAGCCTGAGAAAAGCTGTCCTCTGCACGGTGGTTTCTGGTTGAAATGCAAGAATGATAAATCTTAAAAAAAAATATATATATATATATACACACACTCAAGATGGGCTCTGAGCCCGCTGACATTTGGGTGTAAGGGCAGTGCTGTGCTCACACAGCCCGCTCCTCCTGGCACTGCAAAGCAATTTGACACACACCAACTATAGGAAACTTGGGCTGAAAACGATAACAACTTTGCACAGGCATTACACATATTAGATTTTAACATGGAAACAAAGCACCAGGAAGAAAAAGACAGCTTTCACACTGATTCCGTATCGTGTAATTCCATTAAACAGAGAGTTTCCGTGTGAAAAGCGGGCCTGCCTGGAGACAGACAGCGCATACAGAGCTGGGTATGTGCACGTGTGCCACGAGCACTGCGGAGCTGGAGCTGGTAGTGCTGGGAGCCGCACAGCACTGGGGCAGCACTGCACAAACCAGGTACAACGTGCCAAAGGCTGGGTCTCACACGCGGCTTTCAGAGCCTGACCAAGCAGCTCTAAGCACGGAGCCACATCCCTGCGTGCAAGTAAAGCAGAGCCATGAGCACCACGAGGCTGTCTTAAAAAAGCATCATCCCCTCAACACAGCACAGCTCTTACGTGGCACTGCCAGCTGCAGGATGGCGTGCTGCAGTTCCACCACTTACAGAGGGAACCAGGGGAGAACTGGTATGCTTTTTAATATAAGTCTTCTACCAGGAACCCCAGTGCTCCATCTTTAGGTCTCTGCTCAAATCCATGTGCACAGCAGTGAGTCACAGCTCCCAGATCCAAGAGACCAGAGCCCACCATCCAAATGGCCCCAGCACGGGAAGTGCTTCTCAGCACGCTCAGCCTTGCACTGGGTGCCTGTCCCAGTGTATCAGGCACAGGGCTGGGACATCTGCAGAGCAGCTGTGAGCAGTGCCCTCCCGATGGTCTCCCAGAGGCCATAGAGCAGGAGGGTTCCCGAGGCGAGAAGCGGGGCTGGAGCCGGCCCTGAACAGAGCCCTGTGGCAGCACGGTCCTCACCAGCCCACACAGAGGGGCCGTGAAGGGAAAGCTGCGGGCTAACAGGGGAGAGATGATATGATGGACTGGACCGGGACAGTCGGATGGTAGAGCTGGAGGAAAAACTGCGGAGTTACAATAGTTGCACCTCTGAAAGCGGTGCGTACCAACACACGGTGATGCACAGGGACAAGAGCAGCGCTCTCAGCATCACACCTGACACGCGAGGACAGCACCGCGTCGCCTTCCAGGCGCTGTCCCCGCTCACCACCGACCCGACCCGCCGCCGCTTCCTCTCACACGATGCGAACAGACATCCCAGAGCAGACAAAGCGGTGCGCGTTCCTAACGGACAGCGCAGAACTTCGGTCTCGCAGCACGAGCACCGCGCGAGCGGCACAGGCGGCGCCCCGGAGCGCCCCGAGCTCCGCGTCCGCCGAAACGCTCCGAAACGCGGTGGGAATCGGACACTGCGCGGCCCCCGCGGGCCCGGTTTGCAAAAGAAGAAAATGAAAAAGAGACGGGGAGACTGAGAACGCTTTCGGGAACCCCACGCGTTCGGTGGGCGACGGCGTCACTGCATTAAACTGCGTCGCCCGGAACCTACCGGGCCCGGCAGAGCCGGGCGAGAGGGAGCGGCGCCCGCGCGGTTTCACGTGAAGAAAGCGAACGGGGGAACGAAACGAGCCCGCGGCACGCGGAGGAGCGGGCGGACCGAGGCGAAGTTCGGCGGCGCCGCGCCCGCGGTCACCGGCGCCCGGAGGGCTTCGCGAATTGCGCCGCCCGGCACGGCCCCGCGGAGCTCCCGCACGTACCATCGCCTTCCCGGGTACGGCGCCGGCCCCGCGGCGGTGCGGCTGCGCGCGGTGGGCGCCGCCGGCGGCGCCG
>JANHGO010000048.1:12633898-12655128 GCA_024606505.1 Aquila spilogaster
CAGTCTCCTCACTGGTGGGGTGGGGTGAGGAGCAGAAAAGGCCTTGACTGTGTGTGAGCACTGCTCAGCAGTAACTAGAACATCCCTGGGTTATCAACACTGTTTTCAGCACAAATCCAAAACATAACCCCATACTAGCTACTGTGAAGAAACTTAACTCCATCCCAGCCAAAATCAGCACACAAGGAAGGAACAAGGACAAGAAGGAACAGGAAAGAAAAAATAACCTGCCTGAGCAAATTCAGCTGACTAATCCATGGAAGAACAGTGGACCCAGCCTCACTCTCCACATTCCCAGGAGAAGAAGAGATACCGCATCTCCCACTACAGAAATGAAAATAAGGAGGAGAGGCACTAGTGATTCTCAGGACTGTCCTCCCTAGCTTAACTGCTGCTTGGAGTTAAAACAGATAATCCTCACTGTCCCCAAACACACAACAGGTTCTTTTCATTTTACAGTTCTAGACATTTTGAGCTATTGTTTTGTTCCTTTGACAGCTTCATGCTGAAAGAAACACACCATTTCTTTAAAATGAATACACAAAATTTCAGACTAAAGAAATGCTCTGCTCCCACACCACCAGGCAAGAGCTGTATTTCACTCAACTAACACAGTAACAACACACTGGCATTTTTACTTTATGGTAAAACAGGCAGTAATGAAAACCCAATGGTGCCATGAGGCATGAAGGAGCATTACATACCCACAGACGTTGCCTTCAATGCCCGATTCCAAGGCAGAGGCCACAGCTGAGTAACATGAGCACATCACTGCGACACACAACTGCCTCACAGTGCAACACTGGGCGTGAGCTAAGACCACAGCAGACGCTCTACCGTCACATCCCTCTCATCACCAGCAGCCCTGAAGCAGGGATTTGCATTCCTCCTTCTTCCCTTTGGGCTCCCCAGACACAACATCCACCAACAAGTCCCCTCTACAATCACTAGCAGGCTGCATGAAAAAAGCCTGAGACTAAACAGCATGCTTATGGTATTTTCTCAAAAAGCTGTTGCATGCTCTTCAAAGATAAAGACCCTTACATAAAAATCAACCTGTTCTCAGAAGGTACCTTAATTCTTCCATGCTTTCAATGCTTGAGTTTCGTTGAATGAATAAAGCTTGTACGAAGGGTGCTGACAAGCTGCAAAAATCATACGTGGTTGCAAGTACTCACTGAAATCACTGTTACCGATACAATTCATACTTCTTTGAAGGTATCTACAAGCTCGTTTAATTAAATATGGAACAACTGCAGGAAACTGCTTATGAGTAATGAAAGCTCCAGATGTAGCTGGCCAGGGGATCTAGCACAGTAAATGTTTTCAGTTGCAAAATAGCTCAATTCCAAATCGTTTCTTCCTGCCAAGCTGGCAATTCATATTCAATTATGCACAGGTACAGGGGCAACATTTTTTACTATGGTATGATGTTATTTCATTTTCCAAATGAAATTGTTTATTACATGTATCTGACAGCATTTAATAAAAACCTAAACACCTCTTAAACACCTGGTTCAAAGAATTACATTTCTTTTCCCACAGACACAAGTTACCAAATCCTCATGCTACTTAACTTATGTCCAGCTCAGTAAAGTAAAATACATACTACCATTTCAGTCTTGTACATAGGTCAGAGAAAAAGAAAAAACAAGATAAATAAAAACACTGTAACCTCATATGGCAGCTTTCAGACATAGGTTTGAGAAGCGCCATCTTCTGCAAAGTGTTGAAAATCTGGTTTGCGTAACTATATAGTATAAAGACTCTTACAAAGGCAGTTAGCAGGGTGCCCATGTGTTAGACTCTTCAAAATGAAAAATGTGATCAAGTACTATGTCACAGACAAACATTTAGCATCTTTCAAGGAAATACTCCTCAAAGACATATTGAACACACCACTCCATTAACAGATCAAAGACACATTAAAATTAATATTCTTTTTTGGTTAAAATGCAAGACTGAGAAATCTTTGAAAAATCCTTGGAGGGTCTCTCAGATGCGCTTAACCCAAAGACATTTGGATATAATGGGACTACTGTATTCACACCAGCCAGCTTCTCCAACTGCTGCAAAACAATTTAACATACACAAACTATGGGAAACTTGGACCGAGAAGGATAATAACTTTGCTGAGGCATTATAGAAATTGCATTGTAATATGGAAACAAAGCAACAGAAGAAAGATCTTCTTTCGCACCAATTCCGTATTGCGCAATTCCATTAAACAGAGATTTTCCTCATGAACTGAGTTTGAAATCAAAACTGGGCCTGCCTCAGAGACAGGCAACATAGGTAGGGTTAGATAAACCAACATTTGCATGTCGGGAGTGCTTGGGAACTTCACCTACCAATTTAAGCAAGCTGCCAGGCTGCTAAGGCAGAAATCTGCACAAATCCAATTTCCCTATCACTTTTCCACCAAGCACACATTTTAATCAATAGACGGATGCTTAAGTGTGGGGGTTTGTATTCTGACAAAGTAATTCTAAGGACGGCGGCCACTTCCCAGTGTGTAGGTTAAGCAAAGCCACAAGTACCATAAAGTCATTTTGAAGAAGTATTGCTAAATCACCTCGACAAAGCACTTTTTCAAGCACACTGCCACTTGTCTTGAGCCTTGTTTGGGGTTTTTTTTAATACCAATGTCGGACATTGTGGGACAGCCCAGTGTGATCCACACTAGTCATTTAGATAATGAGGGGGAAATAGGTACACTCAGCATGTGTTTTAAAACATGTTTTCTATTCGGAACCCCAGTGCTCCATCTTTAGGTCTTCGATCAAATCTGTATGCACAAAGGCATGATTCATAACTGCCAGCATCAAAATGATCATATCTACATCCGCGTGTCGCCAGCACAGAAACAATTAGCTCTCGGCCCTGAACTCGGCATTTGTTCCAACGCACCGGGTGCAAACCGGATGCTGTGCCAGGACGTTTGTAGGACAACCGCTAACAGTACTTGTTCCGATGCTGCCCCAGAGCTCACAGAAGAGGATTACTTCCTAGAAAGCCCAGTGAGCTGGGGAGCAGGGCTGGAGCCCCAGGTGCAGCCTGCCCCCTCCCAGCCCCCCACCTGCCCGGGTACCAGCACCGCCCAACCTTTGATATCCCTCACTGGAGAGACCAAGAGAAAAAAAAGCTGAAGAATGAAAGACAAAAGAATAAAAGACTAGACAGATAGGAAAAGAGGCAGAGGTCAGAGTGCTGGAGGAAAAATAGTGGAGCCTGAATAGTTACATTTACGAACACATAAGTACCAAGATAAGATTACATGTAGAGACAAAAATTGAACTCAGTAAGCAAGAATTTTAATTTTCACATCTAGAAAGCTCAGCAGGATCTGCACACACCGGATGGGTACATACTACCTTTCAGAAAAGTTGTCCCAAATGTTAGTGACAGAACACTCACGTGCTCAGGGCACAGTTCTCGGCAGCCTTTCTGTGGCCGAAACACCCAGAGTCATTTATGAGGGTAAATCATCTCTGAGCCTCAAGCTCTTGCTTTCTCAAGATGTAAACAGAAACAGACAAAAATATGCATGCACAGTTTAAGAGGCAACACTTATTTAACATAAGCCTACTGCTAAAGGAATTAAATGAAAACCAAAGGAAGCTTCTCTTGAGCTGAAGAATACTACATACCGGTTGTACACACCGGCACACATTTCTGAGGTTTGCATCAATTGACCAAGAACACTATTAATTTGCTTTTTCACGCACCTATTAAAAAATTCAGAAACACAACTGGCAATAGGGCCAGCTTTGCAATCCCTTGCGGTTCCAGGCCTGAAAACTGGGGAGTTTGCAGAAGAAGATGGTACGAGGTAGGGCGAGAGGGTACAGTTCCAGTATCCTTGAGTTTTTAGCGGTTAATAGAAACGATTGCATTAGATTTCATTGCCTGTCACCTACTGGGCCTGACAGAGCGGTGCAATAAAGAATAGCGCCCTGTGCGGTTTTCAGGTGGAAAAAATAAAGTAGCAGTAAAACGAACCCTTAGGAAGGCATCGGGCAGACGGCTCTCCAGCGAAGTTCGGGGATACCGAGATGCCCGCTGCGGAGGCAGGGGCACCGCGGAGAGGAGAGGACCCTACCGACGCGTTTTCTGGCGTTGCAGCCGCGGCCCACGGGCGCTCCCGCCGCACGGCCCCTCCGCCGTTGGCCGTGCCGGGGGCGCCGGCAGCCAGCACCCCGGCCGCGGGTGGGAGCCCACGCGGCGGGACCGGACCCGCACCGCGGCACCTGCGCGGCGGCGGGAGGCGCCCACGCGAGGCGGTGGGGGGGGGACGCCAGCCCCGGGGCGACCGCGCCTCGCTCGCCCCAACTTCCCCGCGCCTCCCGGGCGGCCCCCTCCGCAGAAGTGCAGCGAAACGCCGTGAGACAGGGGCGCAGCCGCTGCCCCTCCCGCCGCCCCCCCGCCCGCGCCTACCATCGCCTTGCCGTGCGGGGCGGCGGGTCCGCGGCGCTGCGGGTGCGCCCGCTGCTCTCCGCCGCGGTCTCGCTTCTCGCGGCCGGCGGCGCCGCCGCGCTGCTCCTCGCCGGCGTCGAGGGAGGTGAAATTCCAGACGAGGAGGGTCTGCAGGAGCAGCACGGTGAGCGCCGCCACCAGCGCCGAGCGGGAGCGCCGCGCCAGCCGCCGGGCGCACGGAGCGGCCACCATCTTCGCTGCTGCCGCGCTCCCGAGAGCCGCCGCATCCGCCGCGGCACGGAGTTTTCAGCCGGGCAGAGCCAGACGTCAGCAGGAGGAGGGCGGAGGTGGGGAAGGAGGGAGGGCGGGAGGGAGGGCGGACGGAGGAGGTGTGCGCGGCGCGTGGGGATCGGGGAAGCCGGCGGGGGAGCCCGGGCGGCGCGGCAGCCCGCGGCCGGGCCAGCCCGGGGCGAGGGGTGGGGTTGGCGGAGGAAGAGGAAGGAAAAGGAGGGTGGGCTGGGGACGGGGGAGGAGCGGCAACGGGGGGCTGCTGCTGCTGCCGCCGGCGGGAGGGAGGGCGGGAGAGCCCCGGCCCTGCGTGAGGCGAGGGGGCCGGGGCGGGGCGGGGCGGCTCCGCGCCTCACGACGGGCGGGAAGGCGGGAGAGGAGAGGAGAGGGGAGGGGGCGGCCGGCACTGGGGCGGCCGGCGACTGCCATCTTCTGAGGGAAAGCTGCCGCGCGCCGGCGGGCGGGAACCGGGCGTGAGGAGACGGGCGCGAGGCGCGAGGGTGCCGCCTCACCCCCGGCTGCCGCCTTCACCCGCTCCTGCCCTGTCAGGGTTGGTATTCGGCCCTTTTTCGTTTTGGTTTTTTTTTTTTTTCTTTTATTTTTTTAACCGACTTGGAGCCCGTTTGCCCGAACTGCCCCGCAGCCGTTTCAGATGGGGCTTTTTCGTTTGAGCTGGTCACATTAAAAATGGCCACAGCAAAAACATGGCGCAGCTTGCACTCCTTAATGGAAGAAAATTTCGTCGAAAAATCATCAAAACTTCTACAGATTATCAACAACTCCCGTATACTCATTAATTTCCCTGCCAGGTAGCTATTGACCAGTCTTTGATTTTGAAAGGCTGTTACTCCAACCCTGCTCAAAGTAGACCTGCGCGTTCAGTCTGTGGGGCCTTCTTCAGTCTCTGTGGGCCCTGCCAGTAGCCAAGTGGTTTGACTGCTTGCAGCATAGGTATGCCTTTAAAGACACCATCGTTTCCCCCCATCTGGCAAACAGCAAAAAATAAGGGAAGTCAGCACGGAAAGGCTTCTTTCTGTGTGAAGTCTGAGCATCGTCTGGCTGACCTTCAGTTCATGCAATGGGACAGTGTCCATTTTTGCCATCTGTGGTGATGGCGAACTGCTCTTTATGGGCAGAGAGCCCGTGATAACAAATTTTGACAGTGCCAGGCTTCCACACCAGTTGCGCATGCATCGATTTGCTGGACACACAGTTCAGTAAAGTGAGCTATTTGAACAAAACCGAAAAAGATTCAAAGTGTTCTTGAATATTCTGACAGAGTCTGCACAGCTTGGGAAGTTGATGGATAATTTTTATTCCAAACCGTCAAATAATTGGACATTATAAATACCCTCAAGCAAATCTGTTGACAAATACTAGATAAAAGCGTCTTCCACTTGGAATTAAGTGCCTTCCTCTTCAAAAGCAAGTTGTGGTCTTAGCATGTGGTTGCCCCACGCAGCCTTCCCTTGGGCTTTTAGAGGGCAGGATGCGCTCAAGGAGATGAAAAACCAGACTTTGAACAGGCCAAATCACCAAGAGCTCTGAAGAGCCACAGACCTCAGGGCCTGATTCTGATCCTGCATACCTCATTGTGAAATGGGAGACACATTCAAACGGATGCCCTAAAATGGCTAAAAGCAACATTCAAGCCAGGCAATGTTTTAGCACAGGGCAACACTGCTCTTTATAAAAGGAGCACAGCAGTAATTATGACCAAATTGTGATCCATGTTCCTTAAAATTTTTATGTCCTATTGGAAAATTTCCTCCAGATTTTCAAGGGCAATTTTTATACCAGAAAATGTCTGTGGATTTTCCTAATCTCTGTATATAATTACTGTGACTGATAAGGCAGTGAGGAACAGCAGTGCATGCTCAGTCTCACATGTGTCCTACTGAAAGCACGTCTGGAGAGAAGATTTGTATCCAAACCACAATAATTTATAGGCCATAAAGATCTGAGTCTTCCATGTAAAGTCTGCCCTGCGTATGGGTGGGAGCCTCAGCATGAGACATTTCTGCACTGAGTGAAAAAGTGGAGTGGGGAGAGGAGCAGGCTTCCTCTCGGACAACATCCTCCTTTCCCTGTATTTATAGAGATTATGCAAAATCTGGAAAGGAGAGTGCAGTAGGTATGGCACTCATTTTTAAAACTGTGCTATGACCAATGACTGCTAACTGCTCAAAACCTCCTTTTTCTGTTGCTAAAGAAAACAGCCAAATAGAAGTAAGAAGGAGGATAATTTAACTAATTATTTTTTCCTGTGCTGATTCAAACTGGAAATCAAAAAGGGCAAAGCTGAGCTTCTTGAGAATTTGAAGATGAAAAAAAAATCACAAGAACTGAAAAACTGAACTGTACAAATCCTAAGAACAAACTGAAATCAGAAATGACATAAAAGTTAAAACCATAAAATGGACTTTTCTTATTATCAAATTCATGAATAATGGCAGCTTGAGTGAGCTGTGTTGCATCAGAAAATATTTAATCTGGTTACACAGAGGACAGTTGAGAAAGTTACCACTCTGAAAATTCCTGATGTTGCCCATGTTACGTGAGACTGTTAGTATCTAGCACAAAGCATATAGGAGAAAAAACAGATTTGATTCTTAATAGAGAAGTATTATCATGGCTGCACTTAACTGTCAAAGTGATGGTGTTTTAAGCAAGGATAAGTAATGTGACTTCACTAATTTGCTCTGAAATTCTAGCAGATAATTGGCTTAAATATTTTTCACCTCTGCATAGGTGCAGATTCAGCCTGGGTGTGTTTGAAAGGAGGTGGGTATCAATCTTGGCTACTCAGAGTGATGTAAAAAAAGAACCATACTCCGTTCCAGCAAAATTTTTACTCTGATCTACTTAGCTAGATTTACCTATCCTGTTACAAAAATACATTTCCTCCTCCTTACAGTGTAGATATAGTCTAAAATTGAATCAAGTAACCAGACTTTGTACAAAGAAATAAGTGGAGAGCAATGTTAATAAGCAATATCCTTTCCTCTACTTTGAAGAGCTTACAGTCCATCTGGTGAACAAACACTACAGGCTTATCTGAACTCCAACTCACAGGCTGACTCATAGGTGGTTTAGAAGCACATTCTGTAATCAGTGAAAGACTAAGTTCTTTCAGGGTGAAGATTTGCATTTTTCTTAAAACCAGTCATGTCCCTATCACATAAAAATTTAGATTTCAGATATATGTTATCAGGGTGAAGGGGAAAAAGGCATTATCTGGGAATGAACTGATTTGTCTAAGAATAGATATCTCTAATATACTCAATCTTAAAAGAAAAATCTGTGAAGAATCCAGAACATTTAGCAAACTTGTGTATAATCCTATGATTTAAAAAAAAAAAAAAATCATAGCACCTAAGGAATGCACATTTGGAATAGAAAAGATTGAAAATAGGCCACGAGCATGAGCACTCTTTTACGAGTAATCTGCAGTAGCAGTAGAGGTATCTTCCTGAGGTTTGGGCTTCTCCCCTGAAGTGGTAAATTCTTTTTTTCTTTTCCATCTATCACTAGCCAGAACAACATACCACCCCTAATCACTTTAGTAAAGCTTTATGCATATGGAGAACATATACCTTTCCCCCAGAAGGCTGGCAGTCTTACTGGTCTACGCATCAAATCTGCAAGAACAAAACAGGGTAGGGAATTAAGTCTTTTAAGAATTTCAACATCTCAGACTACAGTTTGGTATCTGCTCTGCAACAAGTTCCCAACTCATTGCTTTTTGTTTTTAAACACTGATGCCTTGCTGTACTTTAAAGGTCAGGGAAATGCATCTTGATTTTTTTGGAAACACAGCACCATTATTAACTTACTCCGTGTTCTCCAGTCATTTTATGGTTTACATGGACATTCCTCACCACTCAGGTATACTGTACCATGAAAATTCACTATTCCATCTCTTCTTTTCGTAAACAAACAAAACCCCAAGATTCCCTGCTACATACCCATTTTACATCTAGCTACTCTCCAAGTGAGTTACAAAAGCCAGGCTCTCTCTTAGCGTGCATTGGCAGAACTAAAGTCAATGGAGATGTGACCACTGTGTGCAAGAAATCCCTTCAGTTCTGGTGGTTTTGTAAAACTTGAGATTCCAGCAAGCCATTCTTAATCCATTCTTGTTCCATTTTGCCACTTAATAGTCTGCAAATGCAAACTCTGGTGTCAACGTATATGCAAAAGGCAAATTTTTTAACACCAACATTTCATTATGGTAACAGTATCTATAAATTAGCAACAGAAATAATCCTTATTTTTCATTTCCCTGTCAGTATAGTCATAGACAATAAAAGCAGGTACTTTTCTATGTTCAATTTATGTAAAATACATAACACATGTGGAATATATATTACTTCTTCCTTCTGAGAGTTAAATTTAGTTCAGGACCTTAGCATATGCTCCACTTCAGGAAGTGAAAGAAAATGGAAGAATTATTCCCTTCACCATCACATTAAAGCGTCCCTTTTTCTTTATAATCTCTTACCATATATAACCTTTTACTACCAATGAGGGGAAATGCCATGTACATGTACTTTATATACAGCCCTCAGTGTTGTGACAGCTTTTTCTTTCAGCCAGTGGTCGAGGATAATCACGGAAGGATTACCCATCTGTTCTTACCATGTGGCATTCTGTCTTCAGTAAGGAGATACTGCAGTTCACAGCTTCCTGCAGTTCTTTTTTCTGATGTTCTCTCATTAACTAAAAATTGTATTATTCTCCTTCTGAGTTACCAAGTTGGAAAGTCTGGAAGACTCATGAAGGTGACCTACTTTGGATTATCTAAATTAGAACCAGCCACTGACTGTTGCAAATAGCACTTTGTTTTAGATGCAGAAGGAACTGGTTTCTTTGGTTTGGGCTTTCATTCTGGGTTTTGCTTTTTTTTTTTTTTTGTCTTTCCACTTGATGGAAAAAAGACAGGTGGTACCCCAAAAAGGAAAATCAAAGGGGAGGAGAAGAAAAAAAGAGACTTTTTCACAAAGAGTGAAATTGTAGATTGTGTTTGCATGATTATCCAGTTTTTCAAAACACCAACAAAGTTTTTTAGACTACATTTATTACAATGACATACCAATGCAAAGTATATGTAGAGATTTTTTCCACTAGTCACCTGCAATGTTTTCCATGTGTCTAAACTTTTATTGAGACATCGCTATCGTTTGCTGCAGAAACAATAACTAGAAAGGAAACAAGCTTTTTAAAGATTTCAATACTTTTTCATTTTACCTAACACTGAAAAATACAGTATTTTAAAGACAAAGTTTTATGCTTAAGCTTCTGATATGATACAAGTTCATCTATATGAAAGCTTGCTATAAAAAATACCTAATAAAATAGTGTGGCTGTTCTTCATAAACAGGGCCATTTTCTGGTAATTGATTTAATACAACTTTTTATGTCAGGGAACATTGTTTAGATATTATGTCAAACCCAATATTAGCAGCTTCAGCAGATCATTTGCCTTCCACTGTTGCACTCGTGTTCCTTGACCACACTGGGTAGTCCCACAGAAAACAGTGTGCTAGGTGGAGCTGGTACTATATGCCAATGTGTGACAGTGAAATTTTGCTGAACTTCTGCATAAATTCTCCAAACCCTTGGACCAAGATGCAGGGGGGAGTGGGGGGGTGAAGTGTGAACATGCTGTTTCCCCCTGGGAGAAAGGAACAGAACAGGTAGCCTGCATTTCCTGCTGCAGTTCCTAGTAGCCAAGTTAGCAAACAAGTGTTTCAGCTTACCTCTGAAATTGGTGTGTCAACACCACAGGCTTATCAAGGATATTATAAACCAAAGACAGTTATACAAATATAAGCAAATGAGCTTGATAACTATCATTAATCTTGCTGTATTTAGATAGGCATTAACAAAAGTGGGTGCAAGAACCTGCTTGGCTATAATTTGGATGCTACAAGAAAAGGAAGTACTCAGACAAGATACTTGATGTGCCTTTAAAGAAATACATTTTTTAGAGGAGTAACGTGTTAGTCCACATACGGCAAAGAAGACTGCGTCATACACTATATGATTTATCATTTTAATGGCTTTTGAATTCGTAGAACTGGTAACACATTGTAAACACGTGTTATTAAACCATGCAAGATTTTGGTAAAGGTGACACCTCCTTTACAATCTTTGAGAATTAACTCATTTTTAACGGTTCAAGCACTGACTTTTATCTCAGCCCCAGATCTTCCATCACAATGACGAAAACTCCATAAATAGGACCAAAAGATGCAAGATTCATTGAGAATCTAGCAAACATACTCCTCTAGGGAACAAGTTCCCATCCTTGTAAGACAAGAAGGCAGGTTCTTGAAGCCCTATGGAGACTGAGGAGCCAGAGGAAAATCGTTGTGAGCTAGCTAACTAACAGCAGTTTTGCAGTAGCAGACAGCAGAAGTATCTTGAAATTATCTACATCCGTATGGGTTTGCCCTCATAATGATTTCTGCTTTGATGAACTTAAGAACTGGGAGGAAAAAGAGCTGGTAAACCAATCTCTCCACATCAGCAGCGTCATACAAAATATACCAGCTGCCTGCGATTTCCAGAGCCATGGCGCTGACCATGCTGAAGCAGTGGCTACTACATAGTGACCACTTGCACTCCCATGTAATCAGTGGTTTGTTCACTGGTTTCCATGCCTGCAGCTGCACAAATTATGTACATAGGGAGATGGCCAAGTTACACCACAGTACAGCACATACTGTTGTAACCAGCTTTAAGGAAAAGGTGTGGTTTGGTGCCCACCATCATGGCTCCATCAGGTTTGAAAACTGATATTTATCTCGCATCAGAGCACTGTCGATGTGCTGACTCTTCAGCAAGGGCCACTGGAGGTAGTGCCTTGCTTGCTCTCTGTGGTCTCACTAAGGGAGATTATACACCAGGTGCTAAGTCCTGGTGCTTCTACTTCCTTCAGATCTGCCTGATAAGATGGAGATACTTACATGACTGTGGTTCTACCTTTTGGATAGTACAGGTTCTTGCTGAAATTACTGATTCCTTTCAAGCATTTTATTATTAAGTTGCGGGTACAGCACATGTCTGACAACTTGTTTGCCTGGAGAACTTTCTGCTCCAAAAGGCCAAGAGGTGTTTGCCACAAAGGATAACTGTTCTGGCGGTGATGTGATGTGCAGGAGACATCTACTCTTCATGTAAGAACTCAAATAACGCACTCCCCCATAACCCACCATAGATGCATAATGCATGTGCCATATTGCAGAATTACTCAACTACCTAAATGTTTGTGTGTGCAAAATTCAGGCATGTACATGTATAGGCATTTTTCAATAGACAAACAGATGCCATGGGTAAAACACCTTGGCACACAGAATACAGATTAGGGGTTGGAACTTAAATTACAATAGTTTGCCCCAGGAGTGACATTAATAAGTGTTACCTCTCTTGTAAAGGCAGAGAAGATTTAGAAAAGAAACTAAATATTGTTCAGTGAAAGGGAAAATAAGTAAGTAGACCCTACAGTGATTACACTGTGCTCGTAAAACAATTCAAATATACTCCTGTTGTCTCTAAGTCTTTGACACTAAATTACAGTATAAAATAAATTCTTCAGGAAGTTCATATAGCAAGTTATTTGTATATACTGTGCAAGCCACCTTTAAGATCAAACAAAATGTTATGGTGAATTTTAATTCTGATTAATTCTGAACCATGTAGTAAATTTTGACAACACATAAATGATCCAATTCAATACAATCTACATTCTCAGCAAAGTGACAGTTACAATATATGGCTCTCTTTTGCCCTAGAATGGCTTCTAATATGTAGTTGCAATTTCATGTAATAGTGGGACACACCCTTCTTGATGATTAGTGAAAGCAAAGTTTTGCATTAGGTTTTTCTTTTCCTGAAGAACTATTACAATAAAATACTTCAGATATTTTATGACCTAAATAAGCACCTGAAAATTCCTGTAAAAGCAAAAAATTGGGTCTCAACCCAGAAAAGCACTTAATGACATATATGATCCCATTGAATTTGGTGGCATGTGCAAGGGCTTCAAATAAAGCATGTACTTATGAGCTTTGCTGAGTTGAGTCCTTACAGAATGATGCTATGCAAATCAGTTTAAAAGTCTTCAGAAACTAAACTTGGCTTGAAATTGAATGTAACCACCGATCAACAGTGGTTTCTTAGGTTCTTTTTTTTTGATGTATTTGTAAAATAATTGTACTGGTTTTTGAAATAGTTGTTCTCCTACCTGCATATTCAGAAATGTTTTTCAGGGTGCTGTTCACTAGTAGGCATGACGTGTGTTTTCCTGAAAATTCATGTGCAACACGTTATTGTCTCTGGATGAGCTTTGCCTGTAGCTGAACTAGGAAACAAACTGCCCAACTCAACAAAAGCTTATTCGATTTATCGGAGGAGAGATTCATTTCTCCTCCATTGCACACCTACGAAAGAATACCTCAGAGTAGCAGAACAGGAGGGAGAGTGAGCATCCCTGTTTCTCCTTGCTTAGCAGTGGCCTGTTCAGGAAATGAGCTTCCATAATTTGTTTGGCTAACAGTAAACATCTTCACATTTCATAAGAGAGGTGTATTTGTATCCAAGTCCCGTGGTGACATCCAGACTGAGAGCTAGTCTAGTCCATAATCAGATCATGCAGAGAGTACTCTGGAAATGTTCTGATTTGCTACACGGGCAGGTCCACACCATAGTCATGATCCCAAATCTGTTCTCCAGCACTGTTGCTGCTCCAGGAAGCAGGATATAGCCAAATCTTAACACAGATTTTATGCATGCATGTGTAAGCCCATTGTTTTAATATACAGCCCTACATTTAATTTCTAAAACTATTGCTGAAACATTGTTGCAAATACACTCATAAAAAGAGTAGATTGCAGCTGGCTGGTAGCACAGGTTGATTCCATCTCATAGCCTTAATCTCTTCACCTCACTTTGTACACAACTGCCATCATCACAGTTATCTTTTTGCAATCTCAGAAGGAATGCCAAAGATGAAGCTGGAGTCTGAACCCATGTCCCTTTGGAAGGAGCCTCTTCAAGTCAGTCCTTCTAAGTCACTGGGTTAAGGGCAGAGGAAGAAACAGACTTTTTCACCATTTTTAGTACGTAACTTTTCTGTGACTAAACAAAGAGATTTGTTTGGCGTACTGTCAATCTGACATCTGTTTTAAGCATTAAAACATAAGTAAAAAGCCAGGGTACTATACATTTGTTAATGATCAGTTACTATTTATAAAGTATATTGAAGTGAATAAGGTAATTTGCTTGTTAGCCAGCAGAGAGGCTCCAGGTTTCTTCTTAATCAGTTATATACAGGTAGATTTCACACTTCTATTACCTCTTCAACCCCAGCCCTCCAGATTTACACAACTGTTGAGGAGACTCTAGCTGACCCTATACAACACTGAAACTTCTCAAACGGCCACATTCTTGCCTGGAAACTGAACCCACAAATTTGGTAGCTCATTTTGCTAGATGAACTACGCTGAAACAGATTCTTATCTCAGACTTGGATTTACCTGAGCACAGATGGAAAATGCAGATAGGATCTGTAACATTTATTTTTAAGCCCCGTGTTGTGAAGGAGGAGGCATATTATGCCTTTCGTGCATTAGTATCCTTTGTGCTGCACATAATTGGCAGAGCTTTTCAGTGAAAAACTATCTGGCCAAATTCTCTTACAGCCTCATGCTCTGCAGAAATCTGTCTTAGGTTAATCTATATTAGGAGCAATATTCTGCACTCATATGAAAAATGTGTTTAAAAAGCTCTAGCAGATACAATCCTTTTTGCCTGACTTTGTTCCCTGCTGTTGTTGGTGTCTCATGGGATTTCTTGCAGAGTGGTTAAGTGATCTATACTGAGGTTTCAAAAGCAAAGATAATAGGAGCACTATTCACGGGTTAAACACTTAGCTGCTTTAATACAAGATGTGTAGGAGCAGCCCCTAATGACATTCAAATCTTGTTATTGCTGTGCTTCAGTGTAGGATGTACTTGGTTTTGTGGCTGCAAGAAGCAGTTCTCAGAGATGACTGTAAATCCTGAACAGCAAATAAATCCCACAGCATGTGGAAATGATGCCTGATTCTGCTCTCACAGCAGCGTGTATCTTTGGGCTTCACTGTGCTTGCTCCTGACTTACACCAATGCGAGTGAGATATTGCAATCAATGGCTTGTTCTGTACTTACCATCATGTCTGACTCTAGGGGCATCATCTCTTAACTTCATATTGGCGTAAAATTTCTAACCCTTCCTTTGCAAAAGACTGCTGCCTATTCATAGTGTCTTGGCTTGTGAGCATTCCCCTAAAACCAGTATTGTGGCAAGCTCTGAGCCTTCAGTATTCCTGGGTCTCATGTCCAACTTATTTTTCTCATGTCTTCCATGGCTTGCTAGACCTCCCTTGCCTCCCTCCACTCTAAACTAGCAAATTTGCTAATACTGTACAGAAAAGCCAAGCTTTCTTCCAAAGAAATGCAGATTCTAGCCAAATACACATTAAATAATTTCATTGCTCTCTGTGCCTCTGAAACCTTATGAACTGTCTTTGCCGCAAGGAAAAGTTGTAATAGACATAGATCCAGAGGCATATCACAACAGGCTTGGTTTTACTCGTTAATCCATCAAAGACGTTAAGCACAAATATTAGAACCCTAAGCAAAGCATAAAGAAGGAGCTGCTTGAAAGCCAGGCTCATATTCATAACACAAAAGCTAGCTAGATTAACGGATTAAGAGGTCTATTGATATTAATTCCATTTGTTTCACACACACAGTAAGAGATCAGAGAAAAAAATTAAGACTAGATGGAGAATCACTGGTTGATTAAATAGTATTGTAAAGCTTATTGCTAATTAAGGCCAAAGTAGTTAAAGGTGGACAAGTGAATCTGGTGTCCAAATGCCATTGAATTTCAATGGATGTTGAATGCATGTAACCAGTTTAAGTCTCTTTGAAGATGAGCTCTTTGAAGCAACGCTAACATGGTATATGAAATGGAAACACAGGCACTTGTTAGCCAGATAGAGTAATTCTGGCATTTTAAATAGCAAAATAACCTACTGAATGACCACAGGCATTTTCTCAGTTTCACGTGGTACAGTACCATGTGTTGTAGGTGTCAGAATAACCTTCAGAAAGGTTATGCCAGCCAATCGACTGTAATCACTGCACTGCTTAAGCGGCCTCAAGTGCTACCTGATTTGATGATGACGAAAAGAATCTTTCTACCATATGAGCTCTGAAATGCAGAGGAAGTGTTCTGAAGGTATAAGCACAAGATGCAATGGATACCTGCAGATCAAATACAGGTGAAATTCCTAATACTGCATTTCCACCAAATTTGTCATTTTTCTTTCACATTTCCTTTATCATCACTAGCTTGGATTATGATTTATTTGGTGTGTGTGTCTCATTACAAACAAAATATTTCACTAAAAATTTAATATGATGAAACCAGACCTCATATAGGTTTTAAATTTGGTATGAATCACAGTTACTACCATCAACTCAGGAACAGGTCCTTAATCCATTTTTGCTGTGCATGGTGTAGTCAAAAGAACAGTTTTAAGTGCTTCTTCCCATCTCTCTCCCAATTTTCAAATTCAGTGTGTTTGTTCAAATAGCAAAGTCATCTCCTTACAAACAATAAATGAGAATTCATTTGGAAACAGTTACAGTGCCTTTAAATAATATGTTGTTTTTATTTTTATTACTGCATGACTGAGATGAAATCACCAAGTTTATCATAGTCTAAGAGCACACATAGGGTAAGTTAATGTAATTCAGCTGATGCACAGTAAGTTTCAAAATACAAGGAAAAGCTATGCTGGACTAAACTCAGGTGTAAATTCCCATTACTATTTATAAGACTGTAATTCCTACAGGGATGACAGGGTCGTCTGTTTAAGGTATTTAGGGAAAGGTTAACACTAAACTAAGAAAGTCAGCATGGATAGAGAGCATATGACTGATAAAACATTCATATGCAGACAAGTTCCCTCTGAAGATGCAGCCAGTGGCACTTACTGCTGGCCTGGGAACCAGGCTGGAGACACACATCATCTCCCCATCCAGCTGTCTTAGTGGGAGAGATCATCAATGCCAGTCAGTTGTCACCACTCCCTGGTGGAGATAACTCTACTGAATACATTTACAGGAACACTCCTACAGTTCTTCAAGCAAATTTGTCTAAGATAGCTCGGACTATCCATTTAAAAACTGTTCAAACTTGCCCAGTTGGCTCTGTCAGAAGCCTATTAGACAGCACTCTCACAAACTGCTCTCCTTCAGAGCAGTATTAAAGAGCATTTCAGCATGGTGACCTCGTCCTCTGACACAGCTGGATTGGGAAGGAAGTGGAAAGGAGTGAAAAGAGCAACTCCTCCCTGGGTTTCTAAATAATTGCGCAAAAGGGCTAAAAAGAGCACTTAGTCTTACTATAGAGAAATGAAAATGAGTACCCTGAACAAGGAGGAACCCTACTAGCTCTGCTGCTGTTTGTCTCACATTGCCATTTGGTTCCTCTTTTGGATTAATCTGTGAAACGTCATCATTGACCAAGCACAATAACTGAGAACCCAACAACAAAACACACGTGTCATGGGAACTATCAAAAACCTTTGGAAGAAAAAGCCCTGTACTCTTTATAGAGTCTCAGGAAATAAACCCATCTACTATTGTGTTAGTCTTTTAGAAGAGCCTCCCAGGTTGGCTTTCTTTACCACTAAGACAAGATACTGTTTACACCACTGTAACTGCATGTCAGAATTATGGCTTACTGTCAGATAACTTCAGCAGTGGTGCAAATTTAAACTGACGTGCAATATCACAAAAGGGCCATAAATAATTAGAAAAGAGAATCACATAATATATTTGCACTTAGTACACATAAAATACATACTGAAAACATTTCAAGTTGACAAAATAGCTTTGAACATCTCAAAATGGCTTTTCTTTTTATAGATGAACAGTTCAGCTGATTGAATTTTGAGATATTGCTGAAGAGATAAGAAAGGTGAGAAGTCAAAAAAAGAAAGGTGGTAGGACTAAGGCAACACAAGGCAATAAAGACACACACAGATTATGAAATAATGTGCTTAGGCGAGCTGCTCCAGCTGCTGAAGAGATCTGTAGACAGTGATGAAGCCAAGCCCTTAGGCAGGTGTAGACCCTACCAATGACACTGACCTACCTTCTGTAGTCAAGAGACATACCCGTGGCTTCATCAGAAAAAGAGGGGAAAAAAAAGAAAACTTTCATTTGCTGAATAAAGCAGATACTGGCAAGAAAAGTAATAATTAAGGCAAGTCTCAAGACAAGTCTCTTGTTCACTGTGTACAGTCCCTCCACTCTCTGAACAGAGTATTGCCTGGGCCAGCACACCAAAGAGCAGTCTCTGAAGTCCAATTAATCTCCATTTCTCTCCCTTCCCCACTGTCACCAGATCTGGGCAAAAGATTGGGTTTTAATCCTTCCTGCTGCCACCGACAAAGCAGCTGTAATAAGTCAGTCCCTATATCTAGGAAGTAACATGCTAACAGCATATAAACCCAAGCAAATTACTTCCTGAGTGAAGCAATGAGGCACCCAAGAGGGTAGAACAATAAGAACTTTATCCTTGGCCTGTTCCTGAGCTCATGTACATTTGTACCACCTCTTGCTAAAAGCCAATGGGCAAACTCTTTATCCAAGTCCTTAACGTAGCATGGAGTAACACTGGAGATGGTAAATTCTATGATACACCCTATCTGACTGCATGTTGTACAATGCAAAAAGAAAAGATAAATGTAAATATATATATACACATCTTGGACAAAGTATTAGTAAATATGCTAATGGCCTTCAAATATACGTATAGACTGTTGCAAAGAGAATGGCAATAAGTTGTTCTCTGAGTCCAAATGAAGATAGGACAAGAAAAGTACAACAGAAAAGATGTATAAAGACATTAAGAAAATTTTCTAAGCACTGGAGGTTGTGAAGTCTCCACAAAAACAGGTTAGACGAATAAGCTGTCAGGAATGGCTTAAACGTTTCTGATTTTCCCTGAGGGCAAAACAACTTTCAGGATCCCTTCCCATCCAATTTTCTATGATTCTACAGAATATGCTAGCAGGTGAACGAAAGGGACAGGAGCCCTGCCAATTCCACATGGAAACACAGATGAACTCGATGTTTCCTGTCTGCAAATTGTAGGATACTAGAAAAATACTTTCACAGCCATATGGATTAATAAACAGTATGATTTTACTGAAAAGATCTAAAGAAACAATTGCAATAAGAAGGTCCAAATCACTGCTTAAGAAATGTTTGCAAAGAGCACGATTTACCTATCAGAAAAAGGAGACGTGAATTCAGTGTTTCCGAAAGGCTAGCAGCACCCAATGAGCAAGTGCTGCATTTACCACTCCAGTGGGCAACGGCAGTATGAGACACTGCAGTACTCATGAGCTACAGCTGAGGCCTTTGTAGGCAACTCCTTTGAGTAGTTCATTTCGGAGAGTAATTTAGCCTTTAATTGACTGAGATCATTCCTTTGGCTGACAATTGTTGTTTTGCATGTAGATACCTGCTGTTTCATGCACGTTGCACACACTGCGACTACTTCTGGACCGAGATCGCTAATTCCTTTCAGAATTCACGGCGATCACAACCATTAGAACAAACAGCTAAATACAGCTTTTGGCGGCCAAATTTCAGTTTCATTGCTGTCAGAACTTCAGTTATCATGGTTGGGGTATAATTTTCAGGCTGGTAAAACCTCAATTGTCATGTTTAGAGTTTCTTCAGCATTTATTGTAAATGCAGGAGTTTGATTTGCGTAGAATGGAGTGACTCGCAGTAGCTCACAGATTTGGCAAAGACCTTCATGTATTTCACCAAAATTCTGTTTGGCCTAGAGGGGCATTACAATTCTAGATAAAGAATGTGGGTTTTTATACAGAAGTAATCTATAATAGAATATCCAAAATAATTCTTGTGTAAAAGATGAACTAAAACAAAAGCAAAATGATCTTTGCCTCCCCACCATGGGAATTAATTCAGATTCAGAAAACATATAGAATTGGAAGAGTCTGATTTGACACATTTTGCAAAATATATTGTGGGTGAAAGCAGGGCAAGGAAGTAATTCTGTTACCATTAATCTTGAGCAGGAGGCCTAGAGGTGAACCACTTAAGTTTCCTTTCAGTAATCCTTTCAGCTCTCTAGAATCCTTAATAGTGTTAGCGAGCAGAAACATTTGTGTAAATCATATCTAGTAACAAACCAAATTACAGTAAAAGCTCCTTGATGAACAACAGAAAGGAGTAAACTGCTGAAATCTGCTTCCTTTAAGTAGGACAATTTGGATTATTTGGAGGCATCTGAACATTTGGAAAAGTCTGGGAAGAATCTGAGAATGCCATATTTTCTGAAACAGAAGATAAAATTGTACCCTTTTTTGGTCATATAATTTTGGCCTATATTTACATATGGTTGCACCCATGGACTAAGCGAACACATTATATGTGAAGTCCTATTTTCACATTCAAATTTGGGGTTTGGTAAATGCAAATGACAGAAGAAGTTAACACGAATACATCGGCACCAGTTTACAAGTCACCTCATCACAAAGAAAGAGGATTTGGGACTATTCATCACCTTCATCACCTTAATACAGGGAAGGCTTCTGGTGTTAAGTAAGTTGGTTACATGTTATGTATCAGTAATGTTTTCAACTTAAGGCTGAGAAGAAACTACAAGCTCTGAAGAAGCCAAGGAAAAAATATAATATTTGAGCATGTTTACTGTAAAATGAAGGGCTATTTTATCTCAATCAAATAAAACAAGTGGACTGCAAATCTGATATTTAAATAAATCCAATTTACTCTCATGTAATTGCTTATTTGATTCTCAAATATGACATGAAGTTAGAAAACAAATTGATATTCTGTCACTTCTGTTTCAGTAAACTTAACTCAAACAAGTTGCCCTTTAGGTGCATCTTGGATGGAACAGTATTTGATCTTCATCCCAAGGAAATCAGTGTATTAAATTTGTTTGAAAAATTATCCAAACCATGACGCCTTTTCAGACAGTGCTTGAACTGCATACTAAAAAGACCAAATTTCCCCCGAGAGCCAGCACAAGCACAGAGAAGATGAAGTACTGTAGTATATCCTCCCTCTGCAAGAAAATGTATCAGCAGTAAAGGTACAATATAAGCTCAGACGAATACAGTAGACACAGAAACTGCAGAAGTCTTGTGGGCATGGGCCATCTTCCTCCTTCTTCCTTCCTCCTCCCAGCCAAAATACAGACAGTTTTATATGACCTCGATGTGCCTCAAGCATTTAAAGAATAATAAGTTATATAGACTCTATACTGTGTCAGCCATTGTCAGAATACTATATCCAGGACCAGAATCCACAGTGGGTGAAGTCAATAAATTGAAAGGTGTTAAAAAAACAAAACCAAAGGAATTTTGTTTTGACTTTAACTTCAGAATAAGAATATAA
>JANHGO010000048.1:12655228-12674639 GCA_024606505.1 Aquila spilogaster
GGGCGGGCGGTCCGCGCGGGCGGAGACTGCCACCTTCCGAGGGAGGGCGGCGGCGGCGGCGGTACCGGGCGGGAGGGAGGGAGCGCCCCGCGCGGGACGGGCCCGGGGGATACTGAGGAGCGGTCCGCCGCGCGGGGCTGCCAGCAGGGCAGGCTTGGCCGTGCCGAGCCGTGCTGAGCGGAACCGCATCGGAACACCGGCAGTTTCGGTGCGGGCGGTCACATTAAAAATGACTGAAGCAAAAAGCGGCGTGGTTTGCGTTCCTTCGTAAAATTAAAACGGCGAAGCAACAGCTGAACTTCCGCAGCACGTCGGGACCGCCACCCGTGCCCACCCAACGCCCCGCACCGGGCTGCCAGCTCCCCGCACGGCCCCGACCCCCAGGGCGGCCGAGGCCACCGCAGCACAGCAGCTGTGCGCAGGAAAGGCTCCGCTGCCTGGAGCGCGCGGCTGTCAGAGCAGGTGCCGGGCTGGGTGCAGGTGACTGTAATTAACTGCCCACTGCCTCAACAGCTGTGCGTAACGGATGACTTCGGTGCCCTTTTCTCCCCTACTTATTGGCTTCCTAATTTGGAAGATCCTGTGTGATAATAGCAGTGAAGCAGGGGGTTTCCAATCTGCCCACACAGTGCCGCTCTGTAAGCCCAGTCAAGCCAAATCCAAAGGGGAAAAACAATCTTCTGATAGGGACGATTGCTCTTCCTAAACACCAGAGAAACAGCATTTGCAGAGGCAGTAGGAGTGGTGCTGCATTGCCGCTGGCACTGCTGAGTGCTGTGCATCCTGCATTGTAACCGTCAGCTCTGCTGCAGCCGCTCCTCATGCACAGCGCACTGGGACCTGCACCAGGCCCAAACACAACACGTGGGTTCAGACAGGCTCACCATCAGCATCACTGCCTTCAAGGCATCTCCAAGGAGAGAGGGAAAAGTGCTCCATTAGAGCTTCTAGGTAAGACAACACAAAGACCCGTGACCGTCCTTTCACGGTCTGGCTCACCTTCACTTTGGGCAATGGGACTGTGTCCATTTTTGCCAGCTGTGGTGATGACAAACTGCTCCTTATGGGCCAAGAGCACAAACAACAAATTTCAGTGGTGCCAGACTTCGCGCCAGTTGCACGCGCATCGGATTTGCTGGCCGCACAGTATAACAAAGTGAATTGTTTGAACACAAAGCTACAGAGCTTCAAAGTACTCTCGAATATTTTTGATGGACAGTCTACACAGCTCAGGAAATTGATGGATAAATTTTATTCAGAGCCATCAAATAACTGCATTGTAAATGCACTTAAGCAAATCTGCTGACAAATGCCAGACAGAAGTGCCTCCCATTTGAGATGAAAAGAGCGTTCCTTCTCAAAAGCAGCGAGAGGAGCGAGGCTGTGGCAATGGCTGCCCGTGCTGCCGTCCTTGGGCTGGCAGGCTGTGGGTCCAGGAGCCAGAAGGCTGTCTGAATGCCAGCACCACGAGCTCTGAAGAGCCGTAGGCCTCAGGGCCTGATTCTGGTTCTCTTCACCTCTTTCTGAAATGGGAGACGCATTCAAAATGATGCCACAGAAGTACTACAGAGCAGAATTCAGTATTTGGTGAACACAGGCTCAGTGTCCATAAGAAAAGCACCATGAGCCTTGGCATGTGAAGTACAGGCTGTGCCTGTTTTCCTGAGATGCTGCGTGCTGGAAGGGGCACCAACTCTTCACTGCTCAGCAACAGGACATCTCTGTGTTTCCACTGAGGCCTCTGGTTCTTCCCCAGAAGCACAGCATTATGAGGAGGGTTTTAACAGAAGCTCTTTTGCTCGGAGGGTTATCAATCTCCCTCCTGGTTACAGCCACTAGCAACACCACTCATTTCTATTCCTCTCTCCGCGTCCCCATGCAGCTCTCCAGAGCTGCCTCTCCCATTACTCTCAGGCAGACAGGCTCGGGTCATGAGATGTGATGATAAACCCACAGAACGCCAAGCATCATTTTGGCACACGAAGTGATGCTGCTTTCTATAAGGTGGACACAGCAGTAACTATGACCAAATTTTGATCCATCAATCCTTACTGGAAAATTTCCTCAAGATTCTCAGGCAATTTTTGTGCAAGAGAATATCTGGGGATTCTCCTAATTTCTGTATGTAATCACTGTGACTGATTAAGGCAGCGAGGAGTAGCCGTGCATGCTCGGTTGTGCACGTGTGCTACTGACAGCATGTCTGGAATGGTCTGGCTCCAAACCACGTTAATTTGTAACCCATAAAGTTCTGAGATGGGAGCCTCAGCAAGCAAGTGGGAGGAGCAGGCTTCCTCTCTGACAACGTCTTCCTCTCCCCTGTACTTCCAGAGGGGATGTGAAATTTGGAAAGGACAATGCAGGAGGCACAGAATCCATTTTTAAAACCATGCTATGACCAATGACCTCAAACTGCTCGTAATATCCTCGCTCTGTTGCCAAAGAAAACGGTCAAACAGAAATAAGTAGCAATGTAACTGAACTAATTTTTTCCTGTGCTATAATGGTTCAAACCAGAAAGTAAGAAACGCAGAACTGAGATTCTTGAGAATTTGAAGATAGGAAAAAAAAAAAACCAACACACACCACAAAAATGGAATAACTACATTGCACAAACCATAAGAACAAACTCAAATCAGAAATGCCATAGGAGCTCAAAACACAAAATAGGGTTTTCTTATTTTGACACTCATGAATAAGAGCAGCTCAGGGGGGCCAGGCTGCATCAGAAAAGAGTTAATCTGGCTACACGGAGACGTTTGAGAGTTACCACTGAAAACGTCTGATGTTGCTCATGTTCCACAGGACAGTTCGTATCTAGTGCAAAGTACAAATGAGAAATGGATTTATTTGTCCTAGAAAAGTATTATCACGGTTGCACTTAGCAGTCAAAGAGGTGATGTTTTAAGAAAGGATAACTAATGTGAGTTATCAAATTTGCTGTAAAATCCTGAGCGATAATTGGCTCAACTATTTTATACCCCTGCACAGATACATGAACTCAGCCTGGGTGTGCATGAGGGGAGGTGAGCAGTGCAGCAATGGAAACAAATTACCAGATTCTGTTCCAGTACATTTTTTACTTCAGAGAACCTGTCCCCTCTTTATGACAACGACACAGTCTGAAACTGAACCAAGTACAAGGAAATAAATGAAGTTTAGAGCAGTGTTAATAAGCAATATCCTTCCCTCTCCTCTGAAAAGCTTACGGTCCATCTGGTGAAGGAACAGTACCGGCTTATCTGAACTCCAACTCACAGGCTGACTCATAGGCACTTTAGAAGCACATTCTGTATTCAGTGAAAGACTAAGTTATTTCAGAGTGAAGATTTGCATTTTTCTTAAGTACAGCCACGTCCCTATTGCATCAAAATTTAGACTGCAGATACGTTATCATGGCAAAGGGAGAAAAGGCATATCTGGAATGAACTGATTTTTCTAAAGACGGGTATCTTTAATATACTGTCTTCTTTTCTTAGGCAAACAAAACCCGAAGATTCACTTCTATGTGCTCATTTTATATCTACCTCCTCTCCAAGTGAGTTCCGAAGGCCATGTTCTCTCTTAGCATACACACACACTGGCAGAACTGATGTCCATGGAGATGTCATCGCTGTGTGCGAGAAACACCTCTATCTCTGGTCCTTCTGTACACCCAGCATTCCGTACATTCCAGCTAGCTATTCTGAATCTGCTGTAGTTTTGTCTCCCTACTTAAAAGTATGGAAACACAAGCTTTAGTGTCACCACAGATATGCAGAAATCAATTTTTTTACAGCAACATTTCATTCCAATAACAATATTTAAAATTGGCAACATAAATAATCCTTATTTTCATTGCTGGATCACTGTAGTCAAAGAGATGAAAAACAGGTACTTTTCTGGGTTCGACTTATATAAAATACGTAATATGTATGTGGAATATCCAGTATTTCTTCTTCCACTTCAGGAACTGAGGGAAAAAGGAAGAATTACTTCCTTTGACATCATGCTAAATTGTCCCTTTTTCTGTATAATCCTTTCGCATATATAACATTTTACTACCAGTGAGGGGAGATGCCATGTATATGTACTTTATACACAGCCGTCAGTGCTGCGACAGCTTTTTCTTTCAGCCAGTAGTCCAGGATAATCACGAAAGGATTACCCATCTGTTCTTGCCATGTGGCATTGTGCCTTCAATAAGGAGATATTGCAGTTCACAGCTTCCTACAGTTCTTTTTTCTGATGTTCTCTCATTAACTAAAAATTGTATTATTATCCTTCTGAGTTACTAAGTTGGAAAGTCTGGAAGACTCATGAAGGTGACCTACTTTGGGTTATCTAAGTTAGAAGCAGCCACTGACTGTCGCAGATTGCACTTCCTTGAGATGCAGAAGGGCCTCGGTTCTTGGGCTTAGGCCTTCATTCACCAACAGTTTTTGGAACTACATTTAACAATGCCATACCAATGCAAAGTATGTGCAGAGATTTCTACCACCACTCACCTGCAAGATTTCCCATGTGTTTAATCTCTTATGTGAGACACCGCTATCATGTGCTGCAGAAAAAAATAGTTACAAAGGAAATAGGCTTTTTAAAGAAGATTTCAGTACTTTCTCATTTTGCCTAAAACTGAAATGAGACTACTACTTACAGTCTTACACTACGTGATTTCTCATTTTAGCAGCTTTTGAATTCGTAGAACAGGGAACATATTCTGAATACTTATTTTGAGCACAACATAGGGAAGACTTTGGTAGAGGCGAGATATCCTTTACCATCTTTGAGAATTAATTTTAATGAATCTAGCACTTACTTTTGTCTATGCCCCAGATCTTCTATCACAAAGAAATAACCTCTGTAAATAGGAACAGAAGATGTGAAATTTATTCAGAATTCAGCATCTAGAAAACATATTGCTAGAGGAAATAAGCTTGATTCTTTACAAGATAAGAAGGTGGGTTCTTGAAGCCCTATGGAGACAGGAGCCTGAGGAAAATCCTCATGAGCTAGCTAACTAACAGCAGTTTTGTAGTGACAGACAGCGGAAATAATCTTCTACATCTGGATGGTCTCAGCCTCATTATGATTTCTGCTTTGAAGAACTTCATGACTGGGAGGGAAAGGAGCTAGGAAATCAATTCATCCACATCAGCAGCGTCACAGCAGCTGCCTGTGACTCTCAGAGCTCTGTTGCTGATCAAGCTTAACAGTGGCTCCTCTTGACTGCACATAAGGAGTGACCACTTGCACACACGTGTAATCAGCGGTTTGTCTGCTGCTTGGCATGCCTGCAGCTACACAAATCACGTACATACAGAGATAGCCAAGTTGTGCCACATCGCAGCGCACACTGTTGGAACCGCCTTTGAGGACCATGCATGGTTTCATGCCCATCATCATGGCTCATCCATTTTGAAAACTGATATTTATGCCACGTAGGAGTGCTGCAGTTGGAATGACTCTTCAGCAAGGGCCACTGGAGGTAGTGGCTTGCTTACCCTCTGTGGTCTCGTGAAGGAAGACCATAGGTGAGGTAGTGAGTTCTGCTGCTTCTGCTTCCTTCTCATCTGCCTGAGAAGACGGGGGTTACCCGCATGACTGCAGTTCTACCTTTTCCAGAAGAACTATTAAAATATTCCAGCTCTTTTATGACCCAAATAAGCACCTGGAAATTGTTGTAAACTCAAAGAATGAGGTTTCAGCCCAGAAAAGCACTTGAAGACATATAATCCCTGAATTTGGTGGCATACGCAAGGGCTTGAATAAAATGTGTCCTTACAGGCTTTGCTGAGTTGACGCTTTAAATAACAGTGCCATACACATCAATTTAAAATATTCAGATACTGAACTTGGATTCAAACAGAATGCAACCACTCATCAACAGTGATTTCTTAGGCTTTTTTTTTAATATATTTGTAAAAGAATTGTATAGGTTTTTGAAATTCTTCTCCCACCTGCAAATTCAGCAATGTTTTCCAGATTGCTGGTCACTAGTAAGTGGGAGAGTTTTTCTTCCTGAAAATTCATATGCAACACAACATTGTCTCCAGATGAACTTCCATCTGTGGCTGAACTGGGAAACAGCCCAGCTCAACAAAAGCTTATGCAGCATATCTGAGAAACACCTTCCGCCTCCAGGGCAGACCTACCAAAGAAATCCATAGAAGATCAAAACAGAGAGGGGAAATCAGTATCCCTGCTTCTCTTTGCTTAGCAGTGACCTGCTCAGCCTCTGCTTAGGAGATGACCCTTAGTAATTCATTTGGCTACCAGGAAACACCTTCACAAGGGGAGTGTTTCTGTATCCCAGGTCTGTGGCAATGCCAGGACTAAGCTTATTTAGTCCATCACTAGATCCTGCAGAGAGCACTGCGAGTGCTCTGATGGCTGTTCAGGGAGGTACACAGCACGGTCATGTTGGTTCGCTGGGAAGCAAGCCACGGGCAGTACTTAGCACAGGTTTTACGCATGCATTTGCAAGCCTGTTTGTTTGAATACACAGCCCTACATTTAATTTGTATAGCTATTGCTAAAACATTGTTAGAAATACACTCATGAAGAGCAGATTGCAGTTGACTGGTAGCACAGGTTGATTGCATTTCCTCGCCTTAATTCCCTCACCTTGCTATGCACATGGCTTCCATCATCGCAATTACCATTTGCAATCACAGAAGGAACGCCAAAGATGCAGCTGGAGTCTGATCCTGGCTTCCTTTGAGAGGAGCCCATTCAAGTCACTCCTTCCCAGTCCCTGGGTAAGGGCTAGGGAGTAAACCAGACTTTTTCACCATTTTTAGTACAGAACTTTTGTGTGACTAAACAAAGATGCCAATCTGACATCACTTTTCAAGCATTAAAATATAAGCAAAAAAGTGTGCTGTTAATGATCAGTTATTATTTATATAATGTATTTAAGCGGATAAGGTAACTTGCTTGTTAGTCAGCAGATAGGCTCATTTCTTCTCAAGTCCTTTTCAGACAAGTAGATCTCACACTTCCGTTACCTGTTCACCCCCAGCCCACCAGATTTCCACAACTGTTGATAAGACTGTGGTCTAACTATACACAGCATTGAAACGTCTCAATGGCCACATTCTTGCCTGAAAATGAACCCACTATTTTGATAGCTCATTCTGCTAGACAAACTCCACTCCAACAGATTATCATCTCTGACTTGGATTTACCTGAGCACAGATGGAAAATGCAAATGGGATCTAACATTTTTTAAGCTCCATGTTATGAAAGGGGCCGTGTTATTATGCATTTCATGCATTAGTCTCTCCTTTGTGTTGCACATAATTGGCAGAGCTGACAAAAACTACCTGCCCAAATTCTCTTCTAACCTCATGCCCTGCAGAAATCTGCCTGAGGTTAATCTATATTAGGAATAATATTCACTTTGGCTCTGTGCTCATATGAAAAATGTGTTTAAGAAGCTCTAGCAGATACAATCCTTTTCTCTTTACTTTGTTCCCTGCTGTTGTGGTCTCTCATGGGATTTTTTGCAGAGTGGTTAAGTGATCTATATTGAGAAAAGCAAAGATAATAGGAGCTCTATTCATGGGTTAAACACTTAGCTGCTTTAATACAAGATGTGTAGGAGCAGCTCCTAATGACATTCAAACCGTGTTATTGCTTTGCTTCATCGTAGGATATACTTGGTTTTGTGGCTGCAAGAAGCAATTGCCAGAGATGACTGTAAATCCTGAACAGCAAATAAATCCCTTGGCATGTAGAGATGATGCCTGACTTTGCTCTTACCACAGTGTGCATCTGTGGACTTTACTGCGCTTGCTCCTGACTTACACCAAGTGACCAAGGGCTTGCACCATGCCTACCATCACATCTGACTGTAAGGGCATCAGCTCTTAACCTCATATTGATGAACATCTTCTAAACCTGAGCCTTTGCTAAAGACTCATGTCTATTCATAGTGCTCTTGCTTGTGAGCATTCCTCCAAGAACACGACTGTGGAAAGCTCTGAGCCTTCAGTATTTCTGGGTTACACATCCAACTTATTTTTCTTATGTCCTCCATGGCTTGCTAGCATCCTCTCCCTACTCAATGCTAGCAGATTTGCTAGTATCAGCACAGATTATAGCTGAGTACACATGAAATAATTTCACTGCTCTCTGTGCCTCTAAACCCTATGAACCATCTTTGCCACAAGGAAAAGTTGTAGTATACATAGATCCAGAGGCATAACACAACAGGCTTGGCTTTAGTCATAAATCCATCAAAGACTTTAAGTACAAATATTAGAACTTTAGGCAAAAGGCCTGCTTGAAAGCCGGGCTCATGTTCATAAAACAAAAGCTAGCTAGATTAACGGATTAAGAGCTCTATTGATATTCGTTCAATTTGTTTCATGCACAGAATAAGAAATTGAAAAAAAAAAAAAAAAAAAAGGTGAGATGGAGAATCACCAGTTGATTAAATAGTATTGTAAAGCTTATTCCTAATTAAGGCCGAAGTATTTAAAGGTGCACAAGTGAATCTAAATGCCACTGAGTTTCAAGGGATGTTGAATGCACTTAACCAAATTAAGTCTCTTTGTTGCTTAAGAAAATGTTAATTTGGTAGATGGAATGAAAATAAATGCATTCATTAGCCTTTAATTTTGCTGCTTATAATGGCAAAATAACCTGCTAACTGACCATAGGCAATGTCTCAGTTTCACATGGTGCAGTACCAAGTGTTCTAGGTGTCAGAATGTCCTTCAGAAAGGTCATGCCACCCGTAATCACTGTGCTTCTTAAGCAGCCTGAGTACTGCCTGATTTGATGGTGACAAAATGAGCCATTCTACCATACGAGGTCTGCAATGCAGATAAAGTGTTCCAAAGATAAAAGGACAAGATCCAGTGGATCCTTGCAGTTCAAACATGTGAAAGGTGTAACTTATATTACACTTGACATTCTTCTTTCACAGTTTCTTCATCATTGCTAGCTTGGATTGTGATAGAATCTTTTAGGCTTGCATGTCCTTATAAACAAAATATGTTGCTAAAAATTAATTATGACGAAGTTATGCATCGTATGGATCTTAAGTTTGGAATGAATCACAGACACAAGCACCAACCTAGGACCAGGTCCTTAATCCATTTTTGCTGTGAATAGTGTAATCAGAGCAACAGTTCTAAGCGCTTCTTCCCATCTTTGTCCTATTTCTAATTTTCAGATTCTGTGTATTTGTTCAAGAAGCAAAGTCATCTCCTTACAAACAATAGATGGGGGCGCATGTTGGAAATTTAAAGTGCCTTTAAATAATCTGGTATGTTTACTTTCTATTACTGCCTGACTGAGATGAAATCACCAACTTTACCGTAGGTTAAGAGCACGCGTAGGATAAGATAACACACTTCAGGTGATGTTACAAGATGCAAAGAATAGTTATTCTGGACTAAACTGGGCTGTAAATCCCCATTACTACATCTGTAATTCATGCAGGGTTAGCAGCGCCTTCTGTTTTTGTTTAGGCTATTTAGCAGAAGGTTAATACTGAACTGAGAAAGTCAGCATGGATAGAGCATGTAGCTGATCAAACATTGGTGTGACGACCTCCCTGTGAAGGTGCAGCCAGTGGCAGCAGTGCTGGCCCAGGGACTGGGCTGGGGATGCCCATCATGTCCCCATCCAGCTGTCTTTGTGGGAGGGACCGTCAGCACCAGCCACCCATCATCACTTCCTGATGGAGAGAGTCCACTGAACACCTTTGTAGGAACACTCTCACTGTTCTTCAGGCAAATTTGTCTGTGATGGCTCAGACCATCCATTTAAAAAACTGTTTAAAGTTACTCAGTTGACTCTGTCAGAAGTCTGTTTGGCAGCACTTTCACAAACTGCTTCCATTGCAGTGACAGCAAAGAGCATTTGAGGAACAGTGACCTTGTCCTCTGATACAGCTGGATCAGGAAGGAAGTACGAAGGAGTGAAAAGAGCAACTCCTCCTTGGGTTTCTAAGTAATTGTGCAAAAGGGCTAAAAACAGTCTTACCACGGAGACATGAAAACTACTACCCTGAATGGGCAGGAACCCTTATAGCTCAGCTGCTGTTTGTCAAACAGCAATCCGAAAGAGGAACCAAATGACAATCTGAAACATCATCGACCCAGAACAGTACCTTAGACCTCACAACAAAACCCTGATATTACGGCAGCTATCAAAACCTTTGGAGGAAAAAGCTCCGTACCATTTCTTGAGTCTCAGGAAATGTCCCACCTCCTATCATGCCGATCTTCCAAAGCAGTCTCCTAGGCTGGCTTTCTTTACCACTACAACAAGGTGTCGTTTACACCATTGTAACCACACATCAGAAAAGGAACCTACTGTCAGATAACTTCAGCAGTAGCGCTTTCAACAGCAGTGAAAATTTAAACTGACATGCAATATCATGAAAATGCCATAAATAATTAGAAAAGAGAATTGCATAACATATTTGTCCTTAGTATACACTTATATCTTTTGAAAACATTTCAAGTTGACAAAACAGCTGTGGACACCTCAAGATGATTTTTTTTCAGAACAGATTAATAGTTCAGCTGATTGAATTCTGAGATACTTCTGAAGATGGAAAAGAGGTGAGAAATCAAAAAAGAAGGGTGGGATGGCTAGGTCAGCACCAGGCAGTGCAGACACTTTGGTGATGAAACAACGTACTCAGGTGAGCTGCTCCAGCTACTGAAGGCAACTGCAGGCACGGTGAGCCCAAGACCTTCTGTAGGCAGAGACCTCACCTATGACTCAGACCTAACCCTGTGTCAAGAGACATACTCATAGCGTCATCCAAAAAAATAGGAAAAAAAAGAAAACTTCCATTTGCTAAACAACATTAAATCTCGGCAAGGAAAGTGATAACACAGGTAAAGCTGAAGTCCACTCTCTTGTTCACTGTGTACAGTTGTCCCACTCTCTGAATAAATTATTGCATGTGCCAGCATACAGAAGAGCTGTCTTGGAAGTCTGATTAAATGCACTTTCTCTCTCTTCCCCAGCTCACCAGATCAGGACAAAAAATTGGGTTTTAAACCTTTCTGCTGCTACTGGCACAGCAGCCACAATAACTCAGTCCCTGCATCTGGGAAGTGATGTGCTAACAGCATATCAAGCAAAGCAAATTACTTCCCGACTGAAGCAATGAGGCACCCAGGAGGGTAGAACAATAAAAACTTTATCCTTGGCCTGTTCCTGAGCTGATGTAGATTTATACTGCCTCTTGTGAAAAGCCAGTGGGCAAACTCTTTACCTAGGTCCTTAATGCTGGAGAGGATAACGTGACACAGACTGACTGCACATCCCAGAATACCAAAATATCAAAAATGAAAATGTATATTATACACCTTGAACAAAATATTAGCAAATATTAAGGCTAATGGCCTTCAAATATAATATGAGACTGTCATAAAGAGGAAGTCAGTAAATTGTTCTCTGAGCCCAAATGAAGGCAGGACAAGAAAACTGCAACGACTAAGTTCAAAAAGACATGAAAAAAGTGTTCAAAGAATCGGTAAGATCGTCTGGGGAGGTTGTGAAGTCTCCACAAACCCAGGTTAGATAAATAATCTGCCAGGAGTGGCAGGAGCACTGCTAATTTTCCTAGAGGACAAATCAGAACTCCAGGATCCCTTCCCACGTAAAATTCTGCAATCTTACAAACATGGACATGGGTGAAAGGAAGGGAGGAGAGCCCCGGCCAATTCCAAACGCAGATGAACTCCATTTCCCTTCTGCACATTCTAGGCTGCTAGAAATACATGTTTCCAGCAGTTCTGTATTAATGATCAGTAGGACTTTACTGAATGGATATAAAGGAACGATTGCAATAAGAAGGTCCAAGTCGTGGCTTAAGAAATGTTTGCAAGGAGTGCTTGTTGGATGAAAGTGGCAGTGGCCATGTATGGGGCTGCGCTACCCATAAATAACACTGTTGGCCTTGTAGGCACCCCCTTGTTGTAGTTAGGAACCCAACCCGGCCTGGAGCTGACCGAGGCCGTGGCTTTGGCTGCCAGCTGCACCTTGCCCGCAGACACCTCACTGTCAGTGCGCCGCGTGCTTCCCTCTGCAATTCCTGGGGATCACAGCCATTAAAACAAACAACTGAGTACAGCTTTTGGCAGCCAAATTTCAGCTTCATTGCTGTCAGAACTTCAATTATCGTGGTTAGGCTATAATTTTCAGGCTGGTAAAACCTCAATTGTCATGTTTGGAGTTTCTTTAATGTTTATGCTAAATGCATGAGTTTGATTTGAATGGCAGTGGCTGAGGGCTTTGGCAAAGAGCTTTGTGTGTTTCACCAAAACCCTGTTTGGCCTAGGGTGGCATTACAACCGCAGATAAAGGATGTGCTTTTTTATCCAGAAGTAATTTGTAACAGACTATTTTCCAAAATAATTCTGTGTAAAGGACGAACCAAGACAGGAGCCAAATGATCTTTGCCTCTCCACTATGGGAACTAATTCAGACTCAGAAAACATACGGAACCGAAAGAGGCTGATCTGACCCATGTTACAAACTGCACTGTGCATGAGGGATGGGGAAAGATGCAGCACTGTTACCATTACAGGTAGGCAGAAGGCCTAGAGGTGAACTACTGACGTTCCTTTTCAGTAACCCTCTGGATCTGCCCAGGATCCTTATGGAGCATTACAGAGCAGAGACATTTGTGTAACAAACCCAACTGCAGCAAGAGCTTTTTGAGAGCAGCAGAAGTAGGCTGCCGAAATCTGTTTCCTGTAAGTGGGGCAATTTGGACTATTCAGAGGCATGTGAACATCTGGGAAAGTCTGGGAAGCATCCGAGGAGGACATATTTTCTAAAATAAAAGCTAAACTCGAACACTTGTGGGGACATATCATTTTGACCTCTATTTATGCATGGCTGCACATACGAGCTAAGCAAATAGCTTAGCAAATAACAAATGTGGAGGGTTATGTTTTTACATTTGAATCTGGGTTTTTGTTAAATGCAAATAATGGAAGAGGTTAACACAAATACATCGGAACCAGCTTACCAGTCACTTTGTGGCAAAGAAAGGGAGGTTTGGGAATATTTGTCATTTCAACACAGAAAGGCCTCTGTTGTTAAATAAAGTGAATACTGATGATTTATCAGTAATGTTTTCAACATAAGGCTGAGAAACTAAAAGCTCTTAAGAAGACAAAAGAGAAATATAACATTTGAACAAGTTTACTGTAAAATGAAGGGCTATTTTATCTCAAATAAATCACAATAAAACAAGTGGACTTCAAGCCTGATACTGAAATAAATCCAATTTAGCCTCATGTAATTGCTTACTTGATTCTCAAATATGACATGAAGTTAGAAAACAAATTGATATTCTGTCACTTCTGTTTCACTAAACTTAACTCAAACAAGTTGCCCTTTAGATGCATCTTGAATGGAACAGTGCTTGATTTTCATCCCAAGGAAATCAGTGTATTAAATTAGTTTGAAAAATTATTATCCAAACCATGACACTTTTTCAGACAGTGTTGCAACAGCATACTAAAAAGACCAAATTTCCCCTGAGAGCCAGCACAAGCACAAAAGAAGATGAAGCACCATAGTATATCCTCTCTCTGGAAGAAAAAGCATCAGCAGTAAAGGCAGAACACAAGCTCAGACGTATGCAGTAGACACAAACAGCAGAAGAGTTGTGTGCCTGGGCTGACTTCCCGCTCCCTCTCTCTTCTCAGTTAAAATGAAGACAATTTTGTATTATTTCGATATGTCTCATGTATAGAAAGAAGATATGTAGACTCTATGCTGTCTTAATCATTGTCAGAATACTACAGCCAGCACTGGAAACCACAACCTGTGATGATGAGAAATTGAAGGATGGGTTTTGTATTGGTGGGGGTTTTTTTGGATATACAACTATCTCTATATGCTCTTCAATCATAAAAAATATTGAGATTAGTTCATTTGCATAAAGTTACTAAATTTTGTGTTACAGAGATAAATGCCTATAAAAAGATGATGAGGGCTGGCAAGTTAAAGGTGCGGCACCAAGTGCAGATAGGCATGGTTACCAGGTTGTAGGAACTGAGAACACTGAGAACTTCCAGAACAATCGCCTTTTCAAGGATTCTATTAATGCATATTTTTACTCTGTACAATAACCAAAACTACCTCGATACCATTTTAGATGGGATTTAATATATTCTGTTTCCCCTGCTATTGTACTCTTGAACTCTAGATAATGAGTATTGCCAGTTTTCTAAGTTTGTCCAGACACGTCTCTAGGAGGATCTGTGGGTAACATTTAGATGACCCTTCCTTTCATCCCAATGTCCTCTTCGAATAGCAAATTTGATCCTGAGTTCTTCCTTTACAGGATCATTTCATTCAGACTTCACCATGACTACACATTTTTGGGGTTTTGTCCTGCTCACTCCTGGCATGCATTTATTTGCCTTCAAATAAATGTAGTGCATTATATACAGAGGAGAAAGAAACTACCTTTGCAGGTAAAATATCTGTAGACCAAGGGACTGACAGAAAGCATTAGAAGGAGTACAAAAGTGTGTGGTGTACCACAGTTCAGCTATGACTTCTCGTCCTGCTTTGCTATTTGTGATGCCATGACAGCAGTACAAATCAGTGCTCTCCTGATACAGTGTCACTGCCGAAGCCAGCACGGCTGCAGAGCAACACAGCATGAGGAGATGCGGCTGAAGACACTACAGCCCCACCTGACCCAGCAACTGTTCAGGCTCCTACACATTTTTGTGACAAACCTCCTTTTTCAGCTGCTAATAAGTCACTGTCTTATTGCAGGCCAAAAGCCCTCAGCCTTGTAAGCTGTAAATGAACATAAAGCTGAAGTTCATACCCGAGCTACGTCCAGGCTTCCAGCTGAAGACTAACACTGATCAGTCAAGGGTACAAAACAGGGAGCAGAAGGCTGTTACTATATGAGCTCCACAAAAAAAAAATCAATGTGTGTTTGAAATGGGAATCAATCTATTGAGGCTGGCAGATTGCGATGAGACCATGTATTCTCGTTACAGCCCTATCTGCAGAACCTGGGGGCAATTTAGTGAGCTAACTGGGAGGGGAAAACAGCAGAGCACTCAGCAGTGTGCCACAATAATGTCTAGAGGAAATGAAGCATGGCCATGAAAGTCCATATTGTGAATAAGCTACGCTCTTAACCTCGACATTGTTTTTTTATTATTATTATGAGTATTTTTTTAATGTAAACTTCAGCAGTATTCTCAGTTGAAAAGCATGTATTAAGCAGAAAATAATCTCCAGCTTTTGCTTCATTTGGTGGAACTCAGACTCAGTGAATCCAGGGAATTGCAAAGGAGGTAAAGCAGCCATCCTACTCCATGTCTCAACAAGTACTTTTGTCCTCTAAATATTCAGAAACCACCGATCACGTGCTACGTCTGCACAGCCCAGGCCCGGTAACAGCACTTTGCCTAGTTATTGCAGAAATCATGTGCAGGTCCTGACACACCAGTGCAGGGCAGTGCCTTGTGCGTGGCAGACCCAAAGGAAACCAAACTTCATTGGGAAGCAGTACCCAGCTCACTCAGGCTTCTGCAGTAATCCCAGCCTGCAGGGTGTTTCTCCATCCATCCCAGCTGCCTTCCAGCATTCTCCAAGGTTGTTTCCGCCTCTGAAATGTGTGTCTGGAGATCACTCCTCCAGCAGGTTTTTTTGGCACAAATATCTGTCAAAAGTAGATAGTAATGAGGCGTAAAGGTGCCACAAAATTCAAAGAGCTGAAAACAGCTCAAAACACTCAACACAAGTCACATCACCTGTAATTCCCACGGGCTAACGAGAGACCTGGCAGCTGTGCCTTCACAGCCTTCCGCTTCCAAGTTCCCATACTGACCTATCCCAGAGACTCAATACGACGAACCAGAAACGAATACGGGATAGGGACACTGACTCTTACTTGACTGTACTTCTAGGATTTCTTCTGTATTCTTGTATCACCACAAGTGCTGATTTGTACACTGACCAAGTAATTTAACCAAAAACCAGGAGGTAGTTCGAACCAGAAGTATCTGAAATACAATATGCTAAAAGAAATAAATACAAGAAATGCAATCAAGTTTTCTAGAACTTAGGGTACAATTCTGCTGACAGTTACATAGATACAAGCAGAATCGTTCCACTGAAAGCAGGAAGTTGGCATAGCATTACTCAGTATGAAGAATGAGGCTTTATTTCACAAAAACTTCCTAAAAATCAAGAGGATTAGAGCCTGGGAAAGCACGCTTGCTAAAAGTGGGTGGATCGTTCTCAGTAAATGCCCAGTTCTGAAACGCAATCACATTGTCTGGTCAGGGGTTTTCTACAACCAAACCATCTCTTCTTTTGCTCTTGTTCTTCACAATTACTTGACACATGGATTTCAGTAGCTCATGACACTGCCAGACTCTGTGCTCTGCATTTGATTGCTCAAGTCCTGGTTACCCTATGGGACACAATCCTGTGGGAGGGCCACAAGACCTGCAAAGAAATGTCAATGCCTGCGCATCAGCATTTCCAAGGGTGAAAGCAAAATTCCATTTATATTTGCACATGTAGTTACAGCCCTTTCACTTAGGACCATGGACTTACACATGGAGTAAATACTTATTCTGTTCTACCCTCATGCACTGTATTACATTTATTATTTTTCTTCTATGCTCTCTACAACTCTTTCATCCCCACTGTCATTATGTTCACAACACAGAGAAATAACATTGATTTTTAAAGCTCTCATTCTCTGCCTGGTTCAATAATAGATAAAAAGCCTAGAACTTAATTTCTTACCCCAAAATAGAATATCCTCTGCCTGCCCTACAACATATGGACTTAGGAATAAAGGTGAAGCCAAAAAGCCCGCTATCAGGAGAACTCACTTGAAATGAGGAGATGGGGGAGCGCACAACGCACAAACCAATGAGAACAACACCAGGACCACAGCTGAAGGAAGGAACGCAGTAAGAACTGGATAACATTATCCCTTGAGAATCACCAGCCAAAATCCAGTCTAAAAATCACTGATCACAGGAGCTCTTCCAACTTGTGCCACAGACAACATCCCACTACTTCCTTCTCCTCTATAAACACCCTGCAGTTCTTTCTGCAAAATGGAAGAGTACCACATGGAAGAAGTGCTCCTAAGCAGCATGCCGAGCTCCAAATATGAACAACAATTAATCATTTATACTCATTAATCGTAATTTATAAAGAATGGCTCTGTTAATGCTTTTGCTAACTACCTAACCCATTTGAAGAGATACAGCCAGAGTTTTGGTTGTGACAGCCCGTGTACACCTCGACAGCTGACAAAGGCAGCAGCCTTCCCTCAGTGAAGAGAGGAATTCTCAGAATTGCAAAAGGGCTGAGGTGAGAAACAGAAATGAAAGTAAGTGAGGGCAGAGGGCACCACCTCCTTTCATGCAAACCCCACTGAATATCTGGTGGCAGGAACCGGACGTAATCCAGAGCCCTGGCTCAAGCTAGGACTGACTAATCTTAATTCTGCAAATGAGCAATTTCCACATGAGACAACTGAAAGAGCAGAGAGGTGTGGTACTGCCAGACGTTATTCTGGAGTTATTTCAATGTGACAGCCAGATAGCAAACCCTCTTGGTTTAGCGGGAGAAGCTTTGCCTTCATGCGCTGATGTTTTTGATATCCAGAAGGCGGAGCTGCAGACAGACTGGCTAGATGCTCTACCCAGTTCAGGTGCTGACGAATAGGAAACTGAAGTGATAATCGCTAAGGACACGTGTACAATTTATGGACCTGGAATTGTCTTCTATGCCGCAGGACATGTTTATGGACATAAGAAAGCTGGACTTCATGGTTCACACTTCCTCAGCTGTATAAGCCGAGAAGAGTAGCAATAACTTAATGAAACCTTGAAATGCTCTGACCTAATTCATGTTAGACACCACCACACATCTGTGGAGATATTTTGAACTGCCCAGCAGATATTCAGAGCGTTTATGCTAGGCAACATATAAGAAGTACTGTAACAAGAGAAGGATTAAATGCAGAACTCTGATGTGTTTCTACCAATAAAATTTGCTTCACTCATCCGTGCCCATTAAAACCTGAAGGCAAGATGGAACAAATATTTCAACCTTCTTGCAACATCATTCCGAACCTCTCCTGCAGCCTCAGGATTTCAGGACTTTCCAGCCAGGAGGAGCTCAGCTCATTGTATTCCAGCCTGTCAGTGCCACAGTTTGGGGTGTTTTCTTTTCTTTTTCTTCCCTCTCCACTTTCTCATGTTAACAGCTACTTTCCATCCCAAACCAGTAAAACCTGCCATGGAAAGCTGAGCTCAGCAGGACCACTCTTGGGAAAATCTCTTGGAAAACTATTAGAAGAGGTAATTAGGGCACTTTCATCTTTCGCATACCAACTCTTAGCTGTTATGAACATCGTGAGAGCGGGAACTCATGGAGCCCTACAGAGCAGCCAACAAAGGATGGAGAAATGGTTACGCACAGGTACGAACGGCTGCGGACGGGCGTTACAGATATCACGAAACCAGTTACACAGAGCAGGCTTAGAGGTGTGCACAGAAAGCAACCAATCAACCAACCGAACACTGAAACGCCGGGGCAGGTCCGGGCTCGACAGAAGCCCCCGGGCCGCATCGCGCTGCCCGCGCCCCGCAGCCTTCCGCCCCGCGCTGCGCCCCCGCCTGCCGCCAGGTGGCGCCGCAGCACTGACGTCGGGGGGGCGTGGGGCGCGCACGATCTGTGCGGGCGGGACTGGGACTGGGACTGGGATGGGGGATCGCAGCGCGGGGCGTGCAGCCTGCCCAGCCCGGCATACGCGGCAGCACTCGGCCGTACTGCCCGTTCTGCGGGGGTAGCGCAGCCTCCTGCACGTTTAAACCTTCAGAAAGCAGTACTGCTGCTCAGTGCAGCCCGGTGAACTGCCTCCTGAGTCATGGAATCACTGAGGTTCGGATTTTTTCAAACTAATGTAGGAAGAGGTGAGGAAAGAGAATGATTTAAAGCTCATAGGCAGATTCTTCTTTTTTCATCTCTTTTGTAATTGAAACTCAAAGGATACGGTGCTTGACAAGTCTTCACCCATTGGTGCAGTCAGACCTATGTCTGTCACAGCAATAAAAGCATCTCAGAGCACGCTGTAAAAAGAACATTCAGGTTGCATCCCCACCTTACCATCAGGAAAGCTTGGACACCCAGGATACAGCAAGTGGCCCCGGTTACCCCAGCCAAAGACAGGAACCTCGAGGTGTTCTGCAGCCCAGGGTGCGCCAGTGCTGCTCCACCATTGGTGAGATGGAGAACCCCCCAGGGAACTGGTTAGCTAGCTTCCATCTCTGGAATGCTCACACACATATCCATAAGGGCCCACAGAGTGATGAGGAGTCTCCCTCCTGAACTCACAGCACTTAACCTCTCTCCTTCCTGCCCATCTTCACCA
>JANHGO010000048.1:12681473-12717455 GCA_024606505.1 Aquila spilogaster
CGGCTCCTCTCCCCCCTGGCACCAGGAGGGGTTCTCCCTAGGGCTCCCCGCCTCTGGGCACCGCAGCCGGCCCAGGCCGGCATACGCGGCAGCGCTCTGCCGTACTGCCCGTTCTGCGGGGAGTAGCCCAGCTTCCTGCACGTTTAAACCTTCAGAAAGCATTACTGCTGTTCATCGCAGCCCGGTGAACAGGTTCCTGGGTCACGGAATCGCTGAGGTCAGGATTTTTTTAAACTAATTTAGGGAGAGGTGAGAAAAGAGAATGATTTAAAGCTCATAAACAGATTCTTTTTTTTCCTCCTCTTTTGTAATTGAAACCCAAAGGAAACGGTGCTTTACAAGTCTTCACCCATTGGTGCAGTCAGACCTGTGTCTATCACAGCAGCAAAAACATCTCAGAGTACTTTGTAAAAAGAACATTTAAGTTGCATCCCCACCTTACCACCAGGAAAGCTTGGAATGCTAAAGCAAGTGAGCCCAGTTACCCCAGCCAAAGACAGGAACCTCGAGGTGTTCTGCAGCACAGGGTGCTCCAGTGCTGCTCCACAAATGTGGAGATGGAGAACCCCTGAGGGAACCGGTTAGCTAGCTTCCATCTCTGCAATGCTCACCCACACATCCATAAGGGCCCATAGGGTGATGAGGAGTGATGAGGAGTGTCCCTTGTGAACAAACAGCACTTAACCTGTCTCCTTCCTGCCCATCTTCATCACCAAAAAGACTCCTCTCTCCCTGCCACTAACCTGATAGAGAGGTGGGAAGGCTGAAGGCTGCGCACAGGCCCAACTCCTGCCCAACACCAGCAGACCTCTGCCCAGCCCCACGCGGTCCTGCACTGGTGGGGGGGGGCTGAGCACTGCCTGGGCAAGAGCAGAGCCAACACCACCAACACCGAGCACGGGGCCTGGTCTGCACGCACCAGGAAATTGTCCCTGTGTTCAACAATGAAAGTGCCTGCAACAGCCTGGTCCTGAGAAAACGCTCACGCATGAATAAGTTTACTCAAATTCACAGTCCCACAGAATCCAATTAAACAACCCAAGAGCATACAGTTATTCATGTATTCACGGATACGGACAGCTGGGCCCAGCGTTTATTTTGGGCTGGTGCCAGTTACAGTAACCATCCCTTGATCTGTATTTCATTTCTCAGCTATACAATTAAAAGTTAAATTCAAACCATCCTACTCCCCACGGACTCACAAGGATGAAACTTTTATAGGTCTTTAAATACATTATGTATCAACTACTTGTGTCTGTTTTCTAGCAGATCTCCCATGGACTCTATGGGGAAAGCACAAAACAATGAATTATGTATTCAGGATTTTGTGCCGATCTTTGTGCATAATTGTTACAGTGTTCAGAATAAAGGGAACATAGCTATTTGATAATTAATTATGCTGTAATTGCAATCACCTGGGAAAAACAGATAGCACTAAGAGGCAAACAGGGGTCAATAATATTAATATCGTTGATCACTAATCTTGCATATACAAGCACCAATTAGTTAACCAGAGTTAAACAGAGTCAGTGATAATTTGCATGAGGAATTCTGAATGTAGAGATAAATTAAACACATGGAAAGTAAGAGAAGTGAAGCTACCAAATCAGACTGAAAAATGATATATTTTTCTTCCTTCAGGTTACGTTTAAGGGATTATCACGGGGCTCTGTGCACTCTGGAAGTTGAGCTCACCTCTGCATTATCAGCCCTGCAGAGCCAGCCAAGGCCCATGCTCGGCACAGCGCAGCTCTGGGGAACGTAAGCAGGGAACTGGGCAGGAGTGGGGTGAGCACAGCTGGGGTGTGCACAGAGTGTGACACCTGCATCTCCACCACTGCCCATGTGGCACTCACAGAGTGCTGCACAGGGATGAATAACCAGAGCTTGGACTTCAGTGAGATGAAGGACCGTGCTGAGCATCACGTGCACCAAGAGCTATCTGGCTGGACCAGAGCTCAAAGGAGAATGGGTGGGTGCTGGAGCAGTTAGGTTTGGTACTTCTTTTGCACATTCAAGCTGGCAACAGAGAAAGAAATACCTTTCAAAAAGTAGTAACTAACTAATGCAGGGATTTTTGCAGGGTCCAAGGCAACCCTTCAGCTGCAGCAGGAGTTTAAGCTTTGGGATGAGCAGGAGTGCTGACACTTCCTCAGCACCGTGGTCGAACTATGCATTAGAAATGTGACAAATTTTGGTCTCACTTCCGCTAAGAGCCACTCTCCCCATTCTGGTGGCCAGATGTGTTATATTAATATATGTAAGAGAGATGGAAAAACAGGCCTTTTTGCTTTGTGTAATGGCAACCAGCTGTGACAGTCTAAGTTGGCCCTGGGGTGGCTGGAAATGGGCTGTTGGCACAAGGAGGGCAGTGTCCACCTGCACATGGAGGGGAACTGCTGGCGAAGCTGTGCTACATGGGGACTTGGCCCTTCATCTCACGTGGTGTGGGGGATGGCTACAGCTCTAACAGTCACTGATTCATGGGATGTGGCACCAAACCACAAAGGGAGGTAAACTCAGGACTGCTATTTTGAGAGCTCTTATTAACCTCCAGCACAGCAGAGCTGTTCCCCTGCTATTAGCTCAGCAGCAATAAGAAGACTGAATAGAGTCTTTCAGGGGTTGATAGTACTGAGCTTGCCCGTGGTTCCTTGACTTGTGCCTATGGTGAATGAGACTAGTGATCCACATCCAAGTACAGCACAGAAATCAGTACTACGTCTCACGTCCATTGAGTCTAGAGTAGTCGAGAAACAACAGCTGAACATTTCCAACATTTCCAGGGTAGGCAGGAAGAGAATTCATCAGAAATAAACCTTGCGGCATGCACAGAACATCATCCTAAGCTATTAGAGGGAAAGTTCTACTTTTACACATTTATATTCCCTTTTAAGTATTATGGACTGATTCCTCCTCGAGGCCTGAAGCTGGGTGAGCATTGCCACCTTCTTTCCATACTGCCCACCCTGCTACATCCACTCTACATACCACAGAGTAGCTCTACACAACTTGGTTACTGTCCTGCCCACTATTGCTCTTTCAACTGAAGGGAGGAACCCAACCTCCTTAGCCAAGGTGAAGAACTGTTTATATACACTATGCAAATGGCACTATTTTCAATCTAAGCTGTGCTTGAAGATACTGACTGTAAAGATACCTGTACTGAAGTTTCCAGACTTCACAACAGGCTCTGGGACTCCCACATGGTGCTTATGCAGGAAGTCACGGTCTTTTCACAAACAGCAGTGAGAAACCTGATCTGTGTAATTATGGCTTATTTGCAGACAGATGTTTTCTCACCAAAGGTCCCACCTTAAATGCACTGAATGAAGGGCACGCAGTCCTGCTTGATGCTGGGATCAGATCCTGTCAAGGGGCCTGGAACATAGCTGTTAATGACCTGCATATACCCGAGTATCCATTTGCTACTGGGACTCTTAACTCAGACTGATTACAGAAGTAAACACAGACACATACATCCCAGGGCCCTGGGAGCATTATCCTCCCATGATAATTTTAACCTCGAGCTCTCTTGTCAGTTATCTGCCTTACAACAAGTCTACATCCTTTTGTATTCTCTCTGCCAAAAGGCAACTTTAAAAATGCTGTAAAATAAAACTGCATACAAATTAAATAGTCAACACATTTTACTGCTGCTCAGTAACTAAAATACTTTTATTTCACTATGTAATCTGTAACTGCTGAAATGTTTCATGTCTGTTTATAAGCCTTCTTGTATTTTCTTCTCATTACTCCAAATACATCTTAAAAGCTTGTTAAGATAGATTTGTTGGTGCTTTGTATCTAGCTGACTGTGCATGTTATAGGCTTTGAGTGTGACTTTCCTAACTTGAAATACACTATTTTTCATGCTGCTTGTTAAAATACACATTATTCCAACCATGTACATTAATTGGCTTGTCTAGGGAAACAGGACTCAGCTTATGAAGTCTGTCATCCTGCTTTGTAGCTTAATTATAAAATAAAATTATTTTCTTCCCCCCTGGTCAGATTATGTACAGTGTTTTTTTCTTCCTCCTGCTGCTGTTTTTAAATTCCAGGCTCATGCAATGGATACATTAGGTCCTACTTCCATGGCTGCTCTGGGGCTGGTGGTTGACACAGCATTTGTGAGTAAAGTTGCATTCACTGCGAGCTCCTAAACTGAGCTTGTAAGCACTTGAATCTGAGTATGCCAAAACAAAAACACATTTAAGCTAAAGACAAAGCACTGTTTAAGGTTTTGTATGTTGACTTGTGGTGTGCTGCATGAACCCAGTCACCATACAGCACAGATGGGGCTACCATGGGAAGAGATTCCATCCTGCTCATCATCACAGTCCACAGCTCCCACCAAGGAAGTCTCTGCTCCCAAACCCTCTCTGCTGAAGGAGGCCCCAGGAGGGCTGGTGCTAAGGCTGCTCTCCAACAGTGGAACACTGGAAAACAGCAAGAACCTGAAGCTCAACAAAACTTTTAAAATACGTAAATGCACTAAAACGTTCTTCCTTCCTGATACTCTGAGCCATGCGCAATTCAGAGGTCTGATCGTGTAGCAAATCTGAACCATCAGCCACAATCTTGACTTCCTGGTATTTAATCAATACCCCCAATTATTAACAGCTCCAAAATGTTTTTCCATAGCCCATAGGGATTTTTAGGAGGGATGGAAAAGGATAGATATGTTTTGCTAACGTGGTATTTTTTTCAGTAGGTATGCTGTGAAAGGTCCTAACCACTTAGGAGTAAAAAGCAAAGGATACAAGGATACAAGGGGAATATGATACTCTTCTGATTTACACAGAGCTGCAATGACTTTGGAGAGAAATTAAGTTACCAGACTTCACAACACGTTTGCCACTATAAGCCTCACTTTTTATCACACACAACCTCATTACCTTTCACAAAAAGATCAATCTTAACTAAAACCAAAGTCTTACAGCAGACAGCCCCTCTATAGAAGTATTCAGGTAAAAACTCATGATTTCAGAAAGGCACAGAATTCTCAAGGCTTTCCCTCAGGCTGCACCGCCCACTCCCATCCCCTAAGGGCAGGAAGGACATATGTGCCAAAGAGTTACTGGCATCATCTGCGCCTAGGCATTCTGTTAGTGATTTAGGAAATCTGTTAATGGGAAATTAATTGGAATCGAGATCAGTCAATTGCACAGATTTTCCCCTTGATTAACACACCCACTGATCGACAAGATGAATTACAAGTTGTGCTATTCACTAATGTAGCTGATTGCTGGGGAAATGTGCTGGTGTGCACAGTACAGTGGTATTTAACATGTCCAAGAATCTGCCTGTGCCAGGAGGGTCAGTGATGCTTCAGGGAATGAAATAACTGACCAGGAGGAGCCCCTGAAGCTCAAGGAGGAGCAGATGACTTCCACCTGCTTCATCCCCAACTTAGTGCTGAAGCCTAGAGTGACAGTGTGGTGATGGTATTACTGCTTAAAAGCTGCACAGATGCAGTGCCTGGACTAGAATGTCACAGTATTAAGTGAGCAAAAGCCAGCGCTGGGCTCTCCCAGGAGCACCCACTGGCACAGGAGTACCCAGCAGCCTGAGCCCCTCTCCTCTATCCTGCTGTTGTTCACCAGCCTCCCTGTGCCTGACAAAAACACCAACAGCGAAGGGGTATTTGCTTCTTCAGCCCTGTGAGTGTTACCCAGTCATTTCTGAATCGAGTTGGATGGGACTGCCACAGGCATTCATGCTTGGCCTAATGCTGCTCTGTCATCAGGAGAGCACTTCTCTGCAATGATAGCTTGCAAGTGGCCGTGTAACGTAGAACAGTCTATTTTCATCTGAGCTCTGTATTTCACAGTTCTGCATTAAATACAGTGAATAATAATGGGAGAGCCCTGCAGTTGGCTTGGGCTGCTTTGTAACATGGCACAACAGGTCCCAGGAGAGACGGTCAGACTCTGCTACTGCAACAAGTCCAGCTGTGTGATGAGCTGCTCTTCTGACACATCTCCCATGCTGCCTTGCAAGGAAGGACAGCCTTTCCACTCCGGTGAGTGGTGATGGGTTGGAAGGAGCTGCTGACCAATGTTGCCTTTGGATCAAGGAAAACGAGCTGCAAATTACCTGCTGTCAGCAAGAGGCTGAAGCCAGGGCAGAAGGCAGAGCACTGTGCCAGGCAGGGTGCTGGGCTGGAAACCAGCAGATGTGTGTGAGAAAGGGAATATTGTGCTTAGGGGGTAGTGAGCTTTTTGAGGCAGAAAAACTTTGGAGGAAGAGATGTCCGCATAAGTAACATCTTTATAAACAAAGATACATGGAGATGAGAAATTGCTCCTAGAGCTCAAAGAAAATGCAGATTTACTAAGAAGGGAAAAATGGATGCTCGAGTGTGCCCCCACCTTTCAGGAAAGAAGTATTTCTGTCCTCGAAGTTTCAATGAAGTTTTGATAAGGAAGGCTGAGCATGCTTTGCTTACTTTCAAAGACAGAAACTGAATCTGAACTTGCTAAGAATCATCGAATCACTAAAGTTGGAAAAGACCTCCATCTAGACCAACCGTCAACCCATCCCCACCATGCCCACTAACCATGTTCCTCATTGCCACATCTCCACATTTCTTGAATGGCTACAGGGATGGTGACACAACCATTTTTCTGGACAGTCTATTTCAGCACATTACCACTCTTCTGGAGAGGAAATTTTTCCTAATATCCTAATATCCTTCTTACAGGCACAAAGTTTTCTCTGCATTTAGAAATTCAAAGAAATTAGCCTTGCTTTCAATCTAACTCCTTATCACTCTGTTCTCAAATCTGATGGGTTTTGTCCATTGTTGTCAGGCTCACACTGAATGCCAAGCTCCTGCTGACCTTACCCATGCACAGATCACTCAGCTTTCCTTTCAGAACAGTGCCCACAGGTCAGTGAGGGCAGATACCTCCACCCTTCTTCTGTAAATGCCCACAGTCCATACAGAGCACCCTGGACAGATCAGTGACCAAAGCTGCGTCAGCTGTGACAAAACAGAAGCCTTTGAAAATTAAGCAGAAAAAGGAGTCTTTGAAATAGGCATCGAAAGGTTGAGTCTCCTTTTTCACTTATCTCATTCTAAAGCTCCCGACGCTGGTCTCTATCAGAACAGAACTGACCAGGGACTTCTTTATCATGCATGAAATTATTTTATTTCATCCTGGGGACTATTGAGAAAATGACTTGAAAACCATGCAGAAAATAGTCAAGTTTTAAGTATGACAGTAAGAAAAGGCAAAATGAATGATTTATGCTATGCTCAGGGGTCATATCCCTCCTCATCCACTGACCATCCCAAGCCGTGTCTCTGTGTGGAGCTATTAATTAAAAATAAATCAAACTCCATTCAATTTGCAGGCATCAGAGATGTTTCAACTAGAAAAGATGAATCCCTCCCTATCAGACTGTGGATAGAAACCACACAGTGCATGGAGAGTCCCCAGAATGAGGTACTATTTTGCTGCAAGGCAAAATTGCACACCTTTTCTTCAGTCATTCATGCTGTTAGCAATGACTGGATGGGTGGGAGCATTTTTTACATCTCAGAAAACTTCATGAATTATTCTGCACAAGAGCTGAATTCCCAAAATTAACAAAACTACCAACTCACACGAACAGATTTTTTTAAAGACTAATTGCTAGGGCAGAACAGATTTTTAAGATGACGCAAATGAGAACATATAATCTCTTCCACTTTTGAGGAAGTAAGGACTGCCTTTCTGTGAAGGGCACATGTGTAGTCCAGGCTCGGGTACATACCTACACTACTGACAGCCTACCTTTCAGAAAGGCTGCTGGCTACCTATATCTCTCCTGTACACCATTCTCTATTCGTTTTGGACTGATGCAGGGAATAAAGTATTTATCTCCTTTACTATTTGCCTTATTCTGTGCTTGAGCCCCTTGAGGAACGCTGGCTGAGATGCATAAATGAGAACCCCTGTTCCAGGTGTCTGTGTATGCAGCTTCCTTTCCCCACTCCCAGGAGAGATCTACAGGAACATGCACCTTTCATACAGCCATCTGCCCGCTCCCCTTGCGAGTTTGTCTGAAAAGTAAGTTGGCATCTCCGAGCCGCAATCACATCTGCATTTGGTACAGGTACCTTTCGGAGGACATTTGGGGAACATCCAGGAAACTTTCAGGGATGTTTGGGGAATAAACAAACTGGGAGCAGTGCATATTTTGCAGAAGACACCAGACTCGGTAGGTCTGAACTTCTCTCTAAGCATCATCTGTCCATCTGTTTGCAAACAGAGGATGGTTCATCTTTTAGGCTTATGTTATCTTTATCACAAATATGCAAGAGGGATTAGGAACATAGCAGCAATTGCCTGTCTGACCCCACAGAATTCCATTCAGCAAGCTTTACTCTTAACAGAGTCAAGGATTTCAGCTGTGACGCGCCACTGCTATATACAGTGTATCCTAGATGGCAATATATGTCCTCCTGCTTACTTACATGTTATCCAGCCTCCCTTCTCTTGCAATCCTGTCCCAAGGTTGCATTTCCAGTTCCAGAGCATTGTCTCCATAAATGTGGAGAGGCTTTGCCAATTTTTGCTGTCTGCACATCAAATCACAGGAACACACAAGGTTTATAGAGCTCAAAAATAATTCCACAGGGAGCATAACACCTCCTGCAGTGCCAGCTGGTGCTATTTGCTGCTCTGCAAAATGCCTTCAGGCTTTGGTCTTGTCAGTCTTTGCTGTCTTTGCTAACTGTGATGTCAAAGATGATTCAGTGATGTGCTGAAAGCAATGAACGTTGGAGGCCCATGGTCCCAGAGCTCAGCAATAAACATCTCCATTGTCTGGAGCTCCCGGCAATTCTAATGGAAGAGCTGAGATTTGTGTCAGAGCAGCTTGGGCCAAGATGAACTGTGCTTTCACCAGACAGCTCTGATGCTCCAGGTCCTCACCCCCACTGTGCAGAAGCCCCGAGCCAATCAGCCTGCCATGTCTGGTACCAAGCCATCCCAGCCAACTGAGACCATTTAACATGGTTCTGCATTCCCTTCTGGTGCTGGGCAGACAAGGAGGAGAAGAGCCTTAGGTATAAATAATATTCTGCCCTGTCCTTCTCTCAGAAGAGATAAGCAGGAAAAAGTATGCAAAATAGCAAAGAGATCCATTTTTACACTTCGATTCCAGGCAACAGATCTGATTCTCCTTTCGCTCACACAAAAAAAAAGATGTGTACCGCTCACATTGCTTTAGACTAATTCTAAATTCATACAGGATTTGTTCAAAACACTTCAGCCTGTCAGTTATATCCCACTACTGTGTTTCATTGATCTGCGTGCTCGGAGGAGACCAAGCAGGTATGGCCTTACACAATTCAAAAGGCAGATGATGTGGAAAGAAGTTACAAGACTCGCTGTCTTCCCATGACAGGTGTAGGTGAGTGTTTAAAACAATTCTGTGTTATTTTCTCCTTTGAGGTCACGAGATGTTGGATGATATTTTCTCTTCAGATTTCCTTTATGCAGATTTTTTATTTTTTAAATAGAGGCAGAAATCCCTTGGATTCTTTCTGACAAAAGATTTCCATTGTAACCGACAGAATAACAGCCTTTCACTGCTGATGTGGCATTGTTCAACTTTTCAACTAAAAAGTGGCAAAATCATCTCCTAATGGAGGCAGAAACACCTTCACGCTAATTCCTGAATGATTTAAAAAAGATGTCACAGGCAGCTTGGAGAAATAACTATTTAAGAAGTCTACCCAATTTAATACTTTTATTATTGTTTGCTGTTTATGCAACAACACAGATGTCCCCGGTGTTTAACAGGGCTGCTCATCATTTATGTAGCACTTTACATTTTAAAGACCAACACAAACATTAACTGTCTAATCCTAGCAAAATCTCCGTCTGGAAGATGAGTAACGCTCTCCTTCCTCCGCAGATGGGGATAGCTCCATGCCACCCTTCTCATCTTGCCCCAGACCGCAAACACAGAGTGAGGTCACCAGCCCAGCCCTTCCCAGTGGCCAGGAGCAGGCAGTCCCAGGGGACACCTCGTGCTCAGGGCCAGCTCTGGCCATGCTGGGTGGATGGCCCCAACAAGGATGTGCTTGTATTTTAGAAGACTAATACCAGATGCCTAAGCTGCTGTCCATTGCCATAGGCCTTCCTGCCTCTCAAGGTGCTCATCAATATGAAGCAACACCCAACAAAATCAGCATATATTTTGTATACAAATATGGTATGTGCTCCTGTGCATTGTATGATGTAATACCATGTAACACAGCTTTGCATGTGGAGACATGCAAAGACCAAACAAATCTCTGTAATTGTAGCGTTAGGAGCTCAAACCATGGACTCTGTGGAAAGACATCTGAGTGCTCCATACCTGGCTCAATTGCTAGAAAGCAGAACTAGCCTTCCTATAGGCAATTAGCTCCTACAGAAACATGAAGTATCTTCCATATGATCACTGCCTCAAGGTGATACTCAGAGCCAACCATCAGCTCAAACTCTACATCACAACTGTCCTGCTCGTCACTGAAAAGCCAGGGGCTGCTCTTACTCCAAGATCAAGCCTGAGCTCCATGGCTTGATCCCATCACGGCCTACATGGGAAGCTGCTTCCCCAGTGGAACAAGAAACACATCCTTTTTGTTTCTTTCTTTTCAGGCCTCTAAATGAGGAAGACAAAACCGAGGCGCCCTTCTAGAACTGCTGCCTTGTACATTCAGTCAACTGAAAATGCTTCTCATTTCATATAAACACCAGTATCTTGAATTTCCCAGCTGTCATCTGATAGATATGAGCACTGAGAGAGAAAATAAAACAAACATCATGTATAAACAACCCCAGGGACTAAATTTTGCAGACTGCAAACATCAATGGTGTGCAATCCTTTGTTTGCTGAGGTGAGCAAGTACACAGGGAGAACTGTACACAACAATTATGTTAAAACACTGCACAGCACTCCAGCTTTAAATACCTCAGAGGGACAAAACAGAAGTGTGAGTACTCCGGAACAAAAAGATATTTTCAGCTCTCTTTTAGTATGAAGAGGTGAGGGTCGCAAGCAAGGCAGCCAGCTTGCGAGAACAACGCTGCAACACCTAAGAGTGTTTGCATGGGAGAGCTGCATGCAGCCCTGGGATGCTGCCACTGCCTTCAACAGGAGCTGCTCCAGGGATGGAACAGAGGCACTGTGCACTGAATTTCCAACAAAAATTTTAAAAAGGAAGAAACTAACGAGTTTTATCCCACATAGTAGTCCTGTTAAAAACAAGTGGGGTGCAGCAACATAAAAAGATGCCTAAAGGATGACATTCTTCAAATGGCTGCTGCTGCAGGCTTGTGAGGTTTGCTCAAGAAGAACTCTCAGAACGGGGATGTCTTTGGAGGGGCCACATGCACTACAATGACAGCTCTTAAAACACAGTGTCCCTGGTAAATCTGTGAAGTCTGCAGCAATACTGAGCCTCAAATGTGTGCCTTTTCTCATTGAGATGGGTAATGCAACACTTTATAAAAACAGATCTCACCTACTTTGCAATGTATATTAGTGCCATCATATAATTTCTCTTTGAAATTTCTTAAAATCAATTGACAGATGCATCTCTCCACCCCAAACTTGCTTTCCTTTAGGGCTTATTTTGAGCGATTTACTCAAGCAAAACTCCCCTGTAATTTCAAAGATCCCAATTCACTCTGCCATAGATGCCTGTCCCAGCCACCAGTCCCAAGTGTGAAGAGCTTCTATACAGAGTGCAAGGAAAATAACCGAGAAATCTTTAAATAGCAGAACAGTTCTGATAATTTCTTTAGAATAAATAACATTTTCCAAACCATGTCTATTAATGTCAATTTGCAACACCAAAGCAGGAGCAAGTACACTATATTTAGCTTATGATGGCTCTGGGGTAATTACAGTAGCAGTGTGTGCCTACGGGAGTAACACAAATGTGAAATTAATCCTTCCAGCTGGGAAACCCAGCCTGGATGCCAAGACAGCTCCACCAATGATGTCAGGAGGAATGCAAAGAGCAGCAAGTGAAAACCCAACAGAAATGTCTTTCTGATTTCAAAATCAGTTATGAAAATTGCAATAACTTGGGAAGGTCGTTCTGTGAGGTTAGCTTAGAGGCTCTCGGACAGCTTATGCGAATCCTCTGCCCCTCTGCTCATCTCTGCTTACTGAACATCAGCAGGACCATCCTCACCTGATGCAAAGTGGACCAGCCCCACAACAAGAAGAACCAGCTCTGCTTTTCCCTAGAGTTTGTTGTCCCCAGACCCTCCCCTTGGGGCTGCTGGCCCCCTCCACGAGAAAAACCGCTCCAAGACCATACTTCAATTCCCTTTGCAGCTCTGGTGTATAAAGTCAGTACCAGATTACATACTTGAGAATCAGTAAAAGACTTTCCCATCTTATTATAGGCTGAAAACACAAGCTGCTTAAGGTTAATGACATCAGCCGGTACAAATTTCTCCGTCGGACTTTCTTTTACCTGAAATGCCATATCCTACCCCACAATTCCATGTAAGCGACGGCTTTTAACAGCAGCAAAAAAACAAGTATCAACTGCAGAATGGCAAAGCCCCACTGACTGCCCACAGCCTGCTCTGCTGAGCCAGGAGCTGATGGTCACCCCAGCTGGTGACGTTGGCTCCCGCAGGTGGAGGACCTCCGGCAGAGCCCCTGGCCCTGCCTCCAGGGCAACCGCCTCAGCTCCCCAGAGCCTGCAGGCAGCCCTGACCTGGGCAGAGGAAGAGCCACAGATCCTCTGTTCTTCAAAAAAAACCCTGATATCCATGCAGTTTTATTTGCTTTTCCCCTTTCCATTTTGACTTCTTTACCTACATTCATGACATAAACATTTAACCAAATGAGAAACTTGCTTCCTATTGAAATGGTTTTCCAAACCAGTGCTGAGTAACACATGAGCTCACAAAAGTGATAGCCAGGTCTCTCAAAGAGCTTGGAGAGGTGGACAGCTCTGTACACGGGGTGAGGTTAATTCTGTGCCTTCCTTACACATGTGAATACAACTGTCCTTCAGTGCTCCCCACCACATTGGAAAAGCCTGCTGTAATCACAGCTCCTCTCTGGCCCCTTATTTCCAGCAATCCTTGACCTCAGTTCCCACTGATCGCTACGGCTGCTCTGCCAGACAGGAAAAAATGCTCAAAATTAATGAACAAAATTAACTATCAGAAGAAAGGCAGAGAACTGTTTATTCAAATCATGTAAAGATTTACAGGCCGTTAAGCCTCCTCTAATCCCCTCATGGAAAGTACAAAGAGCGCTGCAGAGAGGGCTCGCACTGTAGAAATCCTCGGTGGCAGACAGAAGGGGCACATATTTAGCGACTAAAAAGGACAGACCAATATTTTGAAGACGATTTGAGGCCGTAAGGACTACAGAGCAATCAGATCTATTTAAGGATCAGTCTGGGAGTTTTTATGACTACAAACAGAAATACCATTTTGCTCTAAGCACGCTATAAATGTGGAGCCGCGGCAGACAGGGAGACGTTTCTGCAGCATTTATAAAGACATCAAAGCATGGAGGATAACCTCAGAAATATGCTTTAGTTCTCAAAGAAAATTTCTAAATGGCTGGAAGAAACTCAAAACTTTCATAAACATTCAAAAGGTTTAGGGGTCTTCTCCTCTGCTACGTAACAAAGGCACCGCTTTACCTATGCTAAGGTTACCCATGCTATGCTTCCTAAATGACAATCATCTGCAAAATACCTCAGGTAGAAAAGTCCCCGTGTGAATTATCTTCCCATTCCATCTACGCACTGCCAGAAGCAGGGCGCTGAGCAGGTGTAATGTGAGTGCAAAGTCTCTCAGAGTTCAGATGCCTGGATGCACTAACAAAAAAGTTGTTAAACTTTCCAGCAGCACTCAGCTGGTGTCCCCGCAGGTCTCATGCTGAACTCAAACCACGGGTCACCATGTTAACCCCGTCACCCTGCAAGCTCCCATTCCCTCCAGAGTGCCCTGCAGCACTGCTCTGCCAGTGCTAAATGAAAGCTAACTGTCCATTGCCAACAAATGAAGCCAACATTTAGTTTAAATTACACAAATTACACAAACAATTATTCTCCCAGTAGAGACAACACGCTGTGGGCAGAGGCCTGAGACAAGCTCTGCTCAAGCATCCCACGTGCACATCAGTTCCAGGGCCGTGGTTAAGCAATGCAGCGCTGGTTTAATACCAAGTGATTCACAGCCTCAAAACCCAGCAAACATTAAAGCAGCTTACTGACCAGTGTCATTCAGCCGGCACACCCTGACCAATGACGTGCTGCAGCATGGAGCTGTTTGCTAGCCTCTCTGCAAATGTGAAGGTTTATCCAAGCCCTATTATTACAGACAACATCTGAATCACATTAAAAAGCTTCCTCTAGCCATGTGTGAGACTGCTGAAGCAATAACAAAAAGCCTTAAGCTGGACCTCCAGATGAACAGGATAGCATTTTTCTAAGTGCAACGTGTACTGCCACTGGTTTTATTCACACTCTAAAAAACAGTAAGAAAACATTAAGGTCATAATGAGAAACCATAAAGGAAAAGACACATACAGGCAAGGGCAGAATACGGTGTGTTTCCTCAAGCATCCTGGCACGAATGGGCACAGGAGAAAGCTGTCTCAGAGCCCCTGAGTGACCAGGTAGCGAGAGACAGCACAGCCCATCCTGGTTCAGCCTTCCCCAGGATCTGCCTTCTCTCCTGCCTTCCTTACTTGGCAGTGTTTTAAGGGAAAGTCATGCTGGTGCTAGACGAGAGAGCTTTGGGGCAGAACCTAAAACAGCTCCCAGCAGATTGCTAAGAGCTGTCCTCGCAATTTCTGCTTTACACCGTGTTGCACAGAAAGGCTTCTGCTGGCCTCAGCCTCTTCCCTCCTCCGGTTTCTTCTTCCCATCCAAGAGCTGGGACAGGAGCCAGCAGGCTTTCAACACCATGCGCTTCACAGCAAGTCCCCTCTCCTCCTCATCTTCGCTCCAGCTCTGTGTGTGCAGCATCCCCTCGCACAAGGCTGCAAACCCGTTAGCTGCTCGGCTCACCCCGTCTTAACTGCCAGCACTCATTAGAGGTCATTAGCAAAACGCCTACACCGTACAAGCATGCACCAAGGGCTCACAAACACTTCCGCTCACATTTAAATAAGGTTGTGTTAATAGAAAGCAAGGGTGCTGTTACAACACTTACCAACCCTAAGTGTATTTTGGGAAGGTGACCCTAAGTTGGAGCCAACCCCTGCTGCGGGAGCGGAGCTGAGCAGTCTGCAGAAAGCATCCAGCTCTCCTCGGGCAGCTGAAGGCTGTGTCAAAGAGGTGGAAAATTTGGAAGTGAGATGCAGGACGATGCAGTATCACTAAGTGGACAGGAATACTGTCAGTGCAACATACTGAATATTCAGGTTAGACGTGGGCTCAGAAGCCTTGAACAAAATAAGGGTCTTGTTGTCCTAAGTGGCTGCAAAGAAAGAAAGACAGTGAATTTTGATCAAGATGTACAACTACAGACCTGAAAGTCAGGAGTGGAAGAACACATTTATGTTTTTGCAAAAGTTAATGAACCTTTCCAAAATGGCCCATGTACGTTTTTTTCCCATTCGCTTCAGATTTTGGACCAAAGGTGCGGATTATTTACTGTTTTCCGCAGAGATGTTTCCACAGACTGACTTACACTGCTCCTTAGGAGAAAAACAGCCTAAATCCATTACTAATCTTGTTTGCATATGTCGAGGTCTTGAATGCTATAGGAGTATCGTAACTACAGTAGTGCACCAGAATTTCTAACACAACTGAACTATCTGTACATCTCAAATGTTAATAAAACAAACCTTCCTTCTTGAACAATTGAGCTAAGAATCTGTAAGTCACTTAGGCACTTTAGCAGCCATTACGGATCAACACTCCATCACAATTTGGGCTTGTGACACAGCTGGGACAATGGGATCGGCACAGATACACAGAGTTCTCCTCCACAGCACAAGTAAGTCTTCCTAAGAGAGGTAGCTCTTTGCACAGTACATGACAATAATTATTATATGGATTATGCAATTATTACATCATTGACCTTCACTGTGATCCTTGCCTTCTTCCAGGAGAAAAGCCTACATGTGAAGACAAACCAGAAGTAATGAAGGGACAAGATGCCCAAAGCTGTTGGCAGTCTGTAGGAAAATCATGCTGGGAAACCCAGCTGGGAGCCCAGCAGGCCCCAAGCTGGGCACGGTAGGGCTCAGTGTGCCTCTGCTGGCATGTCGTGGAGGCTGAAAAAGGTGAAGCTCTAAAGACAATTTGATTTTGCAAACAAGGAAATATTCGAGGCCTCATTCATAAAATGGATCCTGTGTGTGCTTTAGCATATGAACACAGACACATTTCCTTGCCAGCACATTAGCTTATTTTTTCCATGGTGAACTTCTACTCTTATCTTGCACATTACATTATTCTCTCAGACTTCTGAAGTTATTCTTTTTTGCTTTCCTTTTTATTTGGTGGAGTCCAACCTAGAAAGCCCTATGTAACTTCTCCCATGTGCGCACTTTAATGGGAAGAGGCTATCTGGACAGGACAAGTGGCCGGAGAGGAGCAGGTTTTATGAACATGAGCACTATAAGGCAACCCCCAGTCCCTCTTCCAGCGGCACAGCAAGCTGCCCTGGTGTTACATTCATGCAAACTATTACATAATTTAAATACAGACCGGCCATGCTTTTGGGAAATTCAGTTCTTGCTGAAACGCAAGCAACAGTGGTTCCATCTCAAACAAATGGCTTCAGTAGCAGCCTGGCAGAAGCCAGGGTGTTAAAAACAGAGCCATTACCCACTCATTCATCAGCCGCACATTGTCTGGCTTCAATGGTGTTAGCAGCAAATGGAAGAGCACAATGATATTTATTTTTTATAGCCGAGAACTTTGACAAACAGCAGCAGGCAGCAAAGGCTAGTCCATTTATATTTCTTTCAGCATATATTCTTTAGAATGGCAGTCACCATTATGGAAGCCATCAAAAACCTAGCTCTGACCTTAAATAAGTGTGCTCCTATGTCAGACAGTTCCAGGAAGGAGAATTTATGAGGTAGATACAAAATGCAGGGAAGGAAGAAAAGTTGAGCTACTCTTGCTAGAGATTCAGTCCAAGTTCACAGTAACCACCGCATCAGCTATTTGCCACCATCATTCAGCTATTTGTCCTAATTCTTCCTGCCCCTTTAGAATAATAACCACTCTTAACATTTGGGTTAGATCAGCTGCTGGCTTACTCTATTAACCATCTAAACAACAGCATCCAAATTACCAGGGCTTCAGGGTGCTTGATATATCAGAGCTTACTCAGGCCTGTATGTTTTAACCTTGCATAGTGGGCAGGAGTACAACTCTATAACTTAACAGATGAAAAAGAGTGCTGAAGGAGAGATTATTACAGCACAGGTTGGCTAACTTTTGCATATCCTTTTCTCACAGAAAATTTTGCATAATAATATCTCTCATATCAGCTTTGATATTTCAGAGGATAAAAGCATCCATTCAGGATTTGCTTTCTCATGTATGCCACTCTTCCACAAAAATGGAATCCCAGTCACAGTACAATGTGCTGTTCTCCTTGCTCACATCTCCTCCTGGTTTAATCATGCTTTCCAAACAGCGCTTATTTATTTTTATGAAGCGAGCTGAAAATCCTATTGCTCAAATTTCTTTTATATAATAATCTGGAAAAGAATTCAATAAATGACTCAGAGCCCGAAGCTCTGTTGCATTTTTTATCCTGCTTTAAACTCATTTGCAAGCAAAGTGGTGTTAACTTAAGATCCACTCATCATTTTCTTTGTGAGAAGGTATCAGCACATGCAAACTAATTACAAAAGCAGAAGAAAGAATTGTCATTTTTTCCCTATCGAAAAGACACTTGGAAAAGAAAGATATTTCCCTGTGCAGCCCATTGCTGCATTACCATGCAGGTGAAACCAAAGGCCCTGAACTGCTGTGCTGTGACTCTCACCTGCCCCAGGTGCCCCACACTGCACGGCATCACTGTGAGCCCACAGGTTCAGCCTCAGAAACAGCAGCAAGGTTTGGCCAGCAGTGAAACTAAGAAGAAAAGCAAAGTAACTCTGAAGTGAATTCACAACTCCTAAACACACCACTCCAAATACTTTCAAAATGGTGGGACAACATAGGCTGTCAGTGGACTATGCCAACTTCTGCTTTATTCAAAGAAACACATTTTTGGTGTTATTTTGGCTTTTGTTTCTCCCAATGGCCCTCAGCACTTTGCATTTTCAGAGAGCTCCTCAAGTGCTCAGGGGCCAGGCCAGGTCTGTCCGTGATCTTGCACAGAGCTCCTGGTCTGGAGAGCAGCAGCATTTCCCCTACACAGTACAGCTGCTTCTCAGATTTTCTTCCTCACGTGAGTTCTGACTCTCCAAGACGAAGATGTGCTGAGATGTACTCCACATGATCTGTGATTCCGGGTGATGGGAGTGAAGCTTCCTCCGGGTTCTGGCAGCCCAGTTGTAGCCTTCCTCTCTTTCCCATTTGAGTTATTAATTGTAACTCTCCTTCTTATTATCTTACATTCTTTTACCATTTGTAGTAAATTCCTTATCTCTCCTTATCTTAATTGGGTTGTTTTTCTTTCCTTCTCCCCAAAGGGGGAGAAAGGGGCCCCCTTGCACTATTGCTCTTGAAATCACAACAAAATGACTGCCCAGGGAAAAAGCCATCAGGAAAAAATATTTTCCTTAATTTTGAAAACCATAGAGCTGATAGAAACATTTGGACTTTGAGAAATGAGAAAATGGCAAACAGAAGTAGCATCAGTTTTAGAAGGAAAATGGGTAACTTCTTCCAAGCACTGCCCTCCTAGTTGGATTAAAACCAACTTAAACTACAAGCCAGCTCTCCATGGAGCATAGGCACAGCAGTACGTTCTTCATATCACTTTCCACATCAGCGTGGGGGAATCAGTGCTTCCCTGCCACCTGCCAGCCACCAGCTCAGGCTCTGTGCCTGCTCCTGCTGCTCCTGCTACCTGCTCTCCTGCCTTTGTCTCTTTGTGAAACATCCTGGAGCCCAGCCCAGCTTGTTCAAGCTCCCAACACATCTTGAATTTTAATTCATTCTACTTCCAAATCATCTATCTCTTTTTAAACCAAGACACAAGGAGAATGAGCCAATTTATTATTAATATTCTCCAAAACCAATCTGCCAAGAAAGTCCTCGCAGCACGCCACAGCACGTCCAGCGCTCAGGGAACTACTGGGTGGGAATACTGATTTGAAAGGCACAAGGAAGAGAGCTGAGGGCACAAAACTCACTGTAATAACTGTGACAACTCACTTTTGAAATATACTACAAATACTGTATACATCAATGGTCAAACAGGTGGCCCAGCAGATAGATCGATCTGGCCTGAGTATCAAGACCAGCCACCACAGCCACAACATACCCTGCTGTGTTCAGGCAGCTGCACAACAAATCAGCTCCAGGCAGTGAAGAGCAGGTCTGGAAAGCAGTGCGCCTGCACTGAGTGAGATCATTCCTTGTCTGGCTCCATAGAGTAACCATACATGGCTACGAACCCACCTGCTCTGCTCTGGGAGTGCTGGGATCACTCCCTCCACCCAAGGACAGCATTTGTCATTAAAAGCAGTGGGACCTGGGTTGTGCAGAGGTTCTCTGAGATAGGAACTGGAGGTGAGTCGGTGTGAAACAGCTCTGGGCAGGACCAAGGGCTGGAGAGCTCGGCAGCCCAGCAGGGTGGGGAATCCAACCAATGAAGTACCATAGATCAGAGCCTCATCCTGCCTCCACCAGCCAGACACTAACAGCACTTTGATTTTGATGGGCTTTTCTTCTGATTTACCCTTACACAATGCTGTCCACGATGACCACGACCAGAGGTGTTAAACCTCCTCACAGCCCCAGGACTGCCACCATGGGTCCATGACCAGTGCCTGGCCTCCAGCTGGACACTGTGCTCTGACCACCCCCTAAGGCAGCTGCAACCAGACTGAAAATGAAGAGTCCTCTCTGTACACACTGGCCGACCGTATGTAATTTTTGCTAAGTAATAATTAAATTACTTTTACCCTTTCACACAACGGCTTTCATCTCTTCCCTGAATCTCTCTCTTACAGACTGTGCACTTTGCAATGGTGCTTGTATTGCACTTTCCAGCACTCTTATTAGGGGCTTTTCTCCATCCCGCTGACAAACTGCCAAGCTGATAAGAATTAAGGTAGTGTGAAAGAGAGTGTAAAAGTGCGCAACAGGTTTCTCCTTTGCTCTCCTTCCCTAACCCAGCACAAATTCCTGAGATAAGGCCCCAGCAAACATGACACAAACACCTAATTAAACTGCCCTCAGGAGCCGGTAATTAGCATTTGTTCCAGCAAGGAGTACCCCTGAGCATGGCTGGGAGCAGAAAGGTGGGAGCCATGAGCACCGTGTTGGAATCAGCACTGGGATGCTGGTGCCCTGCTGACATGTGTTATGGTCCCAGGTGGTTAATCACAGGCAAAAGGACAGACAAAACTTCCAGTGGAGTTAATCCACGAAGACAGTTTACATCACCAGTATAAATATTATTTTAATGCATTAGGCTTTTAATCCTTACCATAATTAGTTGATTAATCACCTTAAATGGCAAGAAGACAATTGGTCAATCCATTTTGCTGCAACCCTGAAATCTTTCCCATTGCAGCTCTCTGTCACCAATACAGAAAATGCAACTGCTTCCATTAGTCACTGCCAAACTACATACCTTTTTCCACGGGAATGCATCTGCAGAAATACTAAAAAAATAGCAGATTATTTGCTGCATTTCTTGGATCCAAAAATATTAACTCTACAGGGGATGTTCTTACTGCACTTGAAGAAATTTGGATACACTTATTCTAAATGTATCCAAGCATTTTTCATCTTATTTTTAAGTCCTGCGGCTGAAAGAAATAATGAATGAAAAGCCAAGCAGGAAACCACCGGGACTAAGTGACCCAGGGGTTTGTTAACAAGACACAGAGCTGCTTTGCTCTGTTTAATTTTATTTAGGGCAGTAGTGACTAGAACTCATTTACCTCCTGGCTTCTTTTGGTGGCTGCAGGTTGACAGTGGAAAAACATCTATGCAAAGCTGTTCAGTCCAAAGCTAATGTAGGATGGGGCCAGGAGGCAAACAGCAGGAGAACCTGGCTTCCTCCTTCCACCCAGTGAAAGGCTGATCCTTGGGGCAGGGTCACACAGGGGCAAATGCAAAGGGGTAGCAAAGGTGAAACATTTCTGCATTATGGCATTAGCTGCGCTGCTCCTGCTGCCCTCATTATACATCCAAGCAATAGACCTTCATCTTCATATGATCTCATTCACACCATTTCTCCGTCAAAGAATCTTATGGCACCAGCACAAATTATTTTTTTTCCAGATTTGCAAGTCCCGTTCATACCTTACAATTTCTATCCTTGGAAAACTCATTAGTTTGGACAATTGGATTTAAAAACAAAAAATCTCAAGGTTATTATTCTCAAGACTATTTTAAAAAGGCAAGCACACACCCTGGAAGAAATTGTATAAAACTCTGTCACTTTGACCACCAACCCAAAGCAAAACCCAACCCAAAGCAAAATGCAATGAAGGCAAGCATATCCCAGCTTTTAGGATGCTGCTACAACAGTAAGTCACCATTTAGTTTTGCTACCAGTAAGTAAATAAATAAATAAATCCAACAAAAAACCTGTAAGGCATTCAAAAGGACAGGAGACAGGCTGGTACACATATTGACTGAGCATTTATAGCTACAGCATTCAGGAATGCAAATTGAAATGAATCAATGCCAGCAGGGATGCCTAAAAGACGTAAGTGAGAATTACAGCAATTAAGAATGTTGTCTCAAAGGAAATTAGAACAGTTCATTAATTACCATGCCTTAAAGGAAAATGTAAGAAAGAAAGAAAGAAAAGAAAGATGGAAAGAAAGAAAGAAGGAAAAAAAAAAAAGAAAGAGAAAAGAAAGAAAGAAAAATATCAGGAAATCAGAAAAACCAGGGAAATAACAAAAGATAATGAGCACAGTATGTGTTCACCATCCTCCTTTTAAAAAAGGCAAAGAAATGGAAAAAATGGAGATAGGAACTGAACCCCCATAAATAACAGAGCCAATATGTTCTGCCATGAGATCAATGACCAGCGTGCTCAAGGTTTTGCTGATGTAAGTCCGATTTGTCATTAAATTCTGCAGCAACTGGTTACATTGAAAAAAGCGCAGAAACCAAAGTTCCAGAGTAACAGTACAGCAAAAGTCGGATTCATGATACAATGCAGCTGGAGCCCCAAATGTCTGTGAGGGGTACAACACTCGCTGCCTTGATCATCATGGTTCGGGGTGCTGGGAACCAAGCACACTGGCAGATGGCCTCTCTTGCTCTGTTCTGCTGCTGGTGGAACCAGGAGGGATTTAGGCGAGGGCCATCCGTGCTCAGCCTGTGCATGGGTGCGAGGCGTGGTGACCCTGCTGGGTGCCAGGGACTCAAACCTCACAGGATCTGTGTTCAAAGAGCCCTACAAAACTCTTACAAACTCAGCTCGCTTTTGATGTACTAAGGAACACATACTTTAAAAACTCTTGATGGATAGCTTGAACATATATATACTGAAGAGTCTTAACAGAGTACATCTCCTGGCCTTTATCTGCAGGAAGGTAAAAACCAATGTCTGTTTCAGGGTTTATCTCATGCCTTGGCTGAACAACACACCACTGTCTGCAGCCTGCGTACTTCCAATTCCTTACTTGGAGAATAACATCTTATCAGGTCAGTAGGAACATGCAGCACCATTGTACCACAAGCAGCTATCACCAGTGGCTATCAGAGGACTGGTGCAACTGCCACTCTTCACCTAGGACACTTATAAGGGCCTCCCAAGCTTCTTCTTAAAACAGCAGCTCCAGAAAAAAGACACATACATGTGTGTACTTGTATGCTTCGGAGAGCAAATCCAGGGAGATGCTGAAAGCACACAAATCTGAACAAAGGGATCTGAATGGAGACACAAATAGCTTGCAAAGCACAGCCATCAGCGCTTCTTGCTGATGGCATCATGCTGTCACACTGGTTCTCAGGTTCATGGAACACATTTATGCAGCTTCTAAAACAAACACCACCCTTGGCTACAGGAAGGCATTTCTTCATTTCTGAACTACTTGCACCTCCAGTACTCTGCCTTTCCTCAGTCAGGTGCAGCCAGGTGAACCACACAGAGCAGAACCAGCAGGGCTTGGCTGGACTGGGCTGGACTGGGGGTTTGGCTGCAGGACCTGCAGGAGCCCTGACAGAAATGAGGCACCATTCTGTGACCACCGCCTGGTGGGGAGGAAGCAGCAGAGTGTGCCAAGGGCTGGAGCTCTATCTTTCCTCTCCCCTCCTCTTTCTGTCTGTACTCTAAAATGTCCTTTCAAATCACTGAATTTCAGTGACAGTTGAGGCATTCAATTATTTCTTTAAGCACAGATTCTGCATTCCTTCATCTGTTAGTTATATATATTTAGTACGGATAGAACAGCACCTGCTGACTGCATGATTCATTTGCATCCAAGTCACAGAATGGGAACTTAAGGACCTCCAGTGCTGTTGCTGAAATTGATGCTACTGATGCTGCCAATTCAAACTCCTGTTGCTGGTACTAATCAGCATCTCTTTAAAATGATTACAGCATTCAGATCGGGTCATAAAACTACCAGGTGGGCCATATTTCGTACTGCTTCCCCTTTTTGCTACAGTCTTTCCTAGGGGAAGCTATTTATTGGTCCCATCAATCCCTCTTACAGTCATTAGCATGGGAAGGAGATGTCACCACGTTTTAATGTCTCATATATTTTTTGAATTACGCAATCATCATAATCGGCTTGGCACAAAATACTGTTTTCATCAAACTCAGTGGTTAAGGGAAAAACGTTATTTGTTAACTTAGCTGCAGATTAATAGAAACATATGCATACATGAAACCAAAGGTTTTTATTGTTTATTTAAAGGTCCTCTAAACTGCATGAGAACTTTACTCAAAACATACAATTTCTGTCGGGCTGGATTGCTCTCAAGCAAAAGCTGGAGAGGCGAATTGAGGTCATTAAATCTGAGCCTGCTGCATCCAACTCCGTTTTTATCAAGTCAAGGGACTTGATTAAGATGCATTTTTTCAAGAATTCACATGAGCTAAAAGATGGCTCAGAGGCATAAGAGAGTTTCTTGGGCTGTAGGGGGGAGTATGTTATTTGTTTTAGGGGAGATGTAGATTTTAACTGGAAGAGAAAGACAGCCTGGAGGGTCTTAGTAATTTTCAGCAGAGCAAATCTTTGATTCCCATCTAAGAGGTGGTAAAACACTGATAGAATTCCATTACAGCACCTTCAGACCAATGCACATTTGTTCTCAAGTGTGCTCGTGGAAAGGAGGCCGGTTAGCTCTCCTTGCAGACTCCCTGCACTGTGCCCTCGCAGGACACTGTGATACCATGGTGGTGGAGCAGCCCAGGGCACAGCCCAGCTCCTGTTCCTGTGGACCCGCTTAGCCTGTGCTCGGCTTGCTCACACGTCTGCTCCCACAGATCTGCCCTAAACAACTCTGCCAAGGTCTTGTCCAGCATATTTGACAGAGCTGTTCTTCTGCTGGCGCAGTTTGTAGCATTGCTTAGAAACAGGGGGGGGGCTTCCTTTGTACCCAGAGAGACTCGTTATGTTTTATGGTACAGAGAAGGGAGCAAAGTCACACACTGATTTACTGCATCCCTCTTTCTGTAGCTTGCAATGCATATAAAACTCATTGAAAACTTTAGAAGACCATATATTTGCTCCTGCTATCCAGTTTGATTCCGTTTCTATGCCTTGCTGAAAGCCTTCTCTGTGCAGCAAGGAAGAATTGATTAGGAACTTGAGGACTGACACTTTCATGGCTGACATGCATGGTTTTTATGTGTCTAAGGTAACACTTTTACCCAGCTTTGCAGTGCCATCTCTAGTTGCTCACCTTGGGAATAACTGCAGGGTGTGAGCAGGGAGCTGCCGGTGGCTCTGCACCCCTTTCCTTCTGTCCATCTCCCTCTTGCAAACACAAGATGTCATGAAACCAAGAAAAAGTCCTAAGAGGTACTGCTATCTTAGACACAACAGAGCTCTGGCTTTGACAGTGCCAGGAGCACACTTCCATGTGCTGTCAGCTATAACTTTGAGCTCCCCACTAAACCCACCTGACCACAACCTTGCTAGGAACCCCCCTGGGTGCCACCTCAGTCCAAGCGCAGACAATGTGGGCAGCTATGAAACTGCTGCAGGAGAGCCCACAGAACAGCCAATAGAAAGTTCTGCTGCTGGAGGTCATTGATCAGAGCTGGAAACCAAAGAGGAAAGAAAAATGGACCAAACAGTTCAGCTGAGCAATTACAGACAAAACCCTGTGCCAGTTCCCTGACACAGACTTTGGGGAACTTGAGCACGTTTGGAAAGTTCACGAGTCTGGCTTTGGTTCTCTAACCATCAACTGTGAGTTTAAATCGTTCATTTTCCTTAATTAAGGAGGGAAGAATGACTTCCTGTTTCAGCAACGTAATTCCCCAGTGCCACTTTGGCCTTTCAGCACCGCGATGTGAAAGACAGAAACTCGGTGAAAAGGACAGCGAGGCAGATTTTGTTCTTTGTTCTGTGCTCCCCTCTTACTTTTCTAAAGTTCAGTGAGTTAACACCATTCTCATTAATTGATTACCATTTTTACAAATAGCCTTAATATGAATTACCAAGCAATTGTACTTCAGCTCCAAAAAAATTTACCAAAGATTACTTGGCCTTTGGAAGCAGGAAGACAGTGAAATAAAACAACTGCTAGCCTGTTTTCCATAGAACATTATTACTGGCACCAGAATGAACATGTTATGTTCAAAGGTGATACAGGCAGTACACTTATTTCTATGAAGACTTACATAGCAATGATTGCTGGAGGTTTTAAGTGAGGGCTGGTATCTTTTCCTTTTCTCCCTTTCTACTTCCCATTCCTTCCAGGAGCCCCCCCCGGCTTTCTGTACCCAGTGAAGTCCTTAGTCCCCAACCCCATTGCATCTTCCAGCAGCACCCGCTCCCCAGCTGCTTCCAGCTCTGCTGGAAGATGGGAAAAGCAAAGGTTGGGGTGTCCTTTAGGCACACTGCCTGCCATGACTCTGAGCCCACAGAGCTTGAGTTCTTAAGGAGGCTCAGGCTGGACCCAGAAGCTCAGACAAGCACAGTTCAGTTATCTGAACAGTTCTGTCTCAGACTGCAGGCATCCTATCCTTGGTACAGCTCAAAATTCTCCTGTGAACATTGGTTTCCCTATTAGAAATGTGCAGATGTAGTGATTGACACAAACCAGGAGAAAGTGACATTTGGGATGTTCATTACCATTGATGGAGTGCTGTCTCCTGGACTTCCTCACATAAACAAAATGCGGGCACGTATCAGGCAGCTGTCTGAATGCACAATAAAGACATACGATTAAAAGCAGCCTAATTGTCACTGCTCAAAAAAGTATTCCAGAAAGAGAAAGGAGCATGAGTGGGATTACGGACCCTTCAGTTCTGAGTATGCAGGTCAGTGAGAGAACCACTCTGTCCTATTTATGGGTAAAGGAAAGATTCTGAAACACTCTGACTGCCCTGGTTTTGAATATTAATCTTTTCTCACCTTTCTGTAGTCAAGATTTCTAAGAAGTATTTACTATGAGAACTACTGTCAAGCCAAGTCTGTCTCCATGAAGATTTCAGGCCTGAAGAAATTTCTGCTTCTACCGTTCCTTCCTCCCTCCAAAAGCCAAATGACATCAGACATCAGTATTTTCAATACTTGCCGTATTGAACTTGGGTTTATTTGCTTTTTCCATGTGAAGAGGAAGGCGGAGGTGGGATGAAGGCAGTGCTCCCCTCTGGCTGCCAGGGATTCCCCCACACCCTCTGCCTGAGTTCCTGATGCCCAGAGGCCCTGACTGCCATAGTACATCAGACACCTGGTGATGCAACACAGCTTTAAAATGCAGCTGGCCAAACAAAAAGCCCCTGCTATTGATGCTCCCTGTTTCAGTACAAATGGCAATCAGTGAATTAACTGCCTACTATTAATTATTAATAGCAATTAATTACACTGTTCCATACTCTGGGAGTTCTACAGGCACAGCTTTCAGTTAAGTCAATTCACCAGTTTAGGAAACTGATTATTTTTTCATGCAATGTATTCAATACTACCCACACTCATACATCATTCTTTGAGCCAAGCTAATTCTGCAGCCTTCCATAAATCAGAAACTGATGGGGAGAGAGTGGCTGGGCAGCAGATGGGACCAGGGGACCTGGGACCCATCCTGGTTTGGCCAGCTGGTGCCTGTAGCACTGCAGGTGCCGGTCTGCCACCGGTCCCTCCCCAAATTCAGAGGTTCCAGGCTTTGTAGTGCTACAGTAATTGTACAGTTTGAGCTGGCCTGCTACAAGGGGGATATGAAACACAGACAGAATTTGGAGTCCTTTGTTTGTTTTCCCAATGACCTTGATGCACACTCATGTGCACTTCTGCTGCCTCATCAGAGGCGGGTACGTGGCAAAGGAGAAATATGTCTTACTCTTTCTTTATACTGGCAAAAAGGTTGGCACAAGCTGCAAGTAGGGAAGAATGAAGTCCACTGGTTTTAAACCAAAGCCTACATGTACTCCTGCTCCCCTTCACTCAGCAATTTCTACACACCTTCCCCCAGCGCAGGTGGGTGTCCTGGCCTGGGCCATGCAATTGCCATGCCTGTAAGGACAACGGCTCAAACGCTGCAACACAAAGATCTTCTACATCATTGTAAAGCCAAGCAATATCAAAAATGTTTCTTCTCCTTTCTTTTCTTCTTTACATCATAAAAAACTGCCTTGATTTTCTTTTTCCAGCTGGTAGCTTCTCATTTTATGGCGAACAAGGAATTATCAGATCTCTATTCCTCTGCTTCCATTGCCATTAAGTCCCAGGTACCACGCCTCAGCTGAGCCCAGGAGCTGGGGCTGACTCCCTGACTGCAGCTCCCCAGGGATCAATTATCCATGTACCAAACACAGACAGAAGTACAGCAGCACCAGGACCTTTGCAATGGAAGAAAACTGGTTAAGAGTTGTGTTTCTAGGACACACTGTAGGCAAAGAGCACCCCCAGCCAGGCAAGGCTTTCCTCTTGGGAAAACTTTCTTTACTACATGGTGGCATTCTGCAGTTATCCATAGTAGGCTGAAGATTTTTGGCATACATAACTTTAAAGCTGGGGGAAATTATTTTAATGTTGGAGAGGTTTCCTATTAAAATGAAGAAAGAAAAGAAGGATGAGAGTATCTTGTGTTATATGCAAGTTATTGACTGGATATGACGATGGACAGGAATGTCTTTGCAGACTCATGATGGGTACACGGTGCAGTGGAGAACATCGGCACACTGCACATGTGCACACTTCGCCCTTTGCTTCCAGTAAATATTTTAACATGTCCATCTTGACTGCTTTTATTTCCTTTACTGTAAAATGTTCTGCTAGTAACATTACAGTTAATGGATAGGAAAGATTTGCTCCCGATGAGTTGGGATAATGTAGCTTTTCCCTAATAATGAAGCCATATTATTTTACGGAGTCACTACCACAGGACACTTTTACATCCTTTGAGTTTGTGTGAGCAGCATCCTGGAGCACAACAGCTCACAAGCTCCCTACCAAACACACGGAAACCATTACAACAGGAAAATATCTGAAATAATCTTAACTTTCCATGAAGATTTATGCTTCTGATGCTTTTTCAAGGTTTTCTTAGAAGGCACTGGCAGCTACTGCACAGACACAGCTGAAATGTATTAAATATGCAAGAATATACTAATGTAATATTAGGTCTGTATGATTAAATTTATAATGTCAGAAAAATGCCATGAAAAAATGTTAGATTACGACAAGCAACAGTGCCATGCAGCTCCACAGCCAGGAATAGCAGTGCTTCACGCAATCCAAGATATTTAAATAACACGTATAGAACAAAAATTGGGCTGAAGCACAAATGGAAATGATGTGATTAAATTCATGCATAGCCTGGAATGCTCCAGAAGCAACTTCAGTGAGTGCCAGACTTTGGTTAAAGACCTCTTTTCCACCACACTCTGAGTTTTGTTCACCACTGTTGCTGGGAAGAGGTGCCCTGCAGAGAGCAAAGCAGCTCACACGCTTAACCGCGCTGATCCGACACTGCTCTCCGCTGCCTGCAGACAGCAAACCGTATGCTCTGAGGTCCTTTGCAGAAGACCCTGTGCCAGCACAGCCCAGACTGTGCCCTGCCTGTACTTTCCTTCCTTCCTCCCGTGGCAGGAAAGCTCGGCATTAACAGCCGGAGCTCCAGGCTAAACAACGTCTGTTCAGCAGTGCCTGGTGCAGCAAGGTCTGAGCGTAGGAGTAGCAGCTTTTTAAAACATTATCTACTCTGTCTGTTGCCAAGAAGCTTTGAAGCAATGCTCTTGCAACAGCTCCTGTCCATCCCCACCTGTTGGCTCCCCACTTGTCACTCTCCCTTCCCTTGGCAGCCAGCAGCCCTGTGTGCTGGGCAAGGGGAAGAGGGGCTATCGGCCACACACAGCAGCTTTCTGCTAGCCCGGGGCTTCAGGTAGTTGCACAAAGACAGGTAAAATAGGAAAAGATCTTTATTTGTAAATTAATATATTAGGTCTTCAGAAATAATTTCCTAGCTCAGCAGCCCTGGACATTCAGGGCAAGAGGCAGCAGTGCGCACTGCCTTCCCTGACAAATGCTCTGTTATCCCTCTGTACATCTTTACTTGACATCAGCAAAAGCAGCTCCATTAACATGAGGTTACTTTTTGGAATTTTTTTGTCTTGTTTAACTCCATTTATGTAATTTATTTTGGACCTCTGATTCCATCAGTGGGATCAATATTAATTTAAATCAGAACGCTGTGTATTTTGTCGTTCTCCATTCATGTAGATCAGGTGAGCGGCATTTCTCCTAATTGTCTATCTGACAAATTATCCTCATGCAGGATTACCAAGATCAAGTGAAAAGAATGGCTGTAACCAGCCTTCCCTTCCTGTTTTTGGCAGGGTCAGCCCACAGCTAAACCTTTGAAGGATTTTATACATCAAACTTAGAAGCAAACATAGAATAAAAGCAGTCATCCTTTGAGAAAATGAGGGCTCATGTGAGGCAGCTTTTTCCTCCCCCAGGAAAGCAGTAGATGCTGCTGTAGGAATTCCATGTACAGGAATGAGCAACCTCTTAGTGAAGGTGTGGGGCTCTGCAGTCAAGGTGGGACTGTGTATGGAAGAGAGCACAAGCCAGGATGAAAAAAAATGTTGTTTCCAAAGAGATAGGAGGGCATAAAATGTACTTATAACCCAAAGAGCAGAGCACTGAGTTACTACTACACCATGACAGAGCAAGTAATGCAAAAGGTGGGGAGGAGACTGGAATACCAGCAGAGTCCAGAGGAGGATTCTTGACAGGCTTTTGGGCACTGCTCTGAGCAGATGTGGCTATTAGGGTCCTGCACACTTGGGCAATCAAAGCTTAATCCTAATAGCATGCAGCAGCACATTGTTGGCAGGTGGCCCTTACTGGGTTACCACAATGCTGCGTGCTCAGCAGTGCAAGCAATGACCTAACACTCCAATTAAACTTGATAAAGGGACAAGGGCTTAAAGTATAACTTTTCTACCAGCTGCTGCACATAGTGACTGAGGGACGAGGTGGTTAAAGATGTCTGAAACACTCGCATAGTTTCTAATTAAACAGGGTGCTGAATGGAAGTCAGATCTAGGGAGGAGCAGTGCTTTGGGAGTGGACAACACTGCAAGCAAGGGCATAGAGAACCTTCCTCACCCACTTACAGCAGCGTGGGTTTGCTAGGAGGCCAGCTCAGCAGGTCCATGCAGAGGCAGCCTGCAGCTCAGGGCAGCCCCATGGCCTGGGCTCTGGCGGGCCTGTATCCCGAGTATGTGAAACGTCCCTGGTACCTGCTTACATGCTTGCACAACTTGTATCCAGATTCATAAGGCACCTGGAATTATAAATGAGGAAGGACTTGCACTGAGCTAACTCAAGTGAAGCGAGTCTTCTAATTCATTTTTATAGCAGCTTTTACAGCAAAGTTGAGTGAAAGACGTAAAAACAAGGCACAGTCTGTTCATATCAGAATTCAGGGTCATTATCATTAAATAAAGTGATAAGTTCATTTCTTTCCCTCAGGAAATCCAGGCTGTCTTGTTCGACTTCTCCACACACTGCAGATGCCCAGCCCTTGCCCATGTCTCACTGCTGGCAGTGTCCTTCTGCAGCACAGGCATGGGGTGCACAGCAGCACAGACACAGGTGCTGCAGCCCCTCACCTTGCAGTGACTGTCATCCTGCACCCTATCTTAGGTTTCAGAGATAACTTGCATCAAAGTGAAGCATCTGGAAGCCCTCCAGCTGTACTGTCAGCACTGCTGCTTGTGGAAAGATCGACAAGGGACAGGACAGCCGCACCAAGAAGCAAGACATCAGCAGCTCAAGTAACACCAATGATTCCCAATCAAAATCATGCAAGCCTGCTATTGCTCTCTGCTGGGGACATACGTGCTCTCTCTCAGCCTTGGAACAAAGACACTCATCACTCAGAGTGGCTGCTGCCATACTCGTGGCAATGACTGAATGGTGCCGAAACAAATTAGCTTCAAGCTCTAACAAACATCAAGTTCAATCCTGAGCTCACTAGAAGGCATGGGTTGGGCTGTAGCCAACCCATTGCCCATGTGTTCAGATTCTAAAGAGGTCTTTTCAGAAACGAGACAGACCCAGAGGTAGAACAGACTGCGAGGCAGCAACAGCCACATCCTTTGCAACACGCTGTACTAAGGGACAGGACACGATTTAGTGTGGAAATATGGGTGGTGGGTGGACAGCTGAACTGGATGATCTTGGAGGACTTTTCCAACCTTGGTGAATCTATGATTCTGTCTCCTTGATGGGTGGGTGGACAGTGTGGTGCTGCAGAGGGCTCTGCACCCAGTTCCAGCCCCGCACACCAGCACGGATTCAGGGTGCAGAGCCACCTGCTGTTAGAGTAGCACTCATGTCTCTCCTCATTACCTGCTTTATTCCACCCAGGAAGATGATTTCTGAATACTACTGTAAGGCAAGCAATTAGTAGCATTATTACTATAATTATTAGTATTACTAACTTGCACAGTCACTGTAATTAATGCTCACTGCAGCCTGATGCTGACTGCTTTGGAAAAGCAATGTTTGCACGGTGGCTGGTGGAGGCACACCTTTTGCCAGCTTACACTGGTGCAGAAAATGAGCTCCCCAGCTCAGCGACTCATTGCTCAGTCACTTCTGCTTTGTCTTGGCAGCCTCAGCTGTGCCTGTGATTTCAGCTGCCAGACCTGAGCTGGTCTTCCAAAAGTGGCACAGCTACAGAGCAAATCCTTCTAACCAGCTACCACTTCACTGAATTCATGAGTATTTCTTGCACCAGATTTGGGTGATCTCCGCACCTCCAGGCTCCCTGATCAGTTACCCACCATTACGCACATTGTCTCCCCATGAGAATTAGTGTTTTTCTTTCATTTGAGGGCAAGTAAAAGGAAAAAGAAGTGAAAAGGGGCAAAGAGACTACAGTTTTTCCTCCATGTAGTATGCACTGCATAGAAAAGTCTTTGTGAAAAAAGTCATTAGATTAGGCCATGATAAACACAAGGCTCTCCCTGTGGAATGACCTACTCCAGAAGAAGCCAACCCAAGCAAAGCTGGCTTCATTGCCCTCAGGCCAAACCCTGGCCCTGGAGCCCTCCTGCGCCCCAAAGAGCACCCAGCTGTAGCTGCCAAACCTCCTCACAGCACGTTATGCACACATCCATTCCATTTCCCCTCTCCCTCCCCCTTCAAGTTTGCTTTCTCAAACTGTGCACTTTGGGGAGGAAGAATGAGTAAGGATCGTATCTTAACCTTCTGTTATTAACCATGGCTATGAGATAGCTGTGCAACCATTATCATCAGTGTTTTGATAGCATTTCTATTCCATTGCAACAGAATAAGCTAACAATGACTCACGGACATGCCACAGTCACTACATTGACCACATATAGACACCAAAGCTTCTCTTAAAAATAAAGCACCCAAGGCAGAGGGAGGACATGATCTGAACGGAGAACACCATGTGCCTCGAGATCCTGGATCGAAACTGCTCTGCAGCGCTGCTCAGCAGACAGAGTGGTGGCATCACGGAGCTGTGTCTCCCACAGGCGTCCATCGGGCCATGCTCCTGGGCTGTGGGGACACCACCTGCTGCTCCGTGCTGCATCAGAAGCCTGGGGAACAGGACTTGTTAAAGCCATCACTGAAGATCAGGATTCAAAGCAGTAAGTATGCTTTGCAGGGGTAAGCTGACTGGGTGCATAAAGGTTACGAAGCCTGACACACTGACAGGAATCTGCCTGTATATTTGAAAAGCTCACTGAAGAAAGAGTTATGGAAAGAATTAACACTTTGCTTGAGGAATGCAGGCTGCCAGGAGGGGAAAAAGTATCTGGCAGAGGATGTAACATGGAACACCAGTAAGGCCAGGATCAGAATCTACTTCATTTTCTATGCATTATTCAATTATTAAAAATACCTTAACAGGAAGGCTTTAAGGATTGATTAATTAATTATGCATTGAGAACAGAGGTCTTTAGGTTTCTAAGTGCCCTTTTTGCTGTTTTGGGATTTTGAGGTAGTAAGCTAAGGGTCAGGCAACAATTTCAGTTCCAACTAGGTGATGTATCTGCTTTGTTTCCTTCTGAAAAGTTCAGTGCAGGACACTGCAGGACAGCAGCACATCCCAGAAGAGCCTTAGGAAGTGGCTGCTTATTGGTTTGGTTTTGTTTCTTGGAAAGCTTCAAGCCTTCAAGGAAAGATCTTTCAAATTTAACTGTGTCTCTCCGGGGATATGAGATCTCATTTATTATTTCAGAGTCTTTTGTGATGAAAACACAGAATCTTCAGCTTCCATGACCATTCCAATCTCTGTCCTGAGAGTTAAATACCCTTCCTTCTCCTGAGAAATGTTAATGAAAGACAAGAAAGACTACATTTCAACTTGAACAGTTAACGTTGCACCAGTAACATTGGTGAGCTGACAGCATGGAAAGGCAAGTAGCAAACCAGCTCGCACGCAAAGGAACATCTGTTTAAATATTTCTGTCTTGGAACCTTTCAAATCTTCCTGAAACTCCAACTTACACGAAGCTACCAAATTCCCTGTGCTCACAGTTGTTAAAAAGGAGACACACTTAAAGAGTAAGTATCTGTACAGAGCTCCGAGGGCATCTGACAGATGTCAGGCTATGTAGTCTCCTTCAATTGGGATGAATGACATTGCTGAGACCTTCTTACTAGGAACACCTATTGGGAACCTGTGCCTACAGTGCCCAAGAGCTTAGGTCGGATTTAGGCTTAACAGTCAAAGAACAAAAGTTCTGGGATCAAGCAGCAATCCAGGATCCTGTGTCCAGATGCCAAGGGTACCAAGACAGCCATCCAGTGAGTGACACTTTCTTGTTAAATCTCCTGATTCATTAGCAGTTCAGTCTTCAAGAGCAGCAGGTGATATACAGACATTCAATAGCCCTTGCCAGACCAGTTTCCCATTAAACTATCCAGCTGCTCTGAGAATTCTACCTATCTATTCTAATATATTTTTTTTATATCCACAACAATAAATGGCAGAGTTTCGCAGCTCAGTCGAACTGTTATGTGAAGAAGTGCCTCCTTTTACTTGTCCTAAATCTTAATGTGACAACCTCAGCTGAAGGTGGCTTAACCTTGCACTAAGATAAACAGGTTTCCATGCCTCTTCTCCATGCCGCTCATTATGTCACACATTTCTGTCATATTCCTTCCTCAGCTACCTCTTCACTATGACATAAAGAATGAGTCCATTTAACCACAACAACAGAACATTTTCTGCTTTGTCCTCTGGTCCTTTCCTAGTAATTCCTACCATTCTATCTGGGTTTTTGGTTTGTTTTGCTTTGCTACGAAATTGACAATATAATGGATAGTTCTATAAAACCACTCAGGAAAGAGATCTTGCAGTTAATAGCTAGTTCAGAGACCATCACCGAGTGTGTTTTTCCTACCATGTGCATCACTGCACATTTATCAACAATGAATTTCATCTGCCATTTTGTTAAAGTGTTTGACAATATGAGCTTAGGGATCCACTCATGCAAACTCACCCTGCCCCATGAGGTTGCTCCGCTGAATTCACAGGCAGGCTGCCTGGAGCTCTAACATGGGCATGGGAAACAATCTGCTTGCAAACTGGAGAAATACAGAATAACTAATTGCTATTCAGGAAGAACAGTGCCTAAAAGCAGAGGTACAGTGAGCTGCCCTTGAAAGCCGCAGGGAGCAGGAAGGAATGGCTGGACAGTGGGCTCATACCAACTTCTGTGGTGTCAGTACAGGAGCACGGAGACACAGAAAGTACTCATGGTCCCAAATCAACACTGCTTTCACTATCCTCAAAATACAGAGCAAACGCATATTAATACAGAATACAAATGGATAAGTCTTCAAAGAGGCAAGGTCTTATATTAGTCCTACCACTCCTCTTTCACATTCAGCAGTGATGTGATATGAAGAGCAGGCTGCTCTTCTTTCCAGAGCATTTCCCCTGTAACAACTAAACCAGCAGCCCCTCCTAGTTTAAGAAATCAAAAGTGGCTCTCATGGTTAACCTGTTTCTCAAAAATATACTAACTTTCTCTTTTCAAAGAAGAGAGTACCCCGTGTTGCCACTGAAGGCAAGTAAAACTAAAGAACTAGTGCTAGAGACAGTTGTTTTTGGAGTGCTGATTCAGTTAAAGCACCTTGGAGAAAGGAATTACCTCTGCGCAGTGAGTTAACATCACCCTTACAAACCTCTGCACAATATAAAAAACC
>JANHGO010000048.1:12717555-12829178 GCA_024606505.1 Aquila spilogaster
AAAAGAGCACAGAACAGCTCTCTAAAAATTGCAGAGTTAGAGACTGGATTCTTCTTCTCTCAACAGCAAGCCCTTTTAGGGATACAAATGGAACACTATATTCTTCAGATTTACATAAAGCCACAATAATTTCAGGTAGAAATCAAAATTATCAAACTTCACAATACACATGCTACTGGAAACTTTGCTTCTTATCACACAAAACCAAATCACCCTTACAAAGAGCTCAATCTTAACCAAGACACAGGTCTTCCAGCAAGCAGACCCCTCTATAAAAATATTGAGGTAAAAATCCTTACTTTAAGAAAGGCACCAGGATCCTCAAAGTTCTCCTTTCTGACTGAGCCAGCCCACTCCCTCCCGTGATGGCAGGAGGGCCATATGTGCCAAAGAGTTATTGGCATCATCTGTAACTAGGCATTCTGTTAATGAGTTAGTAAATCTGTTAATGGGAAATTAATTGGAATCAAAATCAGCCAATTGCACAGATTTTCCCCTTGATTAACACACCCACTTATTGACAGGATGAATTACAAGTTGTGCCATTCACTGATATAGCTGAGCCCTAGGCAACTTGTCCATGTGTTCGCAGTACGGTGGCATTTAACGTGTCTAAGAATCGGCCTGTGCTAGGGGGGTTTGCAAAGCTGGAGGTACCAAAATAATAACTGAGCAGAGAGAGCAAAGCTCGCGCAGCGCCTGCCTGAGGCCTGCCCTGAGCTAGGGATGGAGCTGATGGCTCTCGTCTGCTTCATTTCTGACGTCTCACTTCTGAAGGCTAGAATGACAGTATGGTGGCAAACGTGGTGTGAGACTGACCACGAGCTGGACAAATGCAGCGCCTGGACTAGAATTTAGAAAGTACTAAGCGGGGAAAGGTTAGCTAAGCAAAGCCTAGAGCAGCGTATGGTGCCTCCCTCCTACTGCAAGGCCTACAGGCACCAGGCTTCAGCTTGTTGAGGTCTGATCGCTCTGAGGTCTTCATGCCTTGCTTTGCCAGCACTTGAGCTATTAGAGATAGCCTACAGACAGAACGTCTGCTTGGCCTTTGCTCTCCCTCCCCTCTTCCTTTTTCTTCCCCTCTCCTCCGTAAGGAGCAAGTGCTGGTATTTCTACTTTGATTGTGGCTAGGGTCAAATTTTCCTGTCTTACATTTGTAACTTTGGAAGCCTCCTGGTGAAGTCTTTGAACTCAGATTAGTGCAAAACAAGTGTGGAATCAAAGCGGGTCAGCAAAGACCCAGCAGAGCTGCTGGGCAGAGGGCACTCGGCCCCCCAGGAGCGCTCAGCACCCCGAGCTCTCTCCTTTGTCCCACTGTGTCTTTCAACAGCCTCTTCAGAGTGTGCCTGAAAATACCCCCAGCAAATGCCATGGGTAAGTAGATACTCATTTCTTCAGTCCCATGAGTATTACCAAATTATTTCTGAATAAAACCCAGATGGGATTGCCACAAGCATTCAGATTTGGCCTAATGCTGCTCCACCATCACAGGGAGGGCATGTCATGCTCTGATAGCTTGCAGTTGGCCACATAACTTAAGGCAGACTGTTTTCATCTGAGTTCAGTGTTTTACAATTCTGCATTAAATACAGTGAATACTAATGAGAGCGCCCTGTAGCTGCTTGGGCTGGTCTGTAACATGGAATGACAGGTCCCGAAGGAGAGGATCAGACTCTCCTCTAACACAAGTCTGGCCGTGTGATATGCTGCTCTTCTGACATGCTTCCCATGCTGCCTTGTGAAGAAGGACAGCCTTTTATCTCAGGTAAGAGGTGATGGCTTGGAAGAAGCTGATGATCAGCTTTGCTTTTGCATGGAGGGGAATGAGTTGCAAATTACCTGCTGTCAATAGAAGGCTGAAGCCACAGCAGAAGGCAGAGTCCTGTGGCTAGGCAGGGTGCTGGGCTGGAAACAAGATGTGCATTAAAAGGGGAATACAGTGCTTCAAGGGTACTGAGTCTTAAGGAAGAAAAGATTTTGCTGAAGAGATGTCTGCGTAAATAACGTCTTTATAAACAGGGATATATGGAGATGAGAAATTGCTCCTAGAGCTCTAAGAAAATGAAGATTTACTGCTTTAAGTAAAAAGGGAAAAAGGGATGCCAGGCTGTGCCCCTACCTTGCAGGAAAAATATTACTACTTTGAAGTTTTGATGAATAGCTGTAAGGAAGGCTGAGTAGGCTTTGCTCACTTTCAAAGACAGAGATTGAATCTGAGCTCACTTATGACAGAGCATCATCGACCTCTGCTTGCTGCGAGAGAGCAGTCGGGTGATTTTGTCCATCATGGTGCTCCTGTGATGCCCAGGGTGTCCTGCAGCAGCGTCTGCCTTCCCGGTGCCCGGGCAGCCTGGCCACACACGGGGCCCAGGGGCGTGCAGGATTTGAGCACTGAGAAGGCCCCCAGCGCCCAGTTTCATGGGATGGGGAAACTGGTTTAGACGCAGTTTGGGGAAGCACTGAAATTCCTTGCTCTCAGGTGTAACAGGACTTTCTAAAACACCAGACGGAGCAGGACAGTGTGCTAAAGCTACTGGTGACCTGCAGTCAGAGTCTGCAGCATTTGCCCATGAGGGATGAGCCGACATCAGACACAAAATCCATCTTGTGAGGCCAGCGCCAGTCCACTGGGCATACAGCATCAAAGCACATCGCTCCAGCTATCATTGCCTGTCACAAACACGCACATAAATTACGAGCTTTGCATCCAATTAGTATTCAAAGGCGTGAAGCTTTTTCTGCATTTAGAAATTTCTAAGAAATTAATCTCCAAACCACTTGCTTTCAATCTAATGCCTCCTGAGGGTTTGGAGGGGGATTATTTGTTTGGATTTTTTTGTTGATTGTTTTTAGGCTTACACTGAATGCCAAGCTCCTGTTGATTTTACCTGTGCATAAGAGAATATTGCAAATACTGGAGACTATGGTTTTCCTTGCAGGAGACCTGTGCCTCCAAGTCAGTAAGGGTAGACACCACCCCCCCATCATCTCTAAATGCCCACAATCTGTACAGAGCGCATTGTGGATACATTAGTGATCAAAACTATGTGAGCTGTGACAAAATAAAAGTCTTTGAAGATTAAGCAGGGAAAAAAAGTCTTTGAAATAGATATTGAAAAGTTAACGTTGTCTTTTTACTTACCTCACTCTAAAGCTTCTGACACTGGCCTCTCAGAACAGAACTGACCAGGGATTTCTTTATCATGCATGAAATTATTTTATTTCATCCTGGTGGAGGAAATGACATAAAAACCATGCGAAAAATAGTCAAGTTTTAAGTCTCACAGGAAAAAAGGCCAACAGAAAGATTTATGCTAAGCTTAGAAATAGGGTCCCTCCTCATCCACTGATCATCCCAAACCGTGTCTCTGTGTGGAGTTATTAATTAAAAATACATCAAACTCCATTCAATTTGCAGGCATCAGAGAGGTTTCAACTGGAAAAAATTCACCCATCCCTTCCTCTCATGCCACTTACAGAAATCACATAGGGCACAGAATCCCAAACAAGAACGGGATCTTATTTTGCTGTGAGACACAGTTGCACGGCTCTTCTTCAGTCAGTCAAGCTGTTAGTTATGAAGTTAGAAAACTTCATAAATTGTATAACACAAGAGCTCAATTCCCAATATTAACAAAACTGTAACAACTCACAATAACAGATTTTTTTTTTTTTTTTTAAAGACTGATGGTTAAGGCAGAACAGATTTTTAAGACGCTGCAAATGAAAACATCTTACGCAATCTCTTCCACTTGTGAGGAGGTAGGGCCTGTGTTTCTGATGAAGGGTACATTTATGTTCTGGGCAGAGGTACGTATATACATCCACTTATAGCCTACCTTTCAGAAAGACCACTGGCTACCTACATCTCTCCAGTATGCTGCTTCCCATTGTTTTTAGAATACAGGGAACAAAGGATTTCCCTTTTCGCTACTGAAAGCCGAGGTGCTGTTGTGTTGAACAGTTTACCATTACAGTGTCCCTTGTGAATGCCCCAACCTCAGCAGAAAACAGAGAGCTGCTGCCTGGCTGCTTGTGTCACCCACCACGGAGTGCCCTGAAGTGGTGTGCAGGGATTGAGGCACCTCCACTTCTGTTTAGGGCAAGCTACTTGTTTGGAAACCTGGACCCTGGAGTTCACGTGAGCAAGCACTGTCTGACGGAGCTGTACCGACTGTGGCCAGCGTGGAGTGTGTGTGCTGTACTCCGTGTTGTGACATCTCCAGAGCAGCAGAATAACATCTCTCAGCCAAAGGTGTGTGTCAGATGCACAGGGCTGGGACTCCCAGGCTGTGGGGCTTATCCTGAGCCTCTCTCAGTTTTGCCATCTATAAAAACCCAACCTCCTCTGTCTCTTAGTTAAAGCAAATGAACAAAACAAAACCAATAATGAAAGTACCACCGTAACATGTAACTTACTGCAGCTCCTCTACTGCAATGGCTGTGCTCTGGCATGCTGGCATTTGCATTTACCACCGGCTGTGAGCCCACCTCCCCCGAGTTACTGAAGCTCGGCTGATGAGCAGCCGTAACTCAGTTAAACAAGAGGAACTATTGCTTTGATTGTGTGCCCGTACTCTGAAACCATTTGCCTTGCAATGTGCTGGAGCCCCTTGAGGAAAGCCGGCAGAGATGCATAAATCAGCGGCTGAACCTTTGCTCAAGGTGCCAGTGCACGGAGCTCAGTTCCTCCACTCCCAGGACAGATATAGGGGAATGCGCACCTTGGAGACTGCTGCCCTTGCTATTGATTCTGCAAAATAAGTTGGCATCTCTGAGTGGCCATCACATCTACATCTGGTACCTGAGGGCCAGGAACCTTTTGGAGCTGTTTGGGGAATAAGCAAGCTGAGAGTGTTGCGGCAGCAGACGGGGAGACGGTGGCCAGATGTGCGTACCTTGTGCTGAACATACAGGACTCGGCAGGTCTGAACTTCTCTAAGCATCGTCTGTTTATCTGTTTGCTAACAAAGGATAGTTCATCTTTTAGGCTTATATTATCTTTATCAGAAATATGTAAGAGTGACTAGAAACACAGCAGCAATTGCCTGTCTGTCTACACATATTCCCCCTCCCACCTTTTTTTTTTTTACCAGAAGAGGCAAGGATTTGTTAGGGCAGCCGTTCTGGTTTCAGCTGTAATGCACCACTTGTATACATCTTAGATGGACATACAACTCTTCCTGCTGGCTTCTTTCCTTCTTGCTTCCAGTTTATCCAGTCATCTTCCTCCTGTAATCCCATCCTGTGGTTGCAGTTCAAGTTCCAGAGCAGGGAGATGGAGGGGCTTTGCCAATTTTTGCTGCCTGACCACCACGTAACAGGAAAACATAAGTTTTACAGAGTTCAGAAATAATTCCATGGGGAGTATAACATCTCCTGCAGTGCCAGCTGGTGCTATTTGCTGCAGTAGAAAGTGCCTTCAGGCTTCGGTCTTGTCAGTCTTTGCTGGCTACAATGTCAAAAATGATTCAGCGATGTGATGTTCTGAATGCAATGAACACTGGAGCTCCCTGGGCCCACTGCTCAGCGATAAACTTCTCCATTTTCTGGGACTCTTGGCAATTCTAATGGAAGAACCATGATTCATGTTGCCACTCTGAGCAGCTTGTTGGCCAAGCAGAGTCATGCTTCACCAGTGCATCCCTAATTGCCCCAGGTCCTCTCCTCCAGCAGCCACCACAAACTCCAGAAGCTGCCGCACATTACCAGTCTGTGTGGCTGTGTCTGCTATCAAGCCATCTCGACCAACCTGTACCATATCCAGGATTTAATGTGTCTCTGCTTTCCCTTCCTGCTCCTTGGCACCAGCACGTACCCCAGGGCCCTTAGATAAAAATAATACTCTGCCCCACCCTTGGCTCAGCAGTGTTGGGCATACCCACAAGATAGGCAAAAAAAAATTGTTTACTGATTTCTCCTGTTAAAGCGCCTTAACTTCTTCAAGTTAAGGTGCCTTATTTATATAAAGACACATTCCTGCAGGTAGCTGCTGTGTTTGTGTGTTACATATAGAGAAAAATAACTGTTATAGGCTGTGTTATACCATATATAGAGTTAACACTAACACTGGTTCAACAGCATCTTCAGCTGATGATCTTTCTTTCCTGTTAACACATGTGCTGCTGAAGATAAAACCATGTACCACTCTATCCTGTATTCCCCAAGTGCACTGCCTTAAAAATTTAGTTGCCAATTCTAGCTTAAAATTGCAGGAGGAATTGATCGGGGAAAGAAGAGTAGTAATCACCATGATTTTTTAAGGCAGTTGACCCAGAGCTGTAACGCTGCCCCTGTACACAGCACCCTGCGTGCCACGGCACAAGGGCAGATGTAGCCCCTTCTTTTGCCAGTCTGGCGGGTCCGTCCAGCGCTGCCGGTGCTCTGTGCTTGTCCCAGCTGTACAATGCCCCTAACCCAACAGCCTCACACTGTCCCCAAGCTTGTACGCACCCCAGGAGTTCCTGAGGGGAGCCCGGCCCCAAGAGCATCCTAGGGGTGCCCTGGGGAGGGAGGAGAGCTGGACACGGCACCCCAGTCCAGCACACCATCTCCATTCCCATGGCCCCTCATTGTACAGCCCACAGCCCTCCCATGTACCCCGCTTTTAGCCTTTTAGCTGCAGGGCCACAGCTTCGTTTGGAGAAGAATTCAGCACCAGTTCAATCTAAAAGCAGCAGTTTTAAAAGCAATATCTAAACCGACATTCAATCAATCATAACTCCTGTTATCAAAGTGGAAGGGTTTGAACTTGAAAGCAATTAGACCAGTAAGTGTAAAACAGTCACTTGGAATTAACCTGAGAGCCTTGAACTGCAACCTCGAAATGCACTGTCCCAAATGCCTGTGGGAGTAACTGCCATCACCTAGCTTGTGGAAAACAGAGGAGAGGAGAAGCAACCTTGTGTCTCTAAGGGAAGATCTGAAGTACAGGCATAAAGATGTTATATATGGCACTTCCCAGGCCTCTGCTTTGGCTATTTGGAGCCCACAGTGAGGTTACTAAACCTTCTCGCTACGGTCCTTGTGTACCTTGTCTTGGCCACAGGTCTCGCACAAGTCAGAGGAGGACGCGGCCCTCGGCGGGGCACCGCTCCCGTGTTGCCAGTACACGGGCAGAGGTCAACGGAGCTGGAGGCTGGATGGGAGTCGGGTGCGGGGAGACTTTCTCCTCCTGTGTGTAACACCAGCAGCTTTTGGGCTGCGACGGGCACAGCCAAACGGGAATGCAACAGCCTTCCCTCAGCTGCTAGAGGTGCTGTTTTGCACGTTGAATAATGACACTTTGTGTCTGTCTCAGCTATTACGAATTCACCGGCAGTATTTAATTAATTATCACAGACATCTGTTTACACTAACATTTATGACTCTGGGTGGATTGCACACTTAAGCTGAACTCTGTGTGCATGTGAATCTCAATGTTGATCTTGATGTCTGAACTGACTGCTCCCTGGCTGTGCTGTAACATGTCTGACAGCAGCAAACCAGGGGCACGTCAACTCTGCCATGCCAGAGGGTGACGTCCAGGAGTGACACTGACGTTAAACCAGCCAGATTCGGCACAGGCAGCAGGCTGGTCCTCCTAACCGACTCCCAGGCAGGAGAGGGCTGCCACCAATACTTGTATTGCCGTGGTAAGGCTGTCCCTAGTCCCTGCACTGAGGTGTCACCCCAGAGAGCAGCTCCGGAGTATGCTCTCCCTGTGAGAAGGTGAGTCCATAAACATTCATGAGTCTCTCTTGAGACCTACAGCATGTGTGAGCAGCACATTCCCTTGACAGCAAGTTTATCTGCCTGAACACGTGCTCATATCACACCTTTCCCACTCAAGGAGTCCTACCACAGGAATTTGACATTACATTTAATCTGGTGCAACTGTAGGTTTCTGTCAAAATTAGCACTTCGCATTCCCTCCAGCAGTTTGTCCCTGCTCCAGGTTCCTGTCCCCTTGCTAGCGTTAAATTTGATGACTGGGCTAATCAGAGGGAAAAGGTAGGGTTTGGGATTTTGTGGAGGTTTTTTAGTGAGTTAGTTTTCCATCAAGTTTGGCCAACCACCTCTGCAAGATCCAGTGCAAAAGGGACAGCAGGAACGCAAAGCCAAGGGTGGAGCTGGGAGCGCTTCTGACAGCAGTTGCCATTAAATAGGCTTAGGTATAACACAAGACTATACCTTAAAGAGACTAAGGATGTTTATATAATCTGAAAGCCAGAAACAACGCTGAGAAAGAGAGTGAAAACTGGAGATAAGCAGGAAAAGGCATGCAAAATAGCAGAGAGATCCATTAATGCACTCTGATTCCAGGCAATAGATCTGATTCTTCTTTTGCTCATATGGAGCAAAAGCCACCTGCTTCACTCACGTTGCTTCAGACTAACTCTGAACTCATTTAGGTTTGTTCAAAATCCCACAGCCTACCCAAAAATGGTGCTGTCAGTCACGTCCCACTGCTGGGTTTCATTGATTTGTGTGCTTGGGTGAGACCAAACACATATGACCTTGCAAAATTCAAAAGGCAGATCATGTGCAAAGGAGTTACCAGATACACTGCATTCCCGTGATTGGTGTAGGTGAGTTTTTAAAATTATTCTGTATTTAGTTATTTGCTCCTTTGAGGTCACCAGATCTTAGATGGCATTTCCCCTTTAGACTTCCTTTAAGCAATTATGGTTTTTTTTAACTAGAAGCAGAAATCTCTTCGATACTTTTTGTCAGCTGATTTCCATTGTCACCCAGAGAATAACAGGCTCTGACTTCTAGTCTTGAGTTGTTCATCTTTTAAACTAAAAACTGACAAAATCATCTGTTAATAGAGGCAGAAACATTTGCATGCTAATTTGCTTCTGAATGATTTAAAAAAGATGTTACCGGCAGCTTGGAGAAATAACTATTTAAGAAGTCTACCCAAGTTGATATTTTTATTATTGTTTGCTCTTTATACACCACCACAGATGTCCCTGGTGTTTAACAGGGACGCTCATCATTTATGTAGCACTTTACATTATAAAGACCCACAGAAACATTAACTGTCTAATCCTAGCAAAATCCCTGTTTGGAAGACGAGTATTGTTATCTTTCCTCTACAGCTGGGGACATTTCAGTGCCGCATCTCTGCATCTTGCCCAAGATCACAAAGCAAGAGGCAAAAGCAGGCTGGCAAGGGGATGCCTCGGGCTCAGGGCCAGCTCTAGCCACGCCGGGTGGCTTTCCTCAGCAAGGGCAAAGCCTCGCGTTTTAGAAGAGCACTACCAGATTCCCGGTCTGCTGTCCATTTCCACGGGCCTTCCTGCCTCTCCATTTATTCATCAATATGAAGCAACCCCCCCCAAACTTAGAGTACATTTGGTATCTGTAGGTGGTATGTGCTTACATGCAGCGTAAGACGTGTACTGTACACGTGTCATCGTGTAATGCAACTTCTCTAGATATAAAGAACAGCCCGATCCCTGTAGCATTAGAGACTCAAGTATGGACAGCACGGAAGCACATCTGAGCGCTTCATACCCGAGTCGACTGCTAGAAAATAGTATTAATCTATTAACTGCTGCCTTGTCTATTAAACAAACAGAAAACGGTTTCTCATTTCATATAGACACTAGTATCTTGAATTTCCCAGCTGTCATCTGACAAATAGGAGCATTGGGAGAGAAAAAAAAACAAGCATAGTGTATAAACAACCCTAGGGACTAAATTTTGCAACTCTAAACAAACATCAATGATGTGCAATTCTTTGTTTGCTGAGGTGAGCAAGTACATAGGGAGAACTGTATACAACAATTACGTTAAAACACTGCACAGCACTTGAGCTTTAGTTATCTTAGAGGGACAAAACATAAGTGCAAGTTGCTCTGAAATGAAAAGATATCTTTTCAGCTATTTCTTTAATAGGGAGAGGTGAAGGTTATAAACAAGGCAGCCAGCTGGTGTGAACAATGGTAGGTAACGTGAAGGCGCTTGTATGGGAACAACCGTAGACATCCCTGGGATGTCATCACAGACCTCAACTAGAGACCCTGCAAGGGTGGAACAGAAACATCGTTCCCAGAATTTCTGATTAAAACGCTAGAAAAGAAGAAACTATGAATTTTATTCCACACAGTATTTCTATTAAAAACCAATGGGATGCTGTAACATAAACAGATGTGTGAAAGACAAGGCGTACTCTCAACGGCTGCCATTGCAGGTGTGCGAGGTTTGCTCAGGAAGGAGAGCTCTCGTCATGGGGACATCCCTGGAGGGGCCCTGTGCTCTACAATGACAGCTCTTTAAAAAATGCCTCCCCTGGCAAAATCTGTAAAGCCTGCCTCAAATGTATGCCTCTTCTCTTTGAGACACGCAACCCAATACTTCATAGAAACAGATCTCAACATGCACTTATTTGTCATTTTTTGAGAGAAATGTTTATCACCAACAGCACCTACTTTCTCACCAGTACCCTCCACTCTTTCAAATTTCTTCAAATCATTTGACAGACGTCCTCCTTCCCCCTGAACTTGTTCTCTTTTATGGCATATTTTGAGTAACTTACTGACACAAAACTCCCCACTAATCCCAAAGATCTCAGTTCATTCTGCCAAAGACCCTTTCCCCAACCACCCAGCCCTATGTGTGGGTTAAAGAGCTAAGTATAACGACCACAAGGAAAATAACCAAGAAAGCTTTAAGTAGCAGAATAGTTCCAATAATTTCTTTAGCATAAGTAACATTTTCCAAACCATGCCTATTAATGTCAATTTGCAATACCAAAAGAGGAGAAAGTACACTACATTCAGCTTATAATGGCACCAGAGTAATTACAGTAACGGTGCGTGCCTACAGGAGTGACGCAGATGTGACATTAATCCTTCCAGCAGGGAAACCCAACCTGGGATGCCAAGACAGCACCATGGATGATGTCAGGAGAAACTATAAGAGCAGCAGGTGAAAACACAACAAAAGCATCTTTCTGACCTCAAAATCAATTACAAAAATTACCTTACGGTTCCATTTAAATGATGGCAGAATTAATTTAAATGACTGCAGAACAAGTGCAAGTACCAGCCATGGAAAAGCTGACCACCCGCAAGCTGCTCTGCTGAGCCAGGGGCTGGTGGGGACCCAAGCTGGTGAAGCTGGTTTACCCCAGAAAGGCTCTGGTCCAGCAGCACTAGTCCCGGGACTGGCGTGGACATGGCAGGGAGGGCTGGTGAACCAGCTCCAGAGGAACCGCTCTGGGCTCCTTCACAGCCCTCCCCTGGGCCAGAGCTTGCAGATGGCAGGCAGTCCTTAAATTGGGCAGATAAGAAGTCACAAATCCCTTTTTTCCAAAAACCCTGGATTATTTTTTTTTAAATTATTTGCTTTTTCCCTGCATGTTTGACTTCTTTGCCCACATTCAGAATTTAAAACATTTAACAAAATGAGAAACTCATTTCCTATTGAAATACTAGTATTTCAAGCCAGTGGTAAATAATACATAAGGTAATAAAAACGATAGCCAGGTCTCTTAAAGAGCTCGGAGACATGGACCAGCTCCACATGCAGAACCTTCCTTACATAAGAGGACAGCACTGCCCTTCAGCATTCCCAGTGAGATTTGGAAAACCTGCTGTAACTACAGCTTGTGTCTAGCCCTTCACTTCCAGCAATTCTTGACCCTCGGGTCTCACTAATTCCAACGGCAGGTCTGCTAGACTTGCTCAAAATTAACGAACAAAATTAACTATCAGAAGAAAGGCAGAAACCTGTTTATTCAAATCATATAAAGATTTACACTCCATTAAGCCTGTTCTAATCCCCATGTGGAAAATATGAAATATTCTCCACAGAATACTCACACCACAGAAATCTTTGGTGGCAGACAGAAGGGGCATATGTTTAATGACTAGAAAGGATAGACCAATATTTTTAAGACAAATTGAGGCAGTAAGGACTACAGAGCAATCAGATCTATTTAGGGATCAGCCTGGGAGTTTTTACAACTACAAACAGAAATAGGATTTTGCTGTGAGCATGCTATAAATGTAGAGCCACAGCAGACAGGGAGACATTTTTTCAGCATTTATAAAGACATCAAAGTATGGAGGATAACTCCAGAAATAAGCTTTAGTTCTCAAAGAAAATTTGTAAGTGGTTGGAAAGTTTCACAAACATTCAAAAGGTTTGGGGTCTTCCCATCTGCTGTGTAACAAAAACATCGCTTTACCTACGTTAAGGTTATAAACGTATACTTCCCAAATAGAGTGGGAGTTACGTTTCCTTGACAATCATCTGCAAAATACCACAGGTAGAAAAATCTACCTGAATTCTGTTCTTGTGACATCTACACACTGCCAGAAGCAGTAGCACTTAGCAGGTATAACAATGAGTGCAAAGTTTCACGGAGAGTTCAGTTCTAAAAAAATGGGGTTTAAAGTTTTCTGCAGCACCTGGCTGGCTTGCTGCCCTAAAGGTCCCCCTGCAAAGCCTGACTTCTGATGGTCAGCCCTTCACCCCAGCCACCCTGCAAACCCTTATCCCCTCCAGAGTGCCCTGCAGCATCACACTGCCAGTGCTAAAAGAAAACTAAATGTGATTGCCAATAAATTAAATAAGCATTTAATTTAAAAAAAAAAAAAAAAAAACCCAAAAAATACAAATAAGTACTTGAGTCTCCCAACAGTGGTAACATGCTGTAGACAGAGGCCCAAGACTGCGATCTGATCTGCTGCCCATGCCAACCTTGCATCATGACAAGTTCTGCTCAAGAAACCCAGAATCAGGCCCAATGCCTGGGTTAAGTAATTCTGTGCTGGTCCAGTATCAAGTGATTCATAGCCGCAGATCTGGCACACATGAAAATTGCAGACCAACCAGTGCATTTCAGAAGGCACACCCCGAATAACAATGCATTGCAGCATTCAGCCATCTCTTGTTCGCTAGCCTCCCCGCTCATTTGAAGGTTTCTCTCCTCCCCCTTATTGCAGACAACATCTGAAACAGATTAAAATGCTTCCGCTAGCCATGTGTTAGACTACTGAAGCAACGAAAGAAAGCCATAAGCTCCAACTCCAGACACACAAGATATCATTTTCTAAGCACTATGTGTCCTGCCACTGGTTTTATTCACACGCTAAACACGACAGTAAGAAAACATTAAGGTGATAGTAAGAAACCATAAAGGCAAAGAAATTCACAGGCAAGGACAGAATAAGGTGTATTTCCTCAAGTATCTTGGCACAAATGGGTGCAGGAAAAAGCTGTCAAATAGCACCCCTTGGTGACTGGGGAATGAGGGACACGATAACGGCAAAATCTGTTTCAGCCTTCACCATGATTTTTCTTTCTTCCTCTCTCTCTTACTTGGCTTTACGTGTTGTTAATGTGATTTTAATGCAACGGGTGTTGCATGAATAAAACAGTGCAATGGAGGCATGGGCTGAAATCTTTCCTAATTTTCAATGGATTAGGAAAGAGAAGTTCCTCAGTGGTTTGTAAAGTGCAGAGTTTACACACATCTGCTAGTCTCTACAAGAGGACCTCATACTGATGCTAAGAGTTTGACAGACAGCTCCTCTTGTCATTGTAGAGATCCGACTTTGGTCTCTGAGACTTCCCTGTACTCTCCACTTCAGGAAATAAACTGCTTGCTTCCACACTAGGAACTGATTCCTGCAACTGCCACGTACCCCAGCAAAGAGCAAAGCCCCTCCTCATTCCCACCAAAGGCTCTGGCAGCTGCAGAGCTCAGCCTCCGACAGGCGTGGGTCTCAGCAAGCTGCACCTCGCACATCCCCAGCAAACAGCCAAGGACACAAGCAAATAGCCTTCAGTCAAGACGTCCAGCTGCATCTCAGGACTTCTTGAACATAAGCAAAGGAAGGAGCGCAGCAGTGAAGGAGATGAGGAAGGTGAGAAGGATGCTTCAGCCCTACAACCTCTAATGTTCAAGTATTTCATCCAAAGCATGCCGTGGCAGGACAGTCCTGCTGTCAGACTCACACCCAGGGGCATGCAAGGCTGAGGGCCACTCGCGAGCACGCGCACTGCACCCCAAACCCCGTGGCTCTGCACAGCCACTGCGCGGCGAGAAACGGCACAGCCTCGGCCAGGCCGCAGACGGGTTTATCACGCGTTTTCCTTGATGATGGGAGGGAGAAGTCAAGAAGGGTACAAGATGTCACGGGCTGGGAGAGATGGTAGATGACAGCAGTAGGTCAGAAATCTGTCGCCATGAAGGGGCAGCTGAAGCTGCTGGTGACTGTAAGCCATAACGTGGTGCCGCCCAGGGAAAGTCACTCTGGTGCTAGACGAGGGAGCTTTGCTGGAGAAAGTAAAACAGCTACAGAACAGCTTGCTAAGAGCCATCCTCGCTATTTCTGATTCACACCCTACAGTGTTGCACAGAAATGCCTTTGCTAGCCACAGCCTCTTCCCTCCTCCAATCTCTTCTTCCCAGCCAAAAGCTGGGACAGGAGCCAGCAGGCTTTCAACTTTGTACACTTCACAGTTTGTCACTTCTCGTGACAAACCCCGTCCTGGCTCGGTCTGTTTGCGCGTGGTGTGCAGCATCACCCCCGCACAGGGGTGCAAGTCTGATAGCTGCTCGGCTTGCTCCATGTTAACTGCTGCCACTCAGCAGAGGTCATCAGCAAACCGCCTACGCCACAGAATCCTTCACCAAAGGCTCGCAAAAGCTTTCACTCAATCTTAGATAAGGTTGTGTTAATAAAAAGGAAGGGTGCCGTTACAATGCTTACCAATCTGTAGTGTATTTTTGGAAGGAGAACCTATGCTGAAGCCACCCTCTGCCGTGGGAGCGGAGCAGACAAGGTTGCATAGAGCATCATCTCCAGCGCTCACTGCCTAGCCAAACGCTATGTCCAACTGGGGGAAAATTCACAAGTGAAGTGTAGGATGATGTAATATCTCTAAGTGGAGGCACAGGAATACTATCAGTGTAACTCATTTAATATTTATGTTGGGTTGCACTCAGAAGCTTTGAAGAAAATAAGGGTCTTGTCATGCTAAAGGGTTGTGATAGGAAAGACACAGTTTTCTCCTCATAAGACCTTCTATGCTAAGGAGCTGAATATGAGGTATATACCATAAAAAGCAACCAGCAGAAAGGTGTAAAGTGTTCCTTACATTTGCATTTTTCTCAGTTCACCTTTCAGCCACTGTGAATTTTACAACCTGAGCTCGCTGCATGACAGCTCTTCTAAAAACTTTGAGAAAAACCTACATATGCAATCAGTGGCCCGTTTGCAGGGGCTTTAACAAATCTGAAAGTGTTGTCACGCAAGCGGGGACAAATTAATGTGAGAAGACCAAAGTGATCCAGCCAATAACTTAGAGTAGATTTCTGTCAAAAGCTACAGGTAAGATAACTTCAAACCTGAAATCAGGAGTATAGGGACATATTTACCTTTTTTCAAAAGTTAACTAACCTTTCCAAAATGCCCCAGATGGTTTAGTTTCAATTCACTTTGCATTTTGGACCAGAGGTGCAGATTTTTTGTTACTTCCCCCAAAGATGTTTCTACAGACTTACTTATACCGTTCCTTAGGAGAAAAAGAGTTTGAGATGTGTTACTGAGCCTCTCTGCGCATCATGTGTAAATCTTAAATGCTATAGGCTATGTCTAACTATGGTACTGCATCTACATTTAAGACATGACTAAACTATCTGTACATCTCAACCTTTGCTACAACAATTCTTTCTTCTTTGAACAACTGAACCAAGAATCCATGAGTCACTTAGGCATTTTTAGCAGCCTTTAAAAATCAACAGCACATCTCGGGTTTGGCTCTTTACACTTGGCTGGGACAACAGGGACAGGCACAGATATCCAGAATTTTGCTATGACAGTACAGCTAAGTCTTCCGAAGAGAAGTAACTTTGCACGGCACATGAAAATACTTATTCTGCAGCATCAGCATTCTTTACCATAATCTTTGTCTTCTTCCACAAGAGCCTGGACACAGAGGACCAAAACAAAAGTGCTGAAGAAGTAATATGTCCAAAGAGATCTACTGCACTGGTGGAGAAACCCTGCACTCCGCAGCCACACCAGGCAACCTGAGCAAGTCTCACCGATCACCTTTGCTGCCACTTATAAAGGCCAAGGAAGGCATATCCCACAGATATCACAGAGAGTTGAATTTTGTAAATCACACAAATATTGAAGGCCACCTTTATGGATCTCTCTTGTGTTTTAGCATATGAACAGACAAATCTCCTTGCCAGCACATCAACTTATTTTTTCCATGGTGAACTTCTACTGTTTCTTGCACATTACATCACTCTCTTAGACACTTGCCTCCTCTCAAAAGCTTCTGAAGTTATTTGTTCTGGATTTCATTTTTACTTGGTGAAGTGCAATCTAGAAAACCCTACTTAACTTCTCCCACTTGGGCGTCTTAATGTGAATAGACTACCCAGGCAGCAGCAGAGGCTGGCAAAGAAGGAGGTTTCTAGAGCACGGTAATCCTCCATGGTGTTACATTGGTGCAAACTATTATAGCATTTAAATATAGATTTCCTGTGCTTTCTTAGCAAGTTAGTGCTTGCCGAGATGTGAGTGACAACGGTTCCCTTCCCAAACAAATGGCTTTAGTTAACACGCCAGCAGCAGCCAAGCTGTTAAAAACAGACCCATTAGCCACTCATTCATCAGCCCCACAGGTCTGGCTTCAGTGGTGTTAGCAGCAAATGGAAGAGCAAGATGATATTCATTTTTTTACAGCTGAGAACTTTGATAAACAGCGGCAGGCAGCAAAGGCCAGTCGATCTATATTTCTTCCAGTATATATTCTTAAGAATGGCAGTCACCATTATGGAAGCTATCAAAAAGCTAGCTCTGACCTTAAATAAGTGTGCTCCTATGTCAGGCAGTTCCAGAAGAATTTATGAGGTAGATGCTAAATTCAGGGAAGGAAGAAAAGTTGGGTTACTCTTGCTAGAGATGCAGTCCGAGTTCACAGCGCAGGATGCAGCCACCAATATTCAGCCATTTGGTTTAATTCTTTGTGCCCCTGTAAGGATAATAACTTAACCACCCTCAACCTTTGGGTTAGACTAGCTTCTGGTCTATTCCATATGACCAGCTAAACAACAGCATGCAAATTCACAGGGCTCCAGGCTGCTAGGTGTACAGGAGGCAAGCTTAGTCATACACGTATGCATTAACTTTATGGAAAGAGCAGAGAGAAATACAATTAATTCCGTGACTTTATAGACAAGAAAAAGTGCTGGAGGAGCAATTCTTACAGTGCAGGTTGGCTACCTTTTGCATATACTTTCCTCACTGAAAATTTTGCATAAGAACAGAAAATCTTTCATATCTCCTTTGATATTTCAGAAGATAAAAGCATTCATTAATAAACTGCTTTGCCTAAGTATGCCATTCTTTTGCAAAAATGGAATCCCAGCTATAGCACATGCTGGTCATCTTATTTATGTCTCCTCCTGCTTTAATAGTGCTTTGCAGAAAATGCTTATTTATTTTTATGAAGCCAGCTGAAAATTATATTGCTCAAATTTATTTTATATATTAATCTGGAAAACAAAAATCAATTAATTACTTGGCCCTCCCTTCAACTCTATTGCATTTTTTATCATTTATTAAATGGACTTATTTTAAGTTCATTTGCAAGCAAAGTGGTGTTAACTTAAGACCCATTCATCATCTTCTTTGTAAGAAAATACCAATGAATGCAAACCAATTACAAAAGTAGGAAAAAAAAAAAAAGAATTGACACTTTTTTCCCCTATCAAAAAGATACTTGGAAAAAAAAAGATACTTTCCTTTGTGGCCCAGTCAACCAGGTACTGCTGCATTACCTAAACACACCACTCCAAAGACTTTTTAAATGGTGGTGCAACATGTCATGCTGTCAGCTTACCAGGCCACCTATGGCTTTGCCCAAAGAAATACTAGATTATTGCTATTTTTCTCAGATACTGTTCCCCCCACTGCTACTCAGCACTCTGCATTTGCAGTGTGCTCCTCATGCCTGGCCGTAGGCCCTCGGGGGCTGGCGGGGCTCCCAGCCCTGCGGGCTGCAGCCACGCTCTCGCAGGTGAGGCCAGGCTATCCGTGCCCTCGCTAACATCTGGCTTGTCTGGAAAGAAGCAGCTTTTTCCCCGACGTACAGCTGTTCTCAGATTTTCATCCTAGGAAGGACTGCCTGGGGGGAAAAGCAGTCAGGGAAAAAAGTAGTATTTTCCTTCATTTTGCACAGAGCCAGTGGAAACCTTTGGGTTTTGAAAAATGAGAAAATGGCCAAGACAGAAGTCTCCTCGGCTGTAGGAGGAAAGAATGAAAGGGAAAAGGGGCAATGTTTTTCAAGCATTTCCCTCCTAGTTTCATTAACTTAAAAGCAATTTAAAATACAAGTTAGCTCTACACAGAGCACAGGCACAGCAGCACCTCCTTCACATTGCTTCTCCCGTCAGCAAGGGGGAATCACTCCCTCCCTGTGCCTTGCCAGCTATCACTTTACTTTTTCTTGTCTGCTCACACCGCTTCTGCTGCCTCTCCTCCTGTCTTTGTCTCTTCGTGAAGCATCCTGGAATCCAGCCCAGCTTGTTCAAGCTCCCAACACATTTTGAATTTTAATTCACTCTCATTTTAAGTCATCTATCTCTTTTTAAACCAAGTCGCAAGGAGAATGAGACAATTTATTAATATAAACCAAAACAAATCTGCAGAGAAAGCCTGGCCTGTCCACTGTCAGCACATCACAGCTTGTCCAGCTCAGTGGGAATACTGACTTGAAGAGGTGCAGGTAAGCAAACTGGGGGCACAAAACTCACTGTACAGTGATAGCCCACTCTGGAAAGACACTACAAATATCATATACATCGATGGTCAAATAGATGCCCCAGTGAATCGATCAATTTGGCTTGCAGGTCAATGAAATACTAAACAGCCTTCTGGCTGGCCATCATTGGCGTACCATGTCCCCTCGCACTCAGTCAGCTGCAAAAGAAATTAGTTACAGCTGGTGAAGAGCAGGTCTGAAAGGCAGTGCCCCCCAAAACTCAAGTGGGAATGTTCCCCGTCTGTCACCATGGAGTGACCGTACATCTGCCACAAACCTGTCTACTCCTCTGGCTTGGGATCGCTCCCCCCATGCCGGGAGCAGCATGCACCGTCAAGCAAAGTGGGACCTGGGTTATGCAGGATCCACTGACAAGTGAACTGAGCCTGGAGTCGGTGTGAAACTGCTGGGGCAGGGTCCGGTCTGCAGAGCTCTGTAACCCACCAGGACAGGGGATCTAGTCAATGAAGTCTCCGCACCCAGCCTTTCCTCTCTCTCGTGCAACTATTTTCTCAGGCCTTACATTGCTTCAACTATCCTTATAACTGAAGTTACTTTGATTTTGATGGGCTTAGCTTCTGAGTCACCCTAACTTGACACTGTCAGTGACGACCGTGAACGAAGACGTTAAACCTCCTCAGCCCCAGTATCGACACCAAGGGTACGCAGCTAGTGCCTGGCCTCCAGCAGGACATCGCGTCCCTGATCACGACCTCTTGCGACCACCAAGAATTTTCTAGGGCAGTTGCCAGAGTACTGCAACTGGACTGAAAATGAACAGAGACTTCGCTGAACACTGTGGCTGGCTGTATATACTTTTTGCCAAGTAATAATTAAGTTACTTTTACCCTTTCATACGACTGCTTTCATCTCTTCCCTGAATCTCCTCTTTCACAGCCTGTGCACTTTGCAGTGATGCTTGCATTCTATTTTCCAGCACTCTTATTAGGGGCTTTTCTCCATCCTGCTGACAACCTGCCAAGCTAATAAGAATGAAGAAAGTGTGAAAGTGAATGAGTGTAGAAGTGCGTGACAGGTTTCTCCTTTGCTCTCCTCATGCTCACCTAGCACAAATTCCTGAGATAAGAAGTAAGATACAAAACCCATCTAATTAAGCTGCCCTCAGGACTTGATAATTAGCACTTGTTCCAGCAGACAGCACCCCTGAGCCCCTCAGCATTGCTGGGACCAGAGAGGTGGGCACCACGCTGGAGCCAGCCGTGGCAGCGGGGCCGCAAAGGGGCCAGCACTCGGTGATTTCAGTGCCTCGAAGACACCTGGTAAGGACCTAGGCAGGTGATCGGGTCTGGCAGTCTACTGCAAAAGGACAGGGAAAGCCTCAAAAGCCCTCCAAGCCCTGTGGTGCCGTCCAGAGCACCCAGACCTGCAGCTCTGAGTAACCGGCCTTATTTCTCGCAGAGACGCCGCTGTCAGCAAACTCCTCCTGGAAGGCACCATGTGTTCAGTAGGATTTCAAAGGCTGCTGGCTGGCAACAACTGATCTCACCTTGGAGGAGACTTACGTTATGCAAGAGGTGGAAAAGGGACCTGTAGTTTACTCTGCTGTTTCCCTGCTCCTGCTTTCTTGGGGGAGTCACGAGACGTGTCTGCCCTGGGCTGGCGGCTGCCCTGCGGCCAAGCGCCCAGGGCAGTGTAAAAGCACATCATTTAAGAGCAAAGGTGACAACAGAAGATGTAACAGCAACACAGTCTGTTCTCAGAGCACATTACTGCCTTATCTGGCCTCTAATGCTGCCTGCCCAGTGAGCTTTCCTGCCAGCCGATGTCACATTTCATTCTAATTGGCGTTTAAGTCGGTTGCAACAAAACCTCTTTAGTATATATTTCATAAAGAACAAGGCAATCAGAATTAATTTTTGTCAATGATTGGAAAATTTACAACAAAAACAAAAGGGGCAGGGGAAAGTGGGAATCTTTGTTGAATGTGATGAAAGTTCACACTTTCCATAAAAAAAAAAAAAAAAAAAATCAGAATACTCAAAAATGATGAAACACTTCCAAATAAACACGCATGGAAGTAGGAAAGGGTGCAATGAAGGCTTGCCAGCGGCTGCTCTGTAAATGTATGCATTAGGACAGACATATCTGCTTTCTGCCTCCTGCCTATCACTTGTTATTTGTAAACAATGTACAGTGAACACAAATTTGAATGGAGATAATCTATGAAAGCAGTTTAAATCACCAGTATAAATATTATTTTAATGGATTAGGCTTTTAAGTCTTGTTCTAATTCGTTGATTAATCATCTTAATTGTGAGAAGACAACTGGTCAATCCTTTTCCACTTTACTGCAACCCAGCAATCTTTCCCTGTTGCAACTCTCCATTATCAACAGAGAAAATGCAACTGCTTCAAGGGCGGGTCACAGAACCACATTTCATATTTCCATCCATGGGAATGTATTTGTAGGGACACTAAAAAATAGTGGATTATTTGTTGTATTTCTTTGATCTATAAATACGACTCCTCTGTAGGGGATATTTTTATTGCATTTGGAGCAATTCAGATGCACTTATTCTAAAGTATATCCGAGTAATTTTCATCTCATTTTAAAGTTCTGTGCCTGCAAGGAGTAACTGTACCAGAGTGAAAGGCCAAACGAGAAACCACAAGGACCAAGTGACCCACGGGTTTGGTAACAGGACACGGAGCTGCTTTGCTTTGTTTCATTTTATTTACAGATGGGACTAAAACTTATTTCCCTTGAGGCTTTTCTGGTGGCCTGCAGGAAATGAGTTGACAGTGGAAAACCATCTACTCAAAGCTGTTCAGTCAAAAGCTAACAGAAGATGGGGTCAGGAAGCAAGTGGCAGGAGACCCTCGACTTGCTTTCTCCTGCCACACTGTGAGAGGCCGGTCCCTGGGGCGCAGGTCATCGCTGGCACCGGGACGAGCGCAAAGAGGCAGAGACAGCAAAACATTTCTGCGTAATGGCATTCGTCGCGCTGTTCCTGCTGCCTTCATTAAGCTGGAGACCTCCAGCTTCAGATGATCTCATTCACACCTTTTCTTCATAAAAGAAATCTTGTGTCACCAGCACATATTATTTTTTTCCAGATTTGCAAGTCCTATTCATGACTTGTAATTTCTATCCCTGGAAACCTCATTTGTTTGGATAATTTGGTTTTAAAAAAAAAACCCTCAAGGTTCTTATTCTCAAAATAATTTAAAAAATGGCAGGCATGCACAGTAGAACACATCGCATAAAACTCCCTGTCACTTCACCATCAACCCAAAGCACAACCTACTGAACACAATAAAGGCACACATATGCCAGCTTTTACGATAATGCTACAACCGTAAGCCACCACTTAGTTTTCCTACAAAAAAAGCAAAGAAAATCCCATATAGCATTCAAAAGGACAAGAGACTAGCTAGCTACGTGTATTTACTTAGTATTTATAGTTGCAGCATTTGGGAATGCAAATTGAAATGAATCAATGCCAGCAGGAATGCCTAAAAGACATAAGTGAGAATTACAGCAATTAAGAATGTTGTCTCAAAGGAAATTAGAACAGTCCATTAATTACAATGCCTTAAAGGAAATTTAACCAAAATGAGAAAGAAAGAAATTAAAATATCAGGAAATTAGCAGAAAAATCTGGGAATAGAAAAGATAATGAGCACAGTAGGTATTTCCCACCCTCCTTTTATTAACGACAAAGAAATGAAAAAAAGAAATGGTGATAGGAGCCGAACCACCATGAATAACAGAGCCAATATATTCTGCCACAAGATCAATGGTCAGCACACTCAAGGATTTGCTGATGTAAGTCCAATTTGTCATTAAATTCTGTAGAAAGTAGTTCCATGGAAAAGAGTGCAAAAAAGAAAGTGCCAGGCTAATAGGTACAGCAAAAGTTGTATTTATGATACAACGTAGCTGGAGCCCCAAACGTTTGTGAGGAGAAAAAAGTATGGTTTACACCCTATAGATAAGTGGGGTTCACTGTGCTCGGACCACGTGCACACTGGCAGACCAGCCGTTCTCTTGCTTCACCTGCTGCGGGTGGAAGGTCTAGTCAAAGGGCCATACATTCTCTGCCTGTCCCAGGTGCAGGTTGTTGCAAATCCTGCTGAGCCCTATGAATTCCAAATCCAGTATTCAGAGATGGCCCTACACAACTCTTACAAACCCAGCTTACTTTTGATATCCTATAGAACTGATATATTAAATATACTTGATGGACAGCTTGAACGTAAATGTGCTGGAAACAAATAGTCTCAATGCGGTATGTCTCCTTGCCCTTTATCAGCAGGAAGGTGAAAGACCAATGGCTCATTTCAGAGTCTATTTGGTGTCTTGGATAAACAACACGCCGCTATCTACTGCTTGGGTACTTTCAAGTCTTTTTTTTGAGAATAAAACCTTACCAGGTCAGTAGCAACACATTACAGTTGTACCACAAACAGCTGTCACTGGTGGCTGTTACAGGAATGGTGTAACAGCCACCTTTCACTGAGGATGCTTACAAAAACCTATTAAGCTTCCCCTTAAAACAGCAGCTCCAGACAAAAATACAGGCACACATGCAAGTTTCCATTAGCAGCTCTTCCAAGAATTTTTGCCCATTTGTGTAAAAGACGCAAAACCGAACAAAGTACAAGTGAGACAGGACCCCAGAGAAGCTGCGCCTTGAACAAGCACTGGCACATTGCACAGAGATCAGCATCACCGCCTCCACGACTGAGTACAAAGAGAGCATGGGGACACTCAACACCTAACCTTACACCCCAGCTACCTATCTAAGATGAGAGAGGGTGAAATTAGGGCTGCTTTGTGCCCAATTCCTTCTCCAATCCACAGACCATAACTTTTCATGGAAGCATGCAGAGATGCATACCCCCTGCATAACCTCTTCCTCCCCTTAACCAGGAGCACTCCGAGACTCCTCACCTCAGCCTGTCATCCCCGGCACAGTGGGCATGGTGAGGGATCGGCTGTGTTCCTGACTTGTGCGACCACTACAAGTTTGCTTGTGAGACAGCCAAGTGCTTCTGCGCAGGACAAGGGACAACACCAGATGGGAACAGTCTGTTGGAGAAAGTCCTTCCTCCCGGACCTGAAGTGGCTGGAGAACTCAACATGTGAGGTTTATACTGAGGTATTTTTTATTATATCTAAACCCAAATTTAAAAATAATTTTTTCAGAGCAAACTGTCTTATGAAGATGTGACTTTCATCTGTAGCCGAACATCAAGTACTGCTCACAGTCCTTGTCTCTCTAATGACCTCATTTCACAGCAAGCCTGTGGACAATTCCTCCCTTCATGAGAAACGCATGTGAGTGTGTATTTGTGTGCCTCAGACACCACATCCAGGAGGACACTGAAAACACATACACCCCAGTGACAGGATCTGAATGGAAAGACACAAGTAGCTTGCAAAGCATAATCGTTGATGCTTCCTGCTGATGGCATCATGCTGGTTTTCAGGTTCATGAAACACATTTATGCAGCTTCTAAACCAAAAACCATCCTTGGCCGTGGAAAGGTGTTTCTGCTTTTCTGAATTACGATGCTTTGCCTTTCCTCCTTCAGACTCAGCCAGATGAATCCTGATGATCTGGCTGGAGCCAACCGCTGCTGCTTGACTGGGTTTTAGCAGGAAGAGGTTTGGCTGTGGAAACCTGCAGAAACTCATGACAAAAGCGAAAGAACCATCTCCATGCCAGACTCCCAGTTAGGACAAACCGGCATGGCCGCATCCACTTCACCAAAGACCTGGGCCTGTATCTTTTCGGTCTGTACTCAAAAATGTCTAAAATCAATGAATTCTGGTGACAGTTGAGGCATTCAATTATTTCTTTAAGTGCAAATTCTGAATTCCTTCATCTGTTAGTTATATATATTTAGTACAGATTGAACAGCACCTGCTGACTGGATGAATCATTTGCATCCAAGTCACAAAATGGGAACTTAAGGACCTCCAGTGCTGTTGCTGAAATTGATGCTACTGATGCTGCCAATTCAACTCCTGTTGCTGATACTAATCAGCATCTCTTTAAAATGATTACAGCATTCAGATAGGGCCATAAAACTACCAGGTGGGCTATATTTCGTACTGCTTCCCGGTTTTTCTACAGTCTTCCCTATGGGAATGGATTTATTGGTCCCATCAATCCCTCTTACAGTCTTTAGCATGGGAAGGAGATGTCACAGAGTTTTAATGTCCCATACATCTTCTGAATTACACGGTCATTATAACCAGCTTGGCACAAAATACTGTTTTCATCAAACTTGGTATTTAAGGCAAAAATAGCGTTTGTTAACTTAGCTGCAGATTAATGTAAATATACATGCATGTATGAAATAAAAGATTTTTATTTTTTATTTAAAGTCTAAACTGCATTTGCACGAGAACTTTATTCAAAACCACGCAACTTTTACCAGGCCAGATTGCTCTCTAGCAAAAGCTGGAGCAGTGAATTTGAGTCAGTAAATCTGAACCTGCTGAACCCAGCTCCATTGCATATCAGGGGACTTGATAAAAGATTATTTTTTTTAAAGGAGAACTCATATGAGCTAAAAGATGGCTCAGAAGTACAAGAGATTTCCTTGGATTTGGGGCATTTTTATTTTGTTTGTTTGTTTTAGAGCAGATGTAAATTTTAACTGGAAGACAAAGGCAGCTTGTCAGTTCTTAGTAATTTTAAGCACAGTAAATCGTTAAGTCTCATGTTACTGATTTTTGGTAAAAACACTGATAGAGTTCCTTTACAGTACTTTCAGACCAACACATATTTATTCTCATAATCCTCTTGAGGAGGAGGCAAGTTAGATCCCCTTCTAGTTTCCTACTCTGGAAAGCGATGGCATGGCTTCACCGCAGGGAACCCGGTGCCACCGAACCGCCGTGGCGCAGTGCCGGACCGCAGCGATAAAGCAGCAGGTGCCCAAAGCCCAGCCCAGCTCCCCGGCCCCTGCTGACTCACATTTAGCTTGGGCTGAGCTTGTTCTCTTGTCTGGTCCTGCAGATATGCCCTAAACAACTCTGTCAAGGTCTTGGCCAGTAAACCTGACAGAGCCATCTTTCTACCGCTGTGGTTTATAGCATCGCTCAATCACAAGGAAGGAGATGGGGCCTTCCTTCGTGCCTGTGGAGACTCGTTATGTTTTATGATAGAGGGAAGGGAGGAAAGTCAAATTCTGATTTAAAGCATCCTTCTTTTGTTACTTGCAATGCATATCGAACACATTGACAAGTTTAGAAGTCCATGTATTTGCTCCTGCTTTTTAGATTGATTTCATTTATATACCTTGCTGCGAGCCTTGCATGTGCACCAAGGAAGAGTTGATTATGAACTTCAGAACTGATTCCTTCACAGCTAACACACACACATTTGGGTTTTTTATATATAGACATATATAAAATAAAAAATGTATATAAGGGAACACTTTTAGCTAGCTTTCTAATGCCTTGTTATAGTTCCACCAGAAAGACCTAGATTGTCTCTAGTACCCCTTAACACAGCACTTGGGGCTCAGAAGACCACGAAGGGTTTCCCCTGTTGTCACCAGGGCTGTCATGGTGTTCGCTTACCCTCCTGAAACTACGGCTGGATGTGAGCAAAGGAGGTGCCCATCGCTCCGCACCTTTTCTCTTCCACCCGCCCACCTCATTCCACCCAGCACAGGGGCTTTGCTCTCATACCCCCTTGAGGGGGTGGTGGCACGGCAGCCATGGTACATGGGGGACGCTGATGGGGAGCTCTTGGCTGAACAGGCCCATCCTGATGCAAAGTGCTGAGTCTGTACAAAAAGGGTCAAGCTTGGTCAAGCTCACTCAGGCGAGGCCTGACAAGGTGGTTTCTTTGGAAATGCCAATCTGTCCGAGTGCAACAGCAGGTTTAAGCTGTGCCAAGAACATGTTATGAAAACAGGAAAAAGCTAAAAAAGGCCCTGCTGAGTGAGACATACCAAAGGTGTACCCAGCCCCACTCCTGCCTTCGACAGCGCCAGGAGCACATTTGGAGGTGGCTGGGCAACTACAGATCTGAGTTCCCTGCTATACTCGCGCAAGGTTGCTCTTGGTCCTCCATGTTAATACGTACTCATAGAGCACTCCTCCATCAGCGTGTCTAACTTTAAAACAGAACTATAGAGCCTCTGATCAGCTCCATCCTATGTTTGCTGCAAACCACAATGCATGGGTCACACACAAAAATGGATTTTTATTTTTACTATTGGCTTTTCGGATAAGCTAACAGTATGCAGCAGCAAACTATGAAAGTCTTACACCAAGGTTACTTCTGAGTGAGGATTCGGGCAGCCAAGATCTGCTGTCAGTTCCCAAGTCCAGCCTGGTTTCCCTAACTACACAAGAGCTGGCCATCTAAGAGAGGATATCACCAGCAAAGTGTTCCTCAAGAAATTTGGCATGTAAATGTTATCAGGAAAGGACAGCAGTAGGTACATGAGGTACGTACAAAGCCATTGAGAAAAAAACCCAAACATCTCAATCCCCATTATCAGTACAGAAATAAACCGCAGGCAGAATGCCTAATCCACCTCTAGCAGTTGGTGTGAATGACTGTCCACAGACAATAGTCTAATGGTGCTCTCCTTGTGAACAGCTGGGCAACAGAGCTGTGAAACAGGCTGGCTGAAAGCAAGATTAAGAACTGCAAGTTTTCCACCCTCTCTGTGTGAGGTAGGGAGAAAAATGCAGCAAATACTCTTACACTGTTGCCATGAGATGAGTTTTTTTCTACACGGGATGAACCTCTGGAGGGTCACGCTGACAGTGCCAACGAGGCTGCACCTGCTGCAGTGCCACCTCAATCCCAGTACAGAGTACATGGGCTGGATGTGGCACTGAAATTGTTGCTGAGCATAGGACCCTGCCCCTGAAACAGTAAAAGTAGGTCCTTCTGGTGGAGATTATTTGCCAGAGAGACATGAAAGAGCAAAGACAAATAGACCAAGTAATTCAGCTGAGCAATTACAGACAAAGCCCTTGCCAGTTCCCTGATGCAGACTTTGGGGAACTTAAGTACGTTTGGAAAGTTCATGAGTTTGGCTTTGGTTCTCTAACCATCAACTGTGAGTTTAAATCATTCATTTTCTTTAATTAAGGAGGGAAGAACGACTTCCTCTTTCAACAGTGTATTTCCCCAGTGCTGCTTTGGCCTTTCGGCATCATGATGTAAAAGACAGAAACTCAGTGAAAAGGACAGCAAGGCAGATTTCTTTCTGTGTTCCCTTTTTACTTTTCTAAAGTTCAGTGAGTTAACACTGTTCTCATTAATTGATTCTGAATTTTACCAATAACTTTAATACAAATTACTGAGCAATTGTATTTCAGCTCTAAAAACTGTTAGGAAATTTACCAAAGAATACTTGCCCTTCAGAAGCAAGAAGAAAAAATAAAATAAGTGCTAGCTTATTTTCCATAAAACATTATTATTGGCCCCAGAACGAATATGTTACATTTATAGCTGATATAGACTGTCACACAGATTCATACATAAAAGGTTCAAATATTTCTATAAAGATTTTCATAGTAATTATTGCTTCTCACCCTTTATACTTTCTCCATCCCTTTCAATATCCCTCAGGCCTATCCATACCTCTGCAAAGTCCTCAGCCCCCAAATGGATGCCCAATCTCGGTCTCCCGACAGCGACCACTCTCCACTTCCTTCCAGCTCCTCCATCCCTGCATTCCCGCTTCCCCACCACGGCATCCCAGTCTCCTTCATGCCTCCTTCCCCTGGTCCTACGTCCACATTCGCTTTTTGCAAAATCTTCCTGTGGCTGATTGCTAACCTCCCACTTACCTGCTTACACCCTTTGCCTCTGACTTGGCCCTGCAATCACAGCATCCCAAGCAAATACACAATGGTTAACAAATACACGCTTACAAGTAAGAGAGTACAGCCCAGGGTTTCCTTTCACCAGAGCTGTGCATGCTTAAGGAGGCTCAGGCTCGTCCCACACACTCAGTCAAGCAAAATTCAGATATCCGAAAAATTCTGCCTCAGACTGCAGGCACCTCATCCTTCCTAGAGCTTAAAATTCAGGCATGAAATCCTCCCCTGAATTCTGGTTTGCTCATTAGCAGTGTCACATAATGAGTGACATGAACCAGGAAGAAAGTGACATTCGGGGTGTTAATTAGCATCAGCGGTGCAGCATCCCCTGGACAAGCTCATATAAACAAAATGCAGGCACGTGCCAGGCAGCCATCTGAATGCGCAACAAAGGGATAAAATTAAAAAAGCCTAATCTTCACTTCAGCAAAAATTCTCTTCTCAAAGAAATTATTCCAAAAAGAGAAAGGAGTGCGAATGAAATTAAGGACATTTCAGCTGTGAGCACTCAGGTCACTGGTTACCATTCTTTCCTACTTATGGGTTAAGGAAGGGTTTTAAAACCCTTTGACTGCCTTGGCTTTGAATATTAAAGTTTTCTCACCTTTCTGAAGCCAAGTCTTCTATGAGATATTTAGTGTGAGAATTTAGACCAGCCAAGTCCATATCCATGAACATGTCAGGCTTGAAGAAATTTCTGCTTCTACCATTCCTTCCTCCCTCATAATGCCAAATGATTAGGCATTACTAGCATTTTAAATACTTGTCATATTGACTCTGGGTTAATTTGCTTTTTCTGCGTGAAGAGGAAGGTGGAGGTGGGCTGAAGGAAGTTTTCTCTGACTATCAGAGATCTCCCCCACACCCTCTGCTGGGTACCCGACATGCAGCAATCCTGCCTGTTGTATGTTGGACACCTTGTGATGGTAACAGGGTCAGCTAAAAAGCAGCTGGCCAAACTAAAAGCCTCTGCTATTGTGGATCATCGTTCTGCCCTTCAGTACAAATGGCAATCAATTAATTAACTGCCTAGCATTAATTATTAATTGCAATTAATTACAATATTCCATATTCTGGGGGCTCTACAGGCACAGCTTTCAGTTAAGTCAATTTACCAATTTTGGAAACTGATTATTTTTTCATGCAGTGTGTTCAATACTGCCATGTTCATACATCATCCTTCCAGCCAAGCTATTCTGCTGTTTTCTATAAATCAAGAACAGATGGGAAGAGAGCTGGCCTGGCAGCAAATAGGGCCCAGAGTTCAGGGAACTGGGGTCCCAGTCCTGTTGCAGCCACTTGGCACCTGCAGGAGTGGAGGCAAAGCTCTGTCACAGGTCCCCGCTCAAAAACAGAGGCTCCAGACTTCCCAGTGTTATGAGAATTGAGGCTTTTTGAGGTGGTCTGGTACAAGGGGGATATAAGACACAGCCAGAATTTCAAGTGTTTTGTGTGTTATCCTGATGACCCTGATTCTCCCTCACCTGCACCTTCTGCTGCCACATCAGAAGAGGTTGCGTGTCAAAGGAGAAATATATTTTGCCCTTTCTTTATACTGGTAAAAAAGGCTGGCATAAGCTGCAAGTAGTGAAGAGTGAGGTCCACTGGTTTTAAATCAAAGCCTAAATGTGTTCCTGTTCCCCTTCACTCAGCAATTTTTACACTCCTTCCTCTCATGCAACGGGATCTCCTGAACATGGATCAACGTGATGGCCTCATCTGGAGGGACAATAGCCTAAATGCTGGAACAGAAAGACTATTTCCATAATTGCAAAGCCAAGAAATATCTGGGACATTTCTCCTTTCTTTTCTTCTTTTGTTCTTAAGTTCTAAAAAACTACCCTGGTCGTCTTTTTCCAGCTGGTAGCTTTTGATTTTACTGGGAAGGGGAATTATCAGATCTCCATTCCTCTGCTTTCATTGCATGAGTTTCTCAAGTGTCTGAGCTCTAATGACAACCCAAATGATTTCATAGAACTTAAAGTTCAGAAGACATCATTTGCTTACCAAATCTGACTGTCCTCCTTCTCCTCCTCCCCTCTGTAAAGCACAAAGCATTAAATACTATGTGTTCACCCCTCAGCTGAGCTCAGTAACTGGGGGCGACTACACTACTGCAGTTCCCCAGAGATCAATTATCCATGTACCAAAAGAAGACGGAGGTACAGTAGCACCAGGGCCTTTGCAATGGAAGAGAACTGATTGAGAGATGCTTTTCTAGCACACACCGTAGGCAAAGAGCACCCTCAGCGTAGGCAAAGCAGCTTTCTTCTGCTGAAAACTTTATTACATGGTGGCATTCTGCATTTATCTCAAGTAGTCGGAAGATGATTTTGGGCATACTTCAAAGCTGGAAGAAATTATTTTAATGTTGGAAGGATTTTCTATGAAAATTAAGAAGGAATAGAGGCATGATAGAAGATCTTGTGAGTGTTAAATTCAAATTACTGACTTGATACAATGATAAACAGAACTGTCTTTGCACACTTCTGTTGGCCACATAATGCAGTGGAGAACATCTGCACACTGCATCTGTGCACACTTTGCTCTTTACTTCCTGGCATTCCTCCAGCTAATGTTTTTAAGATGTCCATATTGACTGTTTTTATTCCTTTTTGATAGCAAATGTTCTGCTAGTAACAATACAGTTAATGGATAGGAAAGATTTGTTTCTGAGTATTTGGGATAATGTGGCTTTTCAGTTATTATGAAGCCATATTATTTTATAGACTCACTATCTCAGGCTTTCTTTTATGTCCCCTGAATTTGTGTGCACAGCATCCTAGAGCACAACAGTACACAAGCACTCTACCAAACACACAGAAATCATTACCATGGGAAAATATCTGAAATAATCTTCTCACAACTTTTTAATGAAGATTTATACTTTCTATATTTTTTGAAGGTTTTGTCTGAAGACTTTGGCAACTGCTGCAGAGATAAAACTGAAATGTATTAAATATGCAAGAAAGTACTATCTAACATGAAGTTTGAGTGACTGAAGTTATGAAGTCAGAAAAATTACTGGAAAAAATGTTAGATTTCAAGAACAAGCAGCAGTCTGTAATACATTTAACAAACAACAATCCAGTACAGCTCCACATCCAGTAATAGCAATGTCTGATGCCGAGACTTTTAAATAAAGTCTATATAATAAAAATTGAACTGAACTAGAAAGAATGAAAATGACATGTCCAAACTCCCTGAACCGTTTCAAAGTCTCCAGAAGCAGCTTCAGTGAATGTCAAACTTTGCTTAGAGTCTTTTTTTCACCGCACTTTCTGAAAAAATTTTCAGCATGGTTGCTGTCAGGGGTAGCAGCAGTGGGAGAAGGTGACATAACACTTCAGTAAGGGAGGGCATGGATCAAACTGGTGGAACTGGAGATGCCATATTCCTGATCTGCACTGCAGAAAACCCCGGTGATATACGCTAGATCTCTCTGAACACACTCAGGTGGACATCTGAGCTTCAGACAACAGAGCTATGTAAGGAGTGGAAACAAATTCTTGATCTGCTGAGCTGGAGAAGCAACAGGCAGTCTCCAACCATGTTTCAAGCAGTTTGAAATAAGCAGCCCATTAGCCACCATTGCCATTTTGAAGCCCAGGCTTAGAAGATCTACTCTGAACGCAGTGAGATACAGTATCTCAGGTAATTCTGGTGTCTGGCTATGTTAGGACTCAGAGGTGAGCACGGGTGGGACTGAATGTTTGTACCATGACAGATTCTCCCACAGCAGACAAGGTTTGCCTGAGTCCCACTTCCACTCTGCAGATAATTCCTCAGGAAGGGAAGTCTCCTGAACCCCTCCTCCCAAAGCACAGCAGATACCACCTGGCAAACAGAGAAATAACCAGCTCTGTCTCCTCTGCCCTGCCTACCAGCACAGCAGTGGGAGTGCTGTTTCCATACGAGGCTGCCCACAGAAAGCAAAGATGCTCACGAGCCGTACCGCATGAATCCTATGAGTGCCACTGCCGTTCTCTGCTACCTGCAGGACACAACAGTGCAAAACGTATACTCTGAGGTCCTTGGGAGAAGACCCTGTACCAGCCACCAGGCCAGTGTGCCCAAAATGTGCTCCTCCTGCAATTGTTTCCTTCCTTCCTCCCTCCACAGGGAGGGAAGTTCAACACTCAGCAGCTGAAGTTACAGGTTAAACAACATCTGTTTAGCAATGTCACATGCAGCAAGGGCTGAGTGTAGGAGCGGAAACATTTTAAAACGTTACCTGCTATTTCTGTCTGTTGGCAAGAAGCTTTGAACCGATTCCCTCGTCCCCAGCTCCCGTTCGTCCCTACCTTTTTGCTTGCCGAACACGTTGCTGCTCTGCCCTTCTGCAAGAGCACAGAGCTCACAGGCACTGCCTGCAGTGTTACCGGAGCTCGCTGCCAGCAAAGGTTACTTACACCTGCGAGCTGGGGAGAATCCCCAAATGAAGGGAAGTAGGACTATCAGTCAGACACAGCAAATGTGTTAGCAGCCTCAGGCTTTTGGGTATTTTCACAGAGAGTCAGGTAAAATAGGAAAAATATAGGGTTTTTTAAAAGTCATATATTGGGTCCTCAGAAATTATTTCCTACCTCAGCAGTTCTGGGCAGTCAGAGCAGGAGGCAGCAGTGCCCAGTATCTTTCCCAACAAATGGTGTGTTATCCTTCTCTATGTCTTTACTTGACATCAGCTAAATCAGCTCCATTAACACAAGGTTACTCTTTGGAAATTTTTCATCTTGATTAACTCCTTTTGTGTAATTTATTTTGGTCCTCTGATTCTTATTAGTGGGATCAATATTAATTTAAATCAGAAGGCTGTGTATTTGCTCTTGCACCATTCATGCAGATCAGGTGTATTGCATTTCCCCTAATTGTATTGTTGACAAATTAACCTCAGTCAGGATTACCAAGATCAAGTGAGAAGAGTGACTGGAACCAGTTTTTCCTTTCTGTTTTTCGCAGGGATCAAATGGTTAGCCCACAGCTAAACTTCTAAGGAATTCTATACATCAGACTTGGGAGCAAGCAGAATAAAATTGGTCATTGCTTGAGAAAATCAGGTCATACCTGAGATAGCTCCTTCCTCCCCAAAGAAAGCGCTAGATGCTGCAGCAGTCATCCTGTGCACAAGGATGAAGGACTTGCTCTCCCAGTTGAAGATGTAGGTCTCTGGAGTCAAGGTGGGACTGGGTGTGGAAGCAGCACAAGCTGAGATGAAAAAACTGTGGCTTCCAGACAGGTAATAATTTAGATAGGAAGGCAGAAAATGTACTTATAAAACAAGGAGCAGGACAGCGAATCATCTGTGCACCATGGTGGAGTAGGGGGTAAACACCACGTGAACAGTACTGCAAAAGGCAGAGCGTGAGACCGGACTAGCAGCAGAGTGCAGAGGAGGATCCTGGACAGCCTTGTGGGCACTACTCTGAGCAGACCGGGCTGTTAAGGGTGGGGATGCTCGGGCAATCAAGGCTGATTCCTAGTAACACCCAGCAGCTGATGGGTCATTAGCAGGTGGCCTGTGCTGGGTTACTGTCATGCTGAGTGCTCAGTAATGTAAGCAATGAGCTAAAACTCCAATTAAATCTGATGAAGGGTCAAAGGCTGAAAGTATAACATCTCTAGCAGCCATTGCAGGTAGCAGCTTGGGGACAAGGTGTTTTTGACTGGCTTTGGGAGTGATTTAGAGCTGAGGACTGTGCTTTAAAGGGGTCTATGACATTTGTGTAGTTACTAGTTAAATAGTGTAATACTGAAAGTCAGATCTAGGGAGAAGCAGTAGTTTGGGAGTGGACACAGCTGTTAGCTAGTGCACAGAGAGGCTCTCACACCCGCACACTGCAAAGGCTGGTTTTGCCAAAAGGCCAGGTTAACAGTTACGTGCCGAGGCAGGCCACTGCTCATAGCAACTCTGCACCCTGGCTTTCTGTGGGTCAGTGTCCTGACCACTCTAAAGGTCCCTGACATCTGCTGAGATGCCTACACTTTACTTGCATTTGGATTCACAAGTCACCTGGAATTAGTAAATGACACAGAGTTACACTGAGCCAACCCAAGTGAAGCAAGTCTTTTAATTCATTTTTATAGCAGCTTTTACAGTAAAGTTGATTGAAAGATGTAAAATGCAAGGCACAGTCTGTTCATATCAGAATTCAGCATCATTATCACAGCATAAAGTGCTAAGTTCATCTCTTTCCCTGAGCAAAGCTAGGCCGTCTTGTTCAACTTCTCTATGAGCTTAAGCCCTCAGGAGAACAATGCTATTGGCACCATCCTCCAGCAACACAGACGCGGGGTGTGTTGTAGCCCACTGCAGCAGGTTACCACCCTTCGCCTCACAGTGACTACTCTGGGCAAAAGCCATCTGCAAATTTTATCCTGGCTTAAGTTTCAGAGATGACTCATGACAAAGCACAGCATTGGGACAACCCACGGCTGCCATACCAGCACCGCTGCTAGTGGAAGGACTGACTGAAGCAACGCAGCTGCGCAAGAAGCAGGACACCACCAGCTCGTGTGACCCCCGATCCCTCCAGTTTAAAGCCGCGCAAGCCTGCTATCACTCCCAGCTAGGGAGTCTCACTCGCAGCCTTTGGCACAGACTTATCGCTTAGGATGGCTGCTGTCACTCTTGTGCAATGACGGAAAGGCGCCAAAATAAAATTAGCTTCATACTCTAGCAAACACAGAGTTCATTCTCGGGGTCACTAGAAAGTATGGGTTAGACTGTGCCCCTGAAGTACAGCTGCCTTTGGGGCCCAGAGGCAGACCCTGCACCAGACGGTCAGAGGGTGAGGCACACCATCTCATCTCACCCGCTACCGGCCACAGGGTGAAATGTGCCCTCCCATTTTCTGTTCTCCAGCGTACGAGCAAATGTCACCCGTGGCGGGGCTGACATTGAGCCCAGGCACACCCACAAGGAGACACGTGAAGGCTGTGGTGATCAGAGACGCACTGGTGCAGGGGCCACGCTGCCTCTGGCGGGTACACCTGGGGAGGGGTGAGGCTACGAGCTTACATCAGTGCTGTCAGATAAAACCTAACTATTAATCCAATCCAGAAAGACCTTCTGTCTAATTTATTTAAAATTCACTGCTTGAGAGAATTGCTGGATGTAACAAGTGAGTGGTTTGCATTGCCCAGGAGTTTCAGATTTCAGTAAGATCTTTTCAGGAAAGAGATGGACCGAGAGGGAATGTGTTTCATCTTCCAATTATTTAGAAGGTATAATGAAAGGTGATACAGCAACTGCCATCTACTCAAGACAACAGCTCTGCCACATCCTCCTCGACAGACCACAACAGCTGTGACATGAAGCTGATCTCGCACGTGGGCAGGAATTCGGAGAGTCGAGCTATCTGCTACCAGTACAGCACCCACAGCATGAGCTAAGTCTCTCCTAATCACTTATACTCCATCCAGGAAAATGATCTCTGATTACTACTGTAATACAAGCAGTTAGTAATATTATTAATATAATTATTAGTATTATTAACTTGTGCAGTCACTTGTAATTAATGATCACTGCAGCTTGATGCTAAGCGCTTTTGAAAAGCAGTGTTTCCGCTGCGGATCGCAGGGGTATGCCTCTTGCAGCTGACGCTGCTGCAGAAAATGAGCTCCACAGCTCAGCAGCTCACTGCTTAGTCGCTGCTTCTACTTTTTCTTGGCAGCCTCAACTATGCCAATGATTTCAACTGCCAGATCTAAGTTGGTCTTCCACAAGTTGCAGAGCTATAGAGCAAGTATTTCCAACCATGTACCACTTCACTGAATTCTTTGGCATTTATTGCATTAGAATTAAATGAACTTTCCTCAACTCCAAGCTCCTTGATAAACTTCCCACCACTTTGTAAATCTGGGCCCTGACTTTTCTTCTCTCCTCCCATAAGAATTGTGGGTTTTCTTCATTTGAGGGCAAGTGAAGAAAAAAAAGAAGTGAAAAGGGGAAGAGAGAGACTCTATTTTTTCCTCTTTATGTAGGGTTTTTTTTTTTTGCACAGAAAACTCTTTGTGAAAAAAAGTCATGTCTGATTAGGTAATGATAAACACAAAGATCTCCCCAGGAAATTGCTTTGTCCAGAGCAACAAGGCAAAGCAACACAACTGTCCTCAATCCGACAAATCCCACCAACCTTGTGCCCTCCTCTGCCTTCTCCTCTTCCAAACGTGCCCTGGGATGCACCAGCCCTCTCAGTGACAGGCATTTTGCACATAGCCATTCCGCTTTCCAGTGCTCTCCCCTTCCAGTTTCCTTCCAAAATTGGATGCTGTGGGCAGGAAGGATGAGTAAGTCGCGTATCTTAACCTTCAATTAAACCACGGCTATGATATAGCTGTACTACCATTTCTATTATCATCAAATATGTTTTGATTCAACATCTATTCCATTACAAAGGAATAAGCTAACACTGACTCATGGACACCCGCCGCAGTCACTACATTGCTAATGTTTAGTCACCAAACCTTCTCTCAAGAATAACACATCAAAAGCAGATGGGGGAACGTGATCCAAATGGAGAATGCTACGTGCGTGGTTTTGAAAGCTCTGATCTGAACAATGCTGATAGATATAGAGACTGCTGTGTAGAAGAGCAAAGCAATGTTTCCCACAGGTATCCATCAGAACACATTCAGAGTGACCGAAGGGACACCGTCTGCTCCCCTGTGCTTCAGGGGAGGACCAGGGAGAAGCCTGGGGAACAGGAGTTTGTAAACCGATCACTGACAATCAGGATTTAAAGCAGTAAGTATGTTTTGCAGGGGTCAGCTGAATGGATTCATAAGAGCGACTATGCCTGACAAGTTGATAGAAAGCAATTTGTACATTTTGAAAGCTCGGTAACGAAAGAATTATGGGAGGGAATTAATATTTAGCGTGGGGACAGGGAATGCAGGCTGTCAGTAGGGGCAAAAGTATCTGATAGAGGGTGTAACATCAGACGCTGGTAAAGCCAAGATCAGAATCTGTTTAATTTTCTATGCATGATTAAATTACATTAACAGAACACTAACAGAAAAGCCTTCAAATGCAGAATGAGGATTTAGCTACATTTACTTTTCATGGAAGCTGAGAGGCAGATTCTCTGTGCATTTCTGAAGGCCTTTATTAATGTGAGATACATGAAGTCCACATGCTGAGACACTGAACCAACAAGAGCTTTTGCTATTCTAGACCTGGTTTTGTAAGTAATGACGGCATGACAGAAGATTTGACTGTGAATAATAAATTGGCATTGAGTAACAAGAAGTTGATTCTGTCTAAACTAAATGGAAAAATAAACAAAAACAAGCCTGTAAGGACAATCTTTGATATATTAAAGAACCTAGAAGCCATACGGGCCAATGTGTTCAGGGTCTGTGGGTGCGTGACGGCCTGGAAGTTCTTGAATTCAGGATGGTGAAATTCCCAAGAGCTTTTGTCACAGGCATGAGAAAAAAAACCTGTGGAGTGCTCCAAGTCTAGATGAATAATCACTCCAAAAAGCATAACATAAGTAAACGGAGAATGCACAAGGAACGGGGAAAAGGTACAGTCGGCAAAGAAATCACACTCAGAGCCTAGGAGATAGGGATAGGGTGAGGATTCTCACAAATCAGTCTGAATTACAACTTGAAAGGGACATAAAATCAAAGAGCTACAGGCCCTCTAGCAGTGTAGCCATATAGTCATGAGACAATAAAAAAGTGGAGCTGCTAAGCAGTGAAGATGAAGTAAAAAAATAAAAAATGTTATAATTACAACTTAAGTCTAAATGAATACTTTAAATCAGTTTTCAATCCCTCTCCCCTTCTAGTCCTCTATTCCTGTTTTATACACCCTACCCAGCTTTGGAAATCTCAGCCAACTGATACATTACTAGTACAGTATTCATATTGTGCTCCTAGCTGGCAGCAAGAAAAAAAGTAAAACTGTGGGACCCGGGAGAATCAGTGTTCCTGCTCGGAGGTGAGCTGTGGCTGCTCTGCCTGAAAGCTGGTGAGGGTGTGACGAGCAGCCAGGCTGAGCGTGGACAGGGCAGGCTGTCCCCAGGACACAGGTTTTGGAAGTCTTCATTTCAAACTAAGAACAGGGGAAGGACATGTGCGTTTAGGCTTTTCCTGAATTATGCTTTAAGTACATTGTTTAACAATGAATGCTTTCTCTTTTGGGACTGTTATGTGACTGATTTGGATAAAACATTTTTTTCCAATACATGTTTTAGCCAAAGCAAGTCATCATCCTATTGTCTGATGGGTAACTACACTAAATTGTATTAAAAATAAGTCATAAGATAGCTACTGGGAAGAGATTTACAACGATCCAGATTTTTTCAGGGCAGCTTGTCTGCCTTATCTCAGGAAAGCTTACAGAAACTGCAAATAAACTTGAAGGCAGGCTGTTTTGTACAAAGGAATGCTCCAGACCATTAGCCGGCGCAGTAAAAACCAGAAATAGGGCAACGGTGGAAAGGAAGAGCAGACACACACTGAGCTTTTTCCTCTCACACAAAGACTTCTCTAGCAGAGCGGAGCAGAACTGACTCTGCAGAGTCCCGGTCACCACCTTTGTCTAAGCTCATAGGATTTATCTAACCAGCCAAAGACAGATTTTCACAGGGTCACTCATCTCCAGTACACACATTTCCCACTAATGCCCTTACCAGACTACACTTACCATTACAGCCAGAGCTCCTACTCTAGCTCACCAAACCTTGAACTTCTCCTGCCTTCATTGCACTTCCCATGACCAGGAACAAAAGGAGGACCAATATTTTGCAGAGCACTCCATTTACTGTTACTGATTTTTGGCAGCAGCCTCCTTTAGCATCCAAACACTTTACAGAAGAGCCTGGCCAGGCTGTGAACTGGAGCCTCGCTCCAACTACCATTTCTAGACAGTTTGAACGGGTCTGCCTTCCATGTTCACACAATCCCCTTCTCCCAGGTCTGCTTCCAAACCAAGGTCGTTCAGCCTGCAAAGGCCATATGTATTTAGGTGCCTAAACATGCAATTAACTAACATTGCCCAGGTGGCCAAGGCGGCCAACAGCATCCTGGCCTGTATCAGAAATAGCGTGGCCGGCAGGAGCAGGGAGGTGATCGTCCCCCTCGTGTACTCGGCACCGATGAGGCCGCACCTCGAGTGCTGTGTTCAGTTTTGGGCCCCTCGCTGCAGGACAGACATGGAGGTGCTGGAGCGTGTCCAGAGAAGGGAACCGAGCTGGTGAGGGGCCTGGAGCACAAGTGTTGTGAGGAGCGGCTGAGGGAGCTGGGGCTGTTTAGTCTGGAGAAGAGGAGGCTGAGGGGAGACCTGATCGCTCTCTACACTACCTGAAGGGGGGTTGTAGTGAGGGGGGTGTCCATCTCTTCTCCCAAGTAACAAGCGATAGGACAATAGGAAATGGTCTCAAGTTGTGCCAGGGGAGGTTTAGATTGGATATTAGGGAAAATTAGGAAAGGGTTGTCAGGCATTGGAACAAGCTGCCCAGGGAAGTGGTTGAGTCACCATCCCTGAAGGTATTCAAAAAGCACGTAGACAGGGCACTTCAGAACATGGTTTAGTGGGCATAGTGGATGGCTGGACTCGATGATCTTGAAGGTCTTTTCCAACCTAAATGATTCTATGATTCTGTGATTCTATGCATGTCCAAGGATTTTTATAAGCTCTTAGGCTGAGTGCTTAATTCCCATGGGAACTGTGTGCTGACTTTTCATGTGCACCTTTGGGAAGCTATCAGAAACTTCTCTGTATCTTTATAGGCTTCAATTCCGTTTTGAACCCAGATCTTTATCTTCTCCCAGTCTTGACAAATTCCCACTCTTTTCTTACTTGATTGAGCACCTTTTGCAGGTACTCAGTTTTAGCACAACAAGGGAAGAAGGAGTTTGAGACTGTGGTTTCCTCCACTCCTGCATTACAAAATGCACAGTCCCTTCATGTTTGCCCACAGAAGTACAGAGACACTGGCAGCTCCACCTGGAACTGAGAAGCAGAAGAGCCAGTTACATGTGACAAAGTGCTGCGAAAGGCATGGTGAAGTTCAAGTGTTAGTTTTTCTGATGTCTCATGAAGCCATCAGATGGGCCAGGTACCAACTCCAAGATCTTGATACTGGAGACTGATTTAAGGCAGTGAAACCAGACAAAGCAGAAGAAAAATTCACTTTCTGGCTATGTACTGCTGGAACATAGCAGCCTAGAAGGACAAATTTTGAAGTGTGCCAATCTCTCTGTACATGGCAGTAACATCTTTATTACAGCTGTAATAAAATACCCATTTGTCTATGGCTGCAGGACACGGTGCCCCTGCAGATCTCGCTATTGCCCTCAGCCCTGCAATACCGCGACAGATTGTGTGAGTGCTCCTGGCCCTTTCCAGCACAAAGGCAGCTGCAGTTTTTTGCTTCACAAACTGATTCAGCCAAAGCACAACTGCTGATGCTCAGAAGGTAGGCGGGTATCACAACATTCAGAGAGATGAAGCTGTGTAAGAATCTTGCTTAGTCACCTATAAATCAGTTTAGCATAACCACCTGCCTCTCTTGCATTCAGTGTCTTAAAGGGCTTCTCTGACCTCCAGTCCCACAGTGACTTCCCTGGTCTTCAGGTGGGAAAGGAGAGACTGTGTCCCACTTGGCTTCCCTCTGCTCTCCCTTTCACTTTGCTGTTCAAGAAGAAAAATAGTGAAAAAAAATGCTGCTTCAGGATTCAGTTTATGTTGCCCTTCTCAAAGTCATCAATAAATCAGAAAAGAGCATAGAAAGGATTTGGGCCACAATTTTTCTTTCTTATCACCCAGAGTTTCCAACTATCAAGGTCTCTTTTACTGCACAATTCTGAATAAGCTCTGAAGCAGTGACCTGACTAAGCAGTCCTTAGGGGTTCCTGTAGCTCCCTTGGCTCTTCTTCCTTTGATTCATTTTAATGAACTATACAGTCTGAAACATAAATTGCAACCTTATTTTTTCAGCTAATCCCATGGTCAGATTAAAATCTTGGCTGCAATACACTCAGTCCTTTTGGAATATGCCATTTATGGCTGGATCAATCACAAATTATGAAAAACTCCCTAAAGCTTTATGCATGTGGGATTTTTTCCCCCTTTCCTTAAATAATGAACTGTAACAATCAGAAGTCTAAATGAGCTAGTGACATCCTTTTAGAGTAAAAAAAGTCACACACTCAGCCCTCTCCCTTTTAGAATCTCCCATCATTTTTCACTATCTGCTAGTCTTTCATGACTTTATCAGCCAAATTATGTACACTTTTCCCTTACACACTGAAAGTCTCCAGGAATTACATGAAATACTTTAGATATGAAAGGCTATATTTACCCATGCGACACACAAGGCCAAAAAATCATGTTAAAAGAACTTTGAATTAAGTGTTTATGTGGCACAGCACGTATCTGAACCGGTCCCAAAAGACAGAAATATGTAGACTCTAGTTTTTAAACCTGAGATTGTCTTTCTGAAGCTTTTGCTTTTCTCTTAGTACTCAGACTGACTGGCCCATTGAACTTTCAGAGATCTATCTGAAATGAGGTGTGAAGAAAAATATCCTGGAAAACTTCATCATAATCTGTGTGCTGTTATTAGTCCCTTGTGCAGTGGGCCCACTGTCATCTTTTCTTCCTATTGGTGTCACCAAAGTTCTCAGTTAAGAATAAAACAACTCTCCATCTCTTCAAAAAAGTCCTTGCATAGCCATGCGGGAACCCCCCTATGTTGGTTTACAAGCTAAGAATCCTTTTACCTCTAGCTGGCTATTGAATTTGGCTAATGAGTTTATTTTCAACGTCTGTTTTTTGTAGGAAATATCCTCTTCAGTTATTTCTTAGTATACAAGATAACTTCTAAAAACAGTGTCCTTCTGCCCTTTTGAAGGAGTGACATTGTTTTTAGAATAAATCCATCAACTCGGCAGACAGAAAACCTGACTTCAGTCTAAGATATCTATACTGGCTTGTGATATAATCAAGATTTCAACAGATGTCTCAAGGCTTTTGATCTGCAAAGCTGTATTTTGAGATCGGTTCTTCCCTTTCTATACCTGACTGTCCTCCCACATGAAAAGCATCGGCCACAGCAATGTGCAGTGCTACAGGGACATCTCACACCCCCTGGTCCCACTGCCTGGACCAGGTTCCATCTGGATCAAATGCAGACATTTCCCAAACAGGAAGACAGCACGATCTGGATCCATCTGGCAAGGGCAGTTCTCACCTCAAACAGGGTGCTCAGATACAGCTACAAAGTGAGTTAAACTTTGAGGACAGAGATCTTTAGGTTCATAAATGCTCTTTTCTGTGGCTTTAGGAGTAAAAAGTTGGAAGCTGAGAGTCAGGCAACAATTTCAGTTCAAACTAGGTGATGGGTTGGTTTTCTTTCCTTCTGGAAATCTCAGTGCAAAGCCAGGACAGCTGCGTATCCCAGAAGAACCTTCACAAGCAGAGTGCTCTGGTTGTTGGTTTGGTTTTGTTCTCTGAAACGGTTCAGGCCTTCAGGGGTAGATCTTTTGAATTTGACTGCACCTCTACGGGGATCTGAGACCTCAGCTGCCCTTGCAGAGTCTTTTGTAGCAAATATGCAGAATCGTCAGCTTCCACAACCATTTCCTTGTCTGACCTGACAGTTAAATACCATCACCCCTTCTCCTGAGAAAATTTCTTAATGAAAGATGAGAGACTACATTCCAACTTGAAAAATTAATGCTTCACCAGTAACACCTGAGAGCTCAAAGCATGAAAAGGTGAACCAGCAAACCAGCTCGCATCCAAAGGAACAGTCTTTTCAAATACTTCTGTCTTGGAACCATTCATATCTTCCTGAAACTTCGAATTACACTAGGCTCCAAAGTCCCCTGTGTTCATAATCGTTAAAAAGGAGACACATTTGGAGAATAAGCTACTGTACTGAGCTCCTAGGGTATCTGACAGATGTCAGGCTATGTAGTCTCCTTAAATCTGGATGAAAGACATTACTGAGACCTCTTCTTGCTCAAAATGCCTGCTGGGAACCTGTGCCTGCACTGCACAAGAGTTTAGAGAAGATTTAGGCTTAACAGAGCCAAAAAAACTTAAGAAAAGTTATATGGGATGATTCAAAGATCATTCAAAGATCCAGGATCCTGTGTCTAGATGCCAAGGGTAGAGTGCAAGTATAAGACAACCATACAGTGAGTGATACTTCCCTATTATATCTCCTGATTCACCAGCGGCTCAGAGTCTTCCAGAGCCAGAGGCGATATACACACACTCAGTGGCCTTTGCCAAGCCAGTCTTCCATTAACGTACCTAATTGCTCTGAGAATTTACCTACCTGCTCCAACACAATATTAACTTTTGATATCCACAACGATAAATAGTGGAGTTTCACAACTCAGCTGAACTGCTGTGTGAAGAAGTACCTCCTTTTAGTTGTCCTAAATCTTGTATGTGACCATCTTACCTGAAGGTGGCTCATTCTCACACTAAGTTCCCATGCCCCTTCTCCAAGCCACTCATCACATCGTACATCTCAATCATACCCCACCTCAGCTATCTCTTTGCTGTCATAAAAAGTATGAGTCCATTTATCCATTCTCACACCCCCTCTTTTTCAGCACTGAAAGCCTGTGCTTTTCCCAGTTGTACTGTCCCTTTTTGAAATGGGGGGGGTGGGGATCAAAACTGGATAAAGTGTTTAAAATGTGGGTGCAGAACAGATTTATACAGCCACACAGCAATGTTTTCTGCTTCACTCTATAGCCCTTTCCTAGTAATTCCTCCCATTCCAGCTGGGTTTTTGGTTTGTTTTTGCTTTGCTGCTGAATTGACAATATAATGGATAGTTCTATAAAACCACTCAGGAAAGAGATCTTGGAGTTAATAGCTAGTTCAGAGACCATCACCGAGTGTGTTTTTCCTCCCATGTGCATCACTGCACATTTATCAACAATGAATTTCATCTGCCATTTTGTCAAAGTGTTTGACAATATAAGCTTAGGGATCCATTCATGCAAACTCACCCTGACCCATGAGGTTGCTCCGCTGAATTCACAGGCAGGCTGCTTGGAGCTCTAACATGGGCATGGGAAGCAATCTGCTTGCAAAATTGAGAAACACAGAATAACTAATTTCTATTCAGGAAAAACAGTGTCTAAAAGCAGAGGTACAGTGAGCTGCCATTGACAGCTATGGGAAGCAGGAAAGAATGTGTGGACAGTGGGCTCATACCAACTTCTGTGCTCCCAGTATGGGAGCACGGAGACATAGAAAGTACTCATGGTCCCAAAACAATACTGCTTTCACAATCCTCAAAGTACGGTGCAAAGGCACATTAATAGAGAATACAAATGGTTAAGTCCTCAAAGAGGCAAAGTCTTACGTTAGTCCTACCAACCCTCTTTCACATTCAGCAGTGATGAGATACAAAGAGCAGGCTGCAATTCTTTCAGAGCATTTCCCTCTGACAATTAAACCAGGAGACCCTCCTAGTTCAAGAAATCAAAAGTGACTCTCATGATAAACCTGTTTCTCAAAAATATACCAACTTTCTCTTTTCAAAGAAGAGAGTACCCTGTGTTGCTACTGAAGGCAAGTAAAACTAATGAACTAATGCTAGAGACAGTTGCTTTTGGAGTGCTGATTCAGTTAAAGTGCCTTGGAGAGAGGAATTACATCCACACAGTGAGTAACACCACTCTTATGAACTTCTGCATGATATAAAAAACCTGCAGTCAGGGAACGTGGTGCTTAGTCATGTCACAGCTCCATGGTCTCCAGCATGATGGAGCTGTTAGTCATCAAAGATAATGTTTCCAAACATGAGTGTTCTAACCTTGGGAATTAAGTTTGAATTCAAAACTGAGCAAAATGAATAGAAAAAATTGGTTTGATTTCAGTGCAACTTGGTTGGCTCATGCTTTTAAAATCATTTTTGTGGCACGAAGTGGCCTTATTTAAGATGTGTCAGATATCTGCAGTATCAGCTAAACCATGGCAAACTTGTCTTTGTGACCATCAAGACTGAATAAAAAACTTCAACATTTGGCCCACAGTCTGAGTTATTCTATCTGCAGGACAAGTAGCAGAAGTAGGTGTACAAGAAGCCTATGGCCATAGCAAGGGCTGAATCACCATGGATGTAGACAAGCCTTAATTGTGGAATATTCAGAATTCAGGTGAAAATCCCAAGGCTTCTTTTGAGAGAAGATGATGGTGTTATCATTCCTTGATCCCAATTGCTTGGCTGACTGCAGAGGGGCTCACTGCTCTATTTACTCTGAGAAACATCTGTCCACACAGGGGTACACACCCCTGTAAGTTCAGAAGCAGAGCTGGATTTCGGGAAATTCACATTTTCTCAGAATCTAACAAGCTGAAGGTTTTGCAGACACTGACCAGAGGGTTTATTATTTCCTTCTGATATGAGCATCTGCAGTCAGCAATATACAGGATAATAAAATACAGCTAGAGTGTATGACTTTGAAGAAAGGAGAAGGCTACAGCTCCCTCATATGGCATGATTCATATCCTTTTTCATGATCATTTTTAACAGTAATAATCCTATTCTAGTATTTCATTAACTTTCTTCACTTAAGTCAGTGAATCTGCAGTGACAGTCCTAGGGAAGTTGTACTCTTGTTTGTGCTGTGCCACACTGTTATGCTATAAGTTAGAGATGTCTGACTGAATGATGCTGGCAGCAATATAAGTTACAATTTGAAAATGTAAGGATACAGATCATGAATCAGGCAAAATAGTTTATGATCTTTCAAAACACCACAATCTATCCTGTAATAACTGCCATCATGAAATGTCACCAAGGGTTAGATGGCCCAGTTCAGGACCACCTTAGGTGAAAACCAGAGGCAAACTCATGGAGACTGGCACTTGTGCCTTGTGAGCTTAGCCAACACAGAGGAAAATGAGCTTTGCTTTGTCTCTCTGACAGTCCTTGCTTTCATATCCACTTTCTCCATAACACTGCTCCTCTCCCTAATCCCTTCAATGCAGACAGTTGTTATGCTGTCCTTCAGAGCATCTGTTTGAATAGCAGACTACAAAACATCACTACAGGCAATGAAGCTGATAGCATTATGTGAAGAGGACCATTAAATCACCATTTAAAAAATAATTTTTAACCTACATTATTGGGGTCACTAATTAAAAATCAATTCCTTTCCTGTTGCAAATCTGACAGTAATTCTACCTCCAATGAGTACAGCAAGATTAACAGCACGTCAGGTAAATGCAGCTGGGAAATGACATTTTCATTAGTGATTTATTGGGTGTGAAATTTCCACCATGGTGAAATATTCATGAACAATGCAGGTTAGAATGTCTCCATAAATATCCACATGGCTAATTACTGCTGAGTCCTACACTGGATTAAATGTTCACAAAGCAAAACATTCACAAGCCACAGAAGAATTATCTAGGACAAGACTTTTGGGAGAAACTAAAAATACACAAAACCCAACAAGCATTGAAGTAACAGGTTTTCTGCTAATCACAGCGGATCGCCCTTCCCATCCCCACAAATAACCAAAGAAAGCAAAGCAAAGCAATACAGCCTCTACTGTCTGGATGGCCTGCTAATTATGGTGCCAAGAGTTGACCCTGGCCCTGAAAACCAAGAGGTAGATATGGTAGCAACCAATTTTTTTCCATGACCCCTTGGGCTGAACACATCTAGAGAACATTTGTTCAAGCACTCGCCCAAGGCCCAGGACCCAAACACCCCCACCTAGTCCCTCTCACTGAGCAGCCCAGGCCTCGCACGGGGCCATCAGCCTGAGCCCAGCACCTCTCATTCTGCTCCTGCCCATTGGGGCATTTGGGGTGGGATAGAGACCCCAGCAACAGCTGCTGCTGCTGCTGGCAGCACGGCTGCATGGGTCACAGACAGAAACACGTTCAGTTGTAACATCAGCATTTGTGAGCAGAAAGATAAATCTGCACTGCTGGTTAAACAAGCTCTTCTTTTTTTTTTTTTTCCTTCCTTTTAAGTGATGGTACAAATCTTCCACCTGGTAAATTGCTAGTGAAAAGATTTCCCTGTCTAATTTGGTGCTTGGACACCACTTCTACTCCCAGGCTCAACGGCTTCAATCTAGCACAGCTCTGATAGTGTTCATTACCAGCAGGATGAGCTGCCCAGTTGAACTGGAAAACAAGATCCAGAACTGGAGAACAAATAGGTGGCCAAAGTTTGTCTGTGAGGTCTTCTCTGGCATTTGATAGCCCTTGAAGAACAATGTGCAATATAAAGACATTTAGAGGGAAGCACAATCATCAAAGTACTTCATGTTTTGTAGTTTGGAAGCTCCAAACTGTTTAAAAACAGATTTATGAAACCAAATTTTACCCAGTTTGGATTAAATAGAAGAAATTAAGGAAGCTGTTGAAAATGCAAAAGCAGCAAGTTTAAGTGAATTGAGCCTATGAAGCCATAGGAACATAATGGCTTTGAAAGCAATTCATTCTGCTCATCGGCAGCCTTACACTGAGGTTTCTAAAATCTCTTTCTGAGCTCATTGTTAAAAGCTTCTCTACATATTACTAACGTTGTTGCTGACTAAAATGCTAAGTAATGACACAAACATCACTCAAAATCAAATTATCAGATGTACAGACAACATACTCCAGCATTTAATAGTGTGTTAAATGATTGCAGGGAAATGTTTTGTGGAGTCAGTGAAGCAGCAGCAAAAGCTAATTCAATTCTCAAATGAGTAGAAGTGAGAAACCGTTCTTATAAAACAGATATTGTAAAAATACACGCAGGCACACACTGCTGGCTTCTAGAGAGGCAGAAGGAGCTTCTTCCCCTGGCAAAAAATGCCATGGTGACTAACGTAGTCCACCTTGAGCCAAAGCAGCTCTGTGTGCCTGGAATAACAGTGGCCAAAATAGCTGTATGAGGAACATCGTATGTTCTAAATACCAGTCGTGATTCACAACTATTTATCATTGATCATGAGCTGATGAACATATGGATCTCTAGTTAAATGAAAGTCACCTTAAATTTCTGGAAACTGCTAAAAAGCAAGAGCAGAGCTTTTCTGATGTCTTATGAACCAACAGCACGCTGGCACAAGACTTGCCTGCCACATAAAGGCTCCACATCGCCCTCAATTTGTCAAATGTGTACCAATCATCACTTGGCTTTATCAGCCAAGTGTTCTGGAAGCACATCCCAGGTGGACTACTACCAGGGTAGTTTTGTTAAACTAGAAAGAAACGATTGTTTCTAGTTTCTTTACAGAAAAAACTACAGAAGGTTTCTTACTCACAGAACGAAGCAGAGAAACTAAATAAAAAGTCAGTGATGTTCCATTAGGCTGTGCCTAACTGCAAAAACTACAGAACTTTTACCTGTATCATAAACACAACACTGACTGAGTGAAACCTTCTTTTCTATTTGAGGGCTATAATATGGATTACTTTGGATCTCATTTTATTTCTTTTGGAAATGGGGCTCTAACGGTGCTTGAGGTTAAGAAGAATGTAACCGGAAAAACAGGATGAAATGATGAAAGTTGTAATAAAAGACAGGGCAAAAAAGATGAGGACACAACTCTTGTAATAAACAAGGAAGCGCAGTATGGCTGAACTTTGTGCTTCTCATGTTCTTTTTTTTATTAATATTTTCTTTACGCTGCTCAGTATGTCCATAAGGCAGAATTCACACAGTTGTTATATACAGGCTGTGTATTTCTACCGCAGTGTTTCCTGCCTGCAACACAAATGAGTTTTCTAAACAAATAAAAAAGCAAAAAGCTATGAAGTCCTACACATCCATGCTCCTCAGTTTACACAGAGTTGGCTTCTGTGAACGCGCACACAACACTGACTGGAAACCGCAGATCGCACTCCTCGTCATGCATTCCTCCGAGCCTGCCAGCCTGACGCTCTGTGCTGAGCATCCCACCAGCTGCTTGATTTTGGTCCTAGCACTAAATAAAGGAAGCAGCACTCAGAAGGCACGCTGACTTCCCACAGACTTGCAGGGTACTATGCAGCCCTCCTTTTCCTCTCTCTTCTCTCTGTTACAGGTGGATTTCAGGCCCAGAAGGTGCAGGGCAGGAGCAGCACGCAGGGCCCCCTGGCAACCAGCACTGCCATTCCAGCCAGGCAACACCATCGTGAGAGGTGACCCCAAATCCCCCCGCTTGTCTGCATTCCCCACAAGAAACCACTGCAGGGCATCTTGAGGAAGTCTCAAACTGAAGGAACAGTCCTGTGCCTTGTGAAAAAGATGATAGCCCTGGATCTGTGGCTTTGGTGAGCAAAATGCAAGCACCAATGGAAAGGCATTTCCCACTGTGGTACAGAATTAGAGCATCTCAAATGCTAACAACCACATTCCCACCCGGCTGAAAGCACAGTGACTGAAACCACTCAGATGTGGAGGAGAGTCCCAATTCACTTTACTTTTTCACTGGATATGATATTTTGCACTAGCTGCTTGCTTAAAGAGACTTAACTTTTCTAAAAGTGCTCAAGACAATTAGGGACAAGAAACCCTAAGGACTTTTAATTAGACCCTGTCCCTGTCTGGCACATTTGGAAACTGGGAGGAGGAAAATATGCTGGGTACAACTGGTAATGGTGCACACACTAAATAGTAACACTGTTGAGGGAAGGAAATAGTATATTCATAAGCTTAGGGAAGAGCTAACTTCAAAAGAAGAGATGGAGAGGGGCTGGCTAGAGAGAACATGGGGTGCCTCTGAAGCCAATGGGAACTCTGCCTTGACTTTACTACAGTTAAGATTACTCCACTGAACACACATCAATCCCGTATCCAACTTTAAAACACACTGCTTGATGCACTAAACACTTTCTATACCTTTCTCACCTACTTCACAGATTATGACAAAAGCAGGACATAAGGTGAACAACAAAAACCAGTGATGAGTGTAGAGTGCAGAGGAGGCAGGCTGGTGTGCTGATGTGAATCTGGATTTTTGGGGCGTTACAATTGTTACAAAGACAGGAAGAGAACTCCCGCAGCATTTACACTTTCCAACACAGCCAGAATCCTTCAAAACTTGGTGTGCCCAGAATGAGATCCCAAGCTCCATGTATTGCATTGATTTTATAATTGATTATATTCCCTGGGTCAGTATCTGGAAGCCTGTTAGACATAAATTTTTCAGCTGCTTTGTCTGCCCGGACAGCTGCTGCTTACAACCTCAGACTTTCCAATAGATGATGACAGCATGGTGAACAATGGCTCGACCACTGCGATCATTCACTTCCCCCCTGTGGGCTGCAATCCAAAAGTTTCCTATACCTCTTTCTTTCAACACAGTGAATCATTATTGGGGAAAAGAGTGTCCAGGTTTCAACTACTGCGAGCGCACTTCGCTGCTGCCACAGGGCTGTGAGGCAGCACAGTCACTGCCCGTGCTTCAAACCCAGCTGGTGCCACGTGCCGCACGCTCACGCAGCACATTGTTCCCACTCCTCTCAGCAGAGGTTTGGCCCACGTCACAACTTCCATTTTCTGCTCAATACACCCAATACCTTGGTATTTTAAAGCCTGTTTTTTCCAGGCATTTTCTGCTTTCTTACTCTGCAACAAAGCACTCAAAGTCCACTAAAATCAATGGCAGCCTTTTCACTCACTGTGCAATTCCAGAGTTAACCCCTTAAAGATTTGGCAAGACCTGGTTCTCACTCAGAAGTACGGTCCTCATTATAACACTGATTGGAAAGGTACATTGAGTAGCCATAAACACCAGGGAAAACGGGCAGAGGTAGAGAAAGGCTGAGTTGGCAGTCAGCAATGTCATTAAAGTGGCTACAAAGGGGACAGAGATGTCCTTTTCACATGGAGGAGACAAGCAGCGATGGGTATGAGGGCAACAAGAGGAGATTGGCCTTGGTACAAGACAGAAACATTTTACAGGGGAAGCCGTGCTCTCCGAGCGCCTCTGCAAGAGAAGGTATGGGGCTGGCAGCTCCTTGCAGAGCATGGACTCCTCAGCAGGAACGGGATTTCTCTCTGCAAGTCCAGAGGGATCACTTTGTAGTTTTTAATAACCATTCATATCCTAACTGGCTTTAATTCATAACCTCTTCAGAGGTTATTACTTAACCTCAGCCGGTAATTATTTTACTAATTGCTGCTTTCAAAAGTACCACCTTCATATTTACTGGATTTTATGATAAAGGGCTTTAAGTCCATAAACCTTCGCTTTTTGTTCACGGTAGGACAGAGTCCAGTTGCATTCCTCCAGTGCAAAATGCATTATGCAGACCTACCAGAAGGCAATCCCTGCTCCAAGGAGTTTACAATTTTAATCTGTGATTGAACACTTGTTCACATCCTTATCTTGAGGGAGGCAGATTGTACCGGAGCCTCTAAAGCCATTATTCATCCTATTCATGTATTCAAGTGCATGCACATACAAGGGCTGTCCCAAAAGTAATGCCTCCTGTTCTATTATATTGGCCCGTGATGTCAGAGGCAGCTGTTGGTGGGATGGCAGCAGAGGTTGAACCTTCCCACCAACATCCCGTTACACGTTGTTGCCATGTGACAGACGGCAGCAGAGGGGCACTCTGACACAATGGTGTCTGATATGGAAGTGTGAATGAAGCAAAGGGGTGGAATTGAATTCCTCCAGGCAGAAAAAAAATGGCATCCACTGACATTCATGGATGCTTGCTGAACATTTCTGGAGACCAAACAGTGGCTGTGGCACAGTGAGGTGCTGGTGGTGCGTTTCAGCAGTGGTGGCAGTGACAGTGAAGCACCTCCACTGGTGCAGATTGTTATGAGAGCATCATGCAGCTCTTGTTCATTGCTGGTGAAAGTGCACAGCTAATGGTGGCCACTGTTGAAAAATAGTGTTTTGTAGCTGAGAATATGCTCTATCAAATAGTGGTGTTGTGCTCCTTGGACTTCTTGTGGTATCCATGGAAATAAATACAAGGTATTCTTTTCCGAGTGACCTAAATATATTTGCACAACTGCAAGAGGTCACAAGAGCCAAATGACAGCAGGTGGATATAAAGAGAGATAATTGTAACTAATGCAATAAGCAGTGGCTACAGAACAGTAACTGTTTAGCTCTTGCTGAGTATTTTATTGGACATATGCTGGGGACAAAAATCAAGGAGAGAACTGAAAAAGGCAACGTAATGTTTTGTAAGTTTTTAGGAGAGCTTTTCTTCTGCATTATTATGGGAAAACACATGAAAATGTCTGATAGAGATTGGATTAATGTCTTAATTTCTAAGGAGTATTAAGTTACCTTGCACACTGTAGAAACTTTTCTAATTATTAAGTAAAAGGACACAAGCAATTTCAACAAAGCCTACATAAATACTCTAGGCAAGAATTACTATGTTCAAATCCAAGATTCACAATTCAGAAGCGTGTTTAATGCCTGTATCTTGTAACAGGATTCACCATGCAGAGGAAGACATTCATTCCCTATTTTCTGCAGCTTGGCTTTCGTGCAGACCAGGGTCAGACTGATTGAACAAACAGCAGGGTTGGGAATAACAAACCAGGAGAGGTGCAGTGCTGCTGAGGGTGAATGCAATCGCACTCCAGCTGCAGTGTTTGTGGATTATATAACATTATGAACTGAGCAGGATTCTTTTGCAACATCATCCATCACTAAAATGCATTAGAGAAGTAGAAGCTATGAAACAACATAAACGTTTCTTTCTGCTAAATGATGTTACAGACTGTCATTTTCCTACAGATGTGTCAGTATTTTAAAGGGATGCTTAACCGTTGTGGCTAAAACAAACATTGCAGGCAACAGAAATATTAAAAGGCTACAAAGGTTCATTTCTCAGCTTGCAGAGGCCACGCAGCTGAGATCTGTGTGCACAGGACAGGAATTGTCCTTAGCTTAGAAGCACACCAGAACCAGGGAAAGGGGATAGTTTGTTGCACTTTTTCTCTGCTGTATATTTACATTTTAAAATTTATAGTATTTCCCTGTTACCTTACTTCTATGCCTGCATTTTTTTTCCTTTTTCCTTTATTTTTATAGAATCACACAATGTTTTGGCTTTGAGAGGAGACCTTAAAGATGATCGGGTTGCAAACTCCACCAGATCAGGCTGCCCAGGGCAACATCCAGACTGGCCCTTAGCACTCCCATGAATGGACAGCCACGGCTTTTCTGGGCAGCCTGTGCCAGCAGCTCGCCACCTGAACCTCCTCCTTATACATATCTAATCTAAATATACCCACTTCAAGTTTTTAAGCCATTACGTCTTGTCCTGTCTTTACACTCCCTGATTAAGAAGCTCTGCCCATCTTTCCTGTAGGTACTGCAAGGCCGCACTGAGGTCTCCCCAGAGCCTTCTCCTACCAACACTGAACAGGCTCATCACAGGAGAGGTGCTCCAGCCCCCCGAGCACCCTCATGCCCTTCCTTCATATCCCCTCCAACAGTTTTATGTCTCTCTTATGCTGGGGGTCCCAGAGCTGCTTTACCTGCTCTCTCACTTTTCAGGGCAGCACGAGGCACTGACACACTCCACCAGAAAGAAGGCTGTGGTGCAGAGCACTTGTGCAGTCTCTGGCATCTCCCTATTTCATGGTGGTCATTCTCACTTCTCAGCTTCCACATCTGAGGCAGCACAAGGTCACACTCCATTGAAGAGAAAAAAGGAGATCTTTCCACCTACCCAGGGTGCAAGCTTATTTTTGAGGACCATTTCCTTCCCAGACAAGCTTCTCTGCTCTTTTAATACGTGTTCTGGGAATTGCAGCTTTTGCTCACAGAAAGCCACATCAGGGTGATGAGCACTGATGGTTAATTCACCTGAGGCAGCATGCTGGGCTTGCTGAAGGTGCCCTGTTCTGCGCTGCAGAACGAGGACAAGCAGTTCTCCCTCTTGCTGTACCGTGCAGACCTCCTACAATGGGGAGCACAGCGAGATCTGAGATGTGCAGCTGCTGTAGCACAAAATACTGCAACAGCAGTGAGGAAAGCTGCTGCAGTACAGCGGTGACAGCTAGGGACAAACAGGAAGGAAGGAGGTCAAAAATACTTTATGGAGAACAATTTCCAACAGTTGGTTAGCAGCTGAAAACAGGCATTAGAGCTGCTGGTCCTTCATGTACTCATAATCAGCTGTGGCTATGCAGTGCAGCTCAAGAGTTGCCAATACAATTTATTTTAAAATATTCTGAGTGCCGTGCTAAAAATAATGGAAAACAGAATTACCCAGAAGTGCTCTTTCTAATAATCTTTAGAACACATTCACAATGAACACCTTATTTTTAAACTTTTGGAAAACACATTCAAGCAATAGATTCTGTGCAGCAGGGAGGTATTAATTTAGCACTTTAGTGTGAGACTGGTTTTGCTCAGTTAACTTCAGGCTATTGCTGTTTTATTGTGCAAATAAATTAGTCAGATCCTATTAATTACATATCTTTATTTGGTTTTACATCTTTTGTGGAGAGCACTGAGGGTGAACAGAGGCAGCTGAGGCTCACAAATGATGTCAACTGTTTGACACATCAGAACACTTAACTCTATCCTGATCTACTCTTAGCTCCATACCAGAGCATTCTAGAAATGGAAGAAAACATCAAGCCAGCAACGAGGTCCAATCCCAGGCCTGCACATCCCCAGCACTACTGCAGCAGTTTTAATGAGGAACCACAGTGATGCTGAAGGTGTGGGGGGCCGCCATGGCCTTAGGGGACAAGAGCAGCCCCAAAGCATTGCTCTCTGGCCCTCTCCTGGGACTCTGTTCCCATTTTGTTTTTCACTGTTTTTTCCCTTATTTCTGTGCTGTTTTGAATTCTAAATGAATTCAGGTTCTGGCATATGTGAACACAAGAAGCCCTGGCTTTAAGGAAGGTCGAACCCTCACTCTGTGCATGGGGCCAAAGTTCTGCCCGAGACCTCTGTTTCCCCCGGTACGCTAAGGAGCAGAGCACCAAAACCTTTTGATAATCTTCTTATGCAAATAAGAAAGGGCTTAGCATTTCCTGCAGCTGGAGCAGCAGGTAACAGCAGATAGGGAGAATACAGATAACGAGAAAACTTCTGTCTGAAAATGCAGAGCCTTCTGCAGAATCAGCTCAAGCTGATGTCTACAGGATGCTTTCCATCTGTTCCACTGGACACTGAATCTTCTAACAGCTGGCAGCATTCCACAGGTCATACTGGCAGAAGGGAGTAGCAAAAACACATTTTCAGAATTATATCTAATCTTAGAAGTTGGGAATTGCTTAAATATGAAGAATATATTTTTTGATGTATCAGTGGAAGAAAAATCAAGTTGGCAAAACCTTCTGAATTCCCAGAATTTTGAGCTCTAAGTAGAAGCCCTAAGTATATCACTTTCCCTGCTTTTAACCCCTGCTAAATGAGCAAGAAAGAAGCCGGCCCTTGTACAACTTTGGGCTGCAGCAGCTGCTAAATCCCTCTCCTCTAACAGCTTCCACCACTGGAGCAAAGTTACTGTTTTTAAACGCTGCTCAGCACTTAGCAAAACTAGAGATTAATGGTTTATAGTTTTCATTTGTACTTCCATTAGAAACAAGAAAAGCAACCAAGCAAATATCCAATTACCACTGTGAAAGGCTTTCCTCTGGTTTGCTATAGGATGGCCCAGGCAGCACCTTCTGTGTTTTTCAAAGGAAAGACAAAAATTGTTCCCTGCAGCAAACTTGCCATCATCTCTTTCCATCTCGGCTGTCCTGAATTTTAAAGGCAACATTTTTTTCTGGTAAGCTTATTTCTTCTGTTTATAGGAAAACAACCAAACCATTTTATACACCCATCCTTTCCTGAAGTTACAAAAACTAATGGAGAACCTCTTTCTGATGCTTCTTCACATTTTAATTTAGTCATAATGAAAAGTACTTATATTAATGGCAAATTTCCTTCATATAAAGGAAGCTGAAAGCAGTGCTGATCGGAAGACTTGGTCCCACTGTCCCACCAAGCAATTGGGATTAGGACGAGAACACCACGCATGGGGCACATGATGGTTTGAAGGGAGATGTCCAGGCTCGCTCTAACTGCCCGCTGGAAGCGATCGTTCATGCCCGAGATGTCTCCGTGTTTGTGTGACAGGGGCTGGGCACAGCCGATTACTTCCAGTTGACATTTTGCTATTGTTTTACGTAAGAGGCCAAGTGAGGAAAAGCAGTGCAGGCAGGTGATGCACTTCTTGCACTGGAGAAAGATTTTAACAGCTTTTTCACTTCATACAATTGCTCATGGATATCAGACAGATAAAGAGATCACTTTGATCATTTCTGATGTGGATGACAGCAGTTATATCAAAAGAGATGGAAATTTCATAGGAGCATTATGGTGGGAATTAAACACCAACGGTCCATCCAAAGGAAAATGCTGTTTAAACACCCGCCCTGTGACGCTCACACAGCGTTTGGCCACAGGGGCCCTCTCCCAACCAGGACCTCGTGTGACAGCTGTCGCACAGCCCTGCCTACAGCAGCTCCCGAGGGGCAGCCTGAGCTCCATGCACAGGACAGAATTGGAGCAGCTGCTGCTGCGATGGGACTGAGAAATCCTGTCTCAAAATGGACTTGGTTTCAGCTCCTAACCTGGAAGATCTGTTCAGGTAACCTTAACATTTTGGTGAGGCTATCAAGAAAAAAAATCCCAAACTGAAATATAACAAAATACAAAACCTTGTGCAAAATTTGCTACCTTGAATCAAGGGTGGTAAGAGATGTGAGCCTTAGATGGCAAGACAGCTGTGTTATTCTGCCTTCCTCCAAAGCAATCAAGATGATCCCACGTAACTCTGAGCAACCTTTTAATTATTTTTACCCTAACTGACACCAAACTGCCAGCAATGCCAGAACACGACACTGATGTTTAGAATGCCATAGCCGTGCAGGAGCCCCTGCAGCTCCTTCGGCAGCACAGAGATGCCTCCTGTTCCAAGGGTTCTCTCAAGCCTCCCCTAAGTCCAGCAGAAGTTCCCAGCACCTTACACAGAGTAAGATCTGAAGGGAGTGGGAACAAAACCAGAAAATGCAGGTTAAAAATACGAAGGGAGGATGTTTCTAAGCCAAACTGCCTTTATTTGTCTCAGTATCGCTCAGGTTCTGACAGCCACACAAACACAGCAGAAACAATGCATCCAGGCTGAAATTTTCACCTTTAAAAAGCAGCAAAGGGCTTCTGTACAAATATTGATTTCTGTAAACAGATTTCCCTTTCATTAACTGCTTCAAAAAGTCATTTTACACCAAGTGTGCTGCATTAACTCCAAATATCATTTGTCACACCGGACAATACCAGTGCTCATATTGACTTTTTCCCAGCTGCTCCCTGTAACCACAGAGCTTGTCTTACTTAAGTGCTGCTCCCACCTTTACAGCACAAGCAGGCGGAGATGTGCATAAAGATGGACCTCACTTTATTTCCATTATAAGAATATATTTTGCAGGGAGACCAATTTAAAACACAGCAGGGTGATATTATTGTGCTTACTGTGAAATAACCAAAGCAAATATTCAGAAAATTCTGTTTTCAAAACTTCAGCAATGATGTCGAGTAGAGACAATTATTACGCAAACAACATTCCTATCTGAGCACTAAGCAGATCTTGATGCAAAACTTTGGAATGTACTCAGAGATGTGGGCACGTGCACGGTGTTCAGCTGCGAGAAGTCTCCTCATGCATTATGTGTATGCCTGGGAGCTCTATTTGGGGGCCAACCCAAACGCGAGGCACAAGAGAAGCAACTCCAGTGTCACCATGTGCACGTGGCTGAGCCAAAGGCCAGGGGGTGGCTCATGACTGTGAACTTGTGCTCACAATCAAACCTGGCTCCTGAAGCCTCTGACATGGTTCAGAGAGAACAACAGGGCAGTAATGGAAGAAACAAGAAAATCAGCCACGAGGATGATGCCTATTTGCGGATGCCTGTAGAAGTGCTGGAGCTGTTATTACAGAATGTGTTTCTCACACAATATCAGTATCTCTAACAAAACATTTCAGGATTTCAAAGATGAGTACAAAAATATTATTAGTGCCTCCTGCAAACGTACAAGCAGCAAAAAGGTGGCACTTCCCACACAGAAGGAGTGAAGAACCTGCGGGCAGTGTCTCTGAGCCCTCCTACCCTGGGGGGAAGCATTTTGGTGAAGGAAACGTTAACCTCAACTTATGTGTAGCTTAACAATTGGTTTTCAATTGTAAAAATGTATGAATTTTTTTCTTTAATGCCAAAATTCTCTTTACAATTACACCTACATGATGGATATGAGCTGGAGAGAGAGTCTGGTTGCTACAGGTTTGAATTAAAAGTAATCTGTGATTAGGGAACTGAAGTGGAGCTACATAATGAAGAAGAAAAAGCCTGCCTCAGGTGTGGCTTTGAAGTGATTACGGAGGTACCATGTAACAGGGAAGGGTCTCCTTCAACATACTGTCATCAGAAGTTAATGGGTTGTAAAGAATGGAACTTCATAAGGAAAATGATTTCCATAATGCCAACAGTTTGTTAAAAAAGCCCAAAACTATTTCACTTGTGGTGACACTGAAGTAAAGGTAAATCATTCTGTGCATTAGGCAGTATCATTTCAATAGGTTGGGAGGGAAGGATTATTTTAACAAACTAATAAAGTGATACAGATGATACAATTAGGTCAGTAAAGTCAGAAAGATTGAGTTTAATTATCCTATCCAATACTGCATACTGTGCAACCAAGTGTGTTAATTGAAAACTTTCAGCTATATGATTCCAGGATGTTAAAAACAACAACATAACATGTACTTGGATGCTAATAATAATAATATGTAAATAGACATAAATTTTAGCAATCAAGGCCACTGGAGTACAGTGGTCATTAAATGCACAATAAAAACAACTCAACAGCGTGGGTGCAGAAAGCCAATGAGATGCTGGACGCTCTGCAGGAGCTGCTTATGCAAATTTAGGTAAAGGCTTGCAGCACTGAACTTAGAAGCCACAGTGGTCCTGGTCTGTGGTTTTTAGTACAGAGAAGCCGCCTTTCTCTACGTCTTTTCTCTCATTCCTAAACTTAGTCCCCGCACTACCTCACAAATGCTGAGACTTTACAAACTCTGCTGCACAATCTTTTCCTCTCTTGCAAACTGTCTGAAGCACCAAAAGTCACTCATTCACAGTCAATCCAAATTCCAAAGACAAATTTATCGAAGATAAGGTTTTTCCTTGTAGTGCAGACCTCAAAAATTATTCATTAGGAAGGAAGAACAGTTCTATCATATAAAATATTAATTGGTTTAGATACTCTTTAAAATATAAGGGTCTGATGTGAGATCCAGTACATCCGAATGTTAGATTATACTTGTACAGAGCACAGAGATAAAAGCTAAGACATATATTCCTCAAACATGAAGAAACTCAGTTATCTTCTGATTCTGAAAAAATCCATTACTTATGGTGTGATTTCAACTACAACATATTAAACTAAAATATCGCACTATATTGTTATACAGTCCTATTGCCTAAATATAATTTCTAGTGCTTGAAAATTTTCACTGTGAAAAAGAGTTTCACGTTATCAGCACAGTTATCATACTTGGCACTCCACACTCCTGTAGTCATTTCTTACTGTACTCATTTGATGCAAGGCATCAAGGGTGCTACTCAGAAATTAAACACAAGAAAGCTTTGCTTCACCCTATAGAACACACTGGTAATAGAAAATGAGAGAGTGCAACTACCACAAAGACTTGAAAAGGAAAACCAGGACAGTTTCATTTACTATAATCCCTTTTAAATGGACTTTTGAATTCTCAGTTCAGCTGTCATTGACTTTCCTGGCTTATTCAAAGTCTGTCACAAAGAAGTTATAAAGGAAATGAAATGCAATCAACTTTCTGGTACCTAGATGGAGAGAGGAGGTATGCAATACTGCACTGAGAGAGGCTGTAAGTCTCACTTCTAACATGAGCACCTGAGTGCTTGAGCTATCAAATTTGATGGTGTGAATATCACATCTCTCCTAAGAAGTTAACAAGCCTGTTTTCTCCAAATCATATGTATATTTGGATATTTAGAATAGGCATTTTCTCAATGCTTGTCACGAGCAGTGACCAGACAGACATGGGTATGACCAGTAACCTATCAGCAGTCTGTCAAAGATCACTACAGGGTACCTGTACAACATACAACGTATTTACTGCAAGAAGTCTTTCACAGTGAGCCTGGAAATACCAAAACATGGTATTCAGAGTTAAGCAGCATAATCTGAGCATGTCACATAGATGAGACCACCTGTTTTTCCACATGGAGAGCGCACAGCAAAGGTGCAGGGGCATCAGGTCCAGCCTGGCCTGACTGCGGCTGGAAAGGACCCTGCGCTGCTCCTCCTGGGGGAAGGACTCCTGAGACCAACACCTTGAGGGAGGGCCAGTGAGATCATTAGGAAAATGTCACAGCCTTGGTAAGAAGATTCAGGAGTGGCTAAAAGCACCCAGCAGCATATTACAGGATAAAACTTCATATTCAGAATGCAGAAACTTTGACAACACAGAAATTCGTTTTTCTTTAACTCAATACTGAAGTAAAATAGTTGGCACACATAAGGAAACAACAACCAAATTAAGATTGATATATTGCTCAAATACATGTGGCACAAGAGAGTCACAGAAACCTCCAAAACCTTTCTCACCACCTTGAAATGTCCAACACCATTCAAGAGCACCTGGCTTCCCCTAAAAGCAAAGGGAGGAGCACATTAACTAGAGTTAAGGCTTTCAAGGATTTTGATTCTTGCCAATTCACCTTACCAGAAAATAAATTTCAGACGTTTATTATTGACATGCAGCGTTTTAGGTTACCTAGAAAAGCCAATAAATCAATTCTGATAGATTGAAAAAATCTTTGCTAAGGTATTTTGATACCAGCGTATCTTTTTAGTTTGAGAGGAGCAGACAGGGCTTCTCTAGTGAAGGTGAATATGACAGTGAAGAAGGTAAGCTAAAAAGACACGTGCCCAGAAAAAAAAATATTTCTATGTTTTAATAAAACATTTGAGATTTGAATGGGACAGGTTGTAGGCTGAGTATGTAGATGTTAGAGGCAGAAAATCTTCCTTTAAGTCCTAGAACAAAGATTTCCTCTTTGTCCCATAAGGAATGGTAAGCATCCACCCAGTTTCAGACACCCAACACAACGTCCATCCACAGCACCCACTAACCCCTAGGATGTTCTCGGTGCCCAAGGAGCTATGTGCTGACAGCTGCAATATTTAGGCTAACAATACAACAGTTATCCCAACACTAAAGAGGAAGGTCTGAAGGAAAAAGGTTATGCATATATTGCTTAGTCAGCTTGTGTGCTCCAAAGATCAGTTCAGTGCAAATCTTGTCCCCTCATCTTTCTGAGATATGGCCAGGGGCATTGCCAGGCTGATCTTTACACGTTTCCTTCTCTCAAGGAGGTGTTCACATGGGGGATGGAGGTGGAGGCACTGACACAGCCTTGGAGCCAGCACGGAGGGCATCACTCGGCTGGGTACTGGCGCAAGGCAGTAGCCTTGGAGAGACTGTGTCAAAGGCAGGCAGGGGGTGTTATCTCCAAAGCTATTAAATTAGAACACAAAATCCTAAGCAAGAACAACATAACTCTTCAAATACAAAACACAAATCTTCTGATTGGAAAACAAATCCTGTCTCCCACGCCGCCCGCTATGTCCTTGTGAAATTGTCCTTCCTCCAGCCTGGCTCTCCAGTGTACCTGCCACAGCTCCGAGGCTACTGCTGCTCTTGCAGTCGCTGCAGACCCTGGCAGCAAGCCAGTCCTGCCACTGCCACCTGTGCCCCCAGCTTTGCTGCTTGGTCTGCTCCCAGCGCTTGCCCTACACCACTCCCTGTGGGTCCCTCCACCCCAGCCCTACACCCCAAACTGACAGATAAATCAGTCACAGCATCCAAAGTGCTCATCCTTGGAAAATGGAGAATGGAGGAGCTAGAGAAAATGGGCAAGAGGCAGCGGGGATGAGCTGAAGGAAATGTTTCACAGGGAGAACAGTCAATCACTGAACAACCTCCCCAGGGATAAGGTGCAGTTCCCATCACAAGAGGTTTGTAAGATGCAACTGGATGAAGTGCTGGATAATCTCATGAAGTGAATATATTTCCCAGGAAAAAGCTAAGCTTTTCCTCTTCAAATTTTGTCCTAGGAGCCAGCAGAAACCCAATACTGTTTTGCCTTTTATCTGTCATTTTCACTGGAAGGTTTTATTAGCTCAATTAGCAGAGCTATCCATACTGAAATTTCTCTTTCTGTTATCACTTTACAGCTCTTGAACATAAAATTCAGCAGGCAGAAAGACTTTGAGATGAAATTTATGGCAAGATTGAGAATCCTCCAGTCTTTACTTTTAACTTTTTAGGATACACTAAATAGTATATAAAGATTCTTATTCCATGTGAAGAGCTCAAAGTGAAAGACTTATACAGATCTTGCCCACACAATGGGGCAGCTGTAGGTCAGTTCACCTTCACATGAAGTGCCTATACACAGTTTGTTGTCCAGCATTACCTTTTGCTCGTGACGACAGAGATTAGTCTATCTCTGAGCTGTCCTCACGATACCTCTCCTTCTCTATCCATGTTGCAGAAACTGACTTTGGCAAGCGTTGGTACCAATGCGTGGGCACAGAAAGCATCATGCGAGCACTCAGGAGCTGCATGTCTCAGCACACGGGCACAGGGACAGCATTATGGAAACAGCCAGCATTCAGTGACACCCATGTATACTACTCCTGCTTTGCTGCAACAATGTAATCTCATGGAATAAGGAAGTTTTTCACTGTTTCCTTCATTATTGTTCTATTAACACACATTACCTTTTATTCTGCCCGAAATAGTATTGACTCATACCTTTCCTTAACGGCAGTGTTAAGATGCAAATGAACTATTCTCCCTGTAGCATCTGAAAAGGAGTAAACATTTCCCACCCAGGAAAGAGTTTCCTCCCAAAGCTGGGAGGGACCCTGCCCACCACAGCTCCAGGCTCAGACAGCAGCCCACCACAGAGGCTGCCTGTATGGCCTGGGCATTTAGCACATGGCAGCAGTGAGGACCATGTTCCTGAAGTTTTCAGAAGCTGTTCTTTGTGACTGCAGAAACTGAGCATCAATGACCTTCTCTGCACTCTCCTGCAAGGCCAATGGCAGTCAGAGAGCTGTCACGTAGGAAAGGACAGCAATTCCTTTTCAGTCTCCCCTTCCAAATCCATCAGTTTATACCCACGTACTCTGTTTCCTCAAAGCTTCCAGGACAGAAGGTTGAGGGATGCAACTTAACACTCCCTGTCTTGGTGCGTCCCCACTAACACAGCTCCTCGAAGCATCACACTTCAAGAGCGTGCTTCAGAAGAACTGCAGACACAGCCAACTGGACTGTTCAGTGTGTCCCAAAGTGCCAAAGTATTACTGAAGGAGACAAAAGAGATAAATTAGATGAGTCAAATTGGCCCTTAGTAAATACACACAACTTTTTTGCATAAAACAATGTAAGTAGAGGGTATTTGGTATTTAGTGCCAAGTGTCTATTTTCAGCATTTGTTACCACTACAGAACAGTGCTCATCAGCAGGACCTGTGAACTTGCAAATGCACTGTATACACGAATGCTAACTTTCAACAGCAAGGTCTAAAAGCAATAGCTATTCATTTTGTATCTATATTCAAGAAATTATGGTGCAAAAGAACAGTCAAGAGGACCTCTACTTATCTGAGGTCTAAAAATTCTGCATTGGAGGACTGACCCATCAGTGTTGTTTCTGTAAAGTGTGTATCATCTCTCACACTTTAAATCAGCAAATTACTGTATCATTACTCTTGTGTTTGTCATTCTGAGCACTTCATCTCAGCAGAGGAAGTATTTCTTTCTTTGACAGTGGCTGATAATGAATGTATTCTCGTAAAAGCATTTTGCAAGGGTCAGTATGTTACCTGTTATAGAGGGATTCTTAAACAGCTTTTCTGCACATGGCAAAGAGAGAACGTGCTTGTGCTGCTACTGAATCATATCCACTCCAGGAAATGACTCTGGTTCCTCTACTTATGGTGTGAAAGAGACAGCAGGAAAGTGATCAGGTCAGTACCTAGCGTGGACCAACAAATCAGTTGTACAACAACACAAAAATTGTTAACATGATACAGCACTGAAAGACATCATGTTTCTCTGCATCTCCCATTACCACCCACCTGCTGCACTGTACCAGAATGGAGAGGTCAGTGTCTTCATTTCATCAAAAAGATCAATCCATGATTTGTATTGCATTATGCTAACTGTGTTATGTCTTCTGCAGGTTGGTCACAGCTTTATTTGAAAACAAGGTGTATATGGTAAACAGAAATATCAGTCCTCTACGCAGGAGTTTCTTTCATATTCTACTATCATAGAATGTCTCTAACTAAACTGCAATTCTGACTCAAAATCTGATTGGTTGTTTTTCTATTCTGAATCTACAGATTTTCCTCTCAAGTGCCTCTACTTCCAGAGCTGATTTTCTAACCACATTTCAGAAGTCATTTAATTTTTCCATCAATTAATAATGTGTTATTCCTTTCAAGCAATGGGCTTAAAAAGAGAATAGCTTCAAAGACTTTTAGTTTTGAAAAGCTGAAAGACTGATGAGAACACAGCGCCCCACTTCTAACCCAAAACTACACACTTGAGCTGATAAACTCTGTGTTGGCAAAAGAAAACAATTCAGAAGAACAGACATTAGCGAATAAAGCAGGCTGAGAGAATTGATTAATTCCATTGACTCAGAGTAGCACTACGTGCATTTCACATTCTTCCAGAAACAAGACTTCTTGGGTTGGAACTCCCATGTGTAGAATACCATTACGTTCAGAAACAATGTGTGCCTGAGCACACAACTGCCATCTCCACCTGCAAACACTATGAAAGGCTTTCCAAGCGGAAGCTTGCATCAGCTGAGATCACAGATCTGAACAGCTTTTTCTGATGTAAAAGAATATTAACCTCGTATGCAACCAGATACCAAAGCTTGCTGAAAATAGAAGCCTGATTTACAAGAGAACAGGTATTTCCATTGTGCAGTTGTGCCTCCCTTCAGCCAGTGTTAATGGATAGGGTGGCAAAATGCACATCCCCCCAAAAGAACTTTTAAGAGCTCTTGGCAAATTCTTCTGATACAAATGCTCTGCGGACACCACCATCACATGCACAATGACCAGCTGATCTTCAGAGCCAAGAGACCAACATTTAATCTAGCAAGTTTAAAGAAACAGAACTGAAACAACAGCATCAATCGTCAGCTGAATCTCTCTTTCTGTGAATAAAAATCAATGATAATCCTGTCTCTAACTTCTGAGGTTGTGTTCTATAGACATATTACAAAGACTCTGAAAGCTAATGGAGCCTGGAATATGAGCTTCATCCTTAAAATGATATGTAACATAATTACACATGATGTTCTTCTACTGTGATACAAATTTACAGGAGAAGTCTGACTTCTGTATAATTGCTTATTTGACATAAGTGTCTGTGTAGCTGAAATCACACTGAGCTTTCAGCTTGTCAAATATTTTTGGCTTTCCACCTGTGAAACATTAGAACTGAACTGACTTTCTCACATCAAATTGATCCAACTAAGATGGACCCTTCTCATCTTCTTGGCCTCAGTATTGCTTCCAGCCACGCACAGGGGCTGAATGCACTGGGATCTGCACTGTCATCCTGAGGGGTAACTGAGCCATCAGCACACCAAATCCCAAACAGAGAGAACCAGGTTTCTCAGCACTTCCCAGGCAGCAGAGGAAATCTCATCGCACAAGGGCAGCATTTACACAATTCAAAAGTAAAGAGTGAGAAAGGTACCGAGCTCTGGGGCATAACTTCACCTCTTGCACATACACAAACCATATGTCACCTCCCTGCGCACAACATCCGCTCTTACAAACTCCACCTTCACTGAATGGGTGATTATTTGTATTCACATGGCACAGAGAACCTGCAACAGAACAGCAGTGGCCCAAAGCCTGAAGCAAGTTGGAGAAGCATCCTCAGCCAGCCATCAGCTCCTCCTCAGCAAGGAACTTGCCTTATGAGTGCACTGTCTCCACAAAATCAATCTAAGATCAAACAGACTGGTACCTGTAGCCAAAGATCAGCATATCCTCAGCATCCAGGATGACTTCGCAGGGCTTTTCTTTCCCCTAGTTACAAATATTACAGCCAGAAGGCTCTGAGCATTGGTATATGAGCACGCCACACCATCCAAATAACCAAGTTTAAACATTCTAAATGCTTATTTCAGTGTGCTGCTAAGTTGGGAAGGGCTTTCTAGTTTAAATTAAAAGCAAGGACAAAATGAATAAAGATTATTCTGAGTTCATGAAGATGAATTTAGTTGGATTAAGGGAACAATTTCAGAGCAAGCATGCAAACCTCTAACAATAGCTAAGACTCAGCTATATCACAGCAAAAACAAACCCAGTGCCACAAAATCAGTGGAAACTAGCTTTAAAAAAGACAGTGCGAAAAGAAGATTGAAAAAGGTGAAAACCAATAGCAATGAAGGTGAAAATGAAAGCCACATACTCTGTCTTTTCATGCACATAACTCACTGCACAGAAAATAGATTATCTCCTACCACTGGAATGGCTCAGTGCCTTGAGGAAATGCAAAACAATTACTGTTTCAGAATAAAAAAGACCACAGGACATGAGGAGGAATACTCTTCCAACAACAAAAATTAAAAAGAAGAACAAGTGGGGAAAGCCTTACTGCATACAAATGAAAACAGGCAGGAAAAGGACGTCACATTGACAGTGAGAAAGACAAACACAGCCAAGCAGACCTGCAGTGAAGCGGGGCAACACAAAGACTTATGGATCCATGTTCTCACAAGAACAATGCGAGCATTATTCTGAGTGAAAATCCTGCCCACTCGAGCAAACAGCCCCTGCAAAAAGCCAAGGAACATCTTATTAAGCTGTACCTGTGCCTTGTTCAAAAGAAATGAGTTTCATAATGCATGGCAACAAAGGAAAGGTTGATCCCGATTTTTCATTGTTATTACAAATTTGAAACTACTTCACAGAAGCCATTGAAATTATTGTACAGAGACAAAGACTCAGCAGATGTAAAATGATGTTCAGGTTCAGGAGGAAATGCAGACTCCCTATTCTTAATTCTCCTGCAGCAGAAGGCCTTTTGTTATTGGCACAAGGAAGGAAAATACAAACAGCAAATCAATTTTGCCCATTTTTCAAGTTATGATTAACATAAAGCAATTTCCACTTTTTTTTTTTTCCTTCCATCACTGTTTTGGTGTTTATAGAACTTCCAACACTGAAATAACATCATGGGATGAATAATTTAAGGACGAAATGACACATGAATGGCACTACAAAGTTTGCTTCTCAAGCAGGAAAGCTGACATCTCTCAGAAGGCAGCTGAGTCACCTAGTGTATAAATAACCCTGTCAAGAGAATAACTTTGACTCGCTGCAAAATCACGCAGCCAAGTCAAGAAGGTGGGGAACACAGCAGACAGTGCGCTAGCCGCTCCCTTTCCCTACAGCATCTCAAACACCATCACCTCTGTCAAGCAGCAAAACTATGCATGAAAACAAATACGGTGTTTCCAGCAGCAGACATCAGTTTTCCTGATAATCCATTAAATCTATCATGATTTGCAAACCCTTGTTGTCCTAACAGTTCCATCTAAGTGGCCATCCGTGTGCCACTTAGAAACAGCCTTATGAAATGGCTGGATGGAGTCGTATACAAACCTGGTGAAGGGAAGCAGTGAGAAACACCCCAGCCAGTAGGATTTGTGGCTACACAGAGATGACTTGCACTACCTTATCTGAAGAAACCAACTAATATCTTCCTCAGCTCTCAGTTCTTGTGCTGGAAATCATGATGCAGTATGTAGTGATGGTGCACAATACCTGGAAACACTGAAGATTCACTCTTCATCTGTAATGCAATCTGCGAACACCCTTACAGGCTTTGATGGTGACTTCAATTCTCAGCTACATCAGGTTCCTTTAATCAGCAGAAATAAATGTGAAGAGGGATATAATTCATGGCCAAATATTTTCATATTCCTTACTCTGAGCCAGCCAATGTAAAAATGCACACGTAAGTAATGACCAGCAAATGTATACCCTCACAACATCGACCTTCTCTCAAACTGTCTTATCCTTTTTCATCTTCTACATCTGGAGCACGTAATGCCCAACTCACTGCAAAGTATCTTCCTGAAAATGCCCACTCTTGCCAGAGGAAAAAGAAAAAAATAAAAGAAAACCTCCAGAGTAAAAAATAATCCACATTTCCCTATGGGAGTGATGTGAAGAGAGATTATATCTCTCTTTCTTATGAGTGTAGCAGCGATATTCATTCATTTTACACATTTTCATTTTCTTTTCCCTTTTAATTCTCTTTTGACAGAGGCAACAGCAAAGGTCAAGTTATCTGCTGAGTAATGAAACCCTCCTGCCTCAAAAACAAACAAACTTCCTCTGGGTAACAATGGTTATTATTCTTCTTTCACCATCACCTTCCTTTCTCCTCCCCATCCATATACCAGATGTTTTCTCAATTCTTCACTCACTTTTACATCCTTGTAATTCATGGGTTCGGATAAAGAATAGAAAAGGGGATACAGAAAAATAAAGAAAAAACATACTGCTGTTTTCCTTCTCCTTGATTTTGTAAAGAAACTGTAGAGAAAAAAATGGTTTCATATTATTAAAAAAATGTCATTGTATTATCAATACGGCAGATAATTTTAAGGATGGAAATGAAGATTAACTTCCCTAGCACACATTACAATGTATTGTAATGTGCTGACATTCCAAACAGAGTAAACGGAAAGAATGAGCTGGCAGGGCTGCTCTCTCAGCAATGGGCTGGGAGATCGTTTGCAGCTGTGATGCCACTGGGCATTCATGATTTCTGCATTACATCCTTCTGAGGAGCACGCTGGCTGGGAGCACAGTATTGTCTTTCACATTTATCTCCCTTTCTGAGAAGCCAGTCTAGTGCCTCTGAATACAAATGAGGGGGTATGATGAAAATAAGTTTGTCTGGCATTGTGAGTCAACTGTGAATGACTAACAATCAATGAATAAGCCAGTGGGTGTTTGATTACATGGCATATATGTTAGCTTTTTGATGGCTAACCTCTTAAAGCATATTTCCATCCCCTTGGCTCTCTAGGAGAGGATAAACTTTTCAAGGTAGCGCTGTCTGTCTCAGCATCTGTTTGCATGGTGTCCAAGCAACACAATCAGTGTTCTCCAATTGGTTCCTAATGTGAAACTGAACACTCATTTCCTTTCATTACCACACAAACAAACAGTTAGTGTTTATTCTTCCACTCTCTTGGTAGGTAGAAGGCTCACTGATTGGATCCCCTGTTAGTTGCTTGCTCTGACAAAAGAATTGTCTTGCTGGATAAGAGAGAAGCAGGAAACTCTCACCTCAGCAGTTGCATTCTTGTTTACATTCTCTTCCACAAATAATTTTATCTGGATACTTTTTCCTCCAAAAGAGATGCTTGATGAAGGCAAGTGAGATCCTTACAGAGTCCTTCAGCTGTAAACAGCGCTGTCTTCACCTTGTAACTTTGAGGACATCCTCCTGAGTTAGCAGTTATCCAGCTTCTAAACTGAAGACCCACTCTTTAAAATGAGGTACTGTTTGGAAAAGTCTCTGCAGTGTTTCCACTTAGCATCTCTTTAAAGGAAGCATTCTCAGGCTGGCTGGCTCTCAGAAGAACCTATGCTGGCTCTTTGGCACATCATAAAGTTTCTTGTTACCACAGTGAAAGTAACATATTTCCTGTTTCTTCTTCAAAAAGCAGAATACAGTGTAACTTCATGCAGTTTCTCCTGGAACTAACCTAACCAAACGTGTCAGTAGAAGATCTACTTTCCTAAGAAAAGTACTTAATTCAAGGGCCACATAAGAAGAAAATTAAGAGCTAATCCAGTTAGAGACATCAAGTCCCCAAGCCACCCAGGCTACAGTAAGCGGAACATTCAGCCCTGATGGAAGCTGCTGTGGGCCAGCACCCAGACAGCCGAGCTCCAGAGCCCACACTGTTCCCGTCCAGGAGAGAAATGGACAGATCTCTCCTGCTGGGAGCAGAGCTGCAAGAGACTCTGCTTCCTTTGCCAGGGCCACCTGCAAGTCCTCTGGCCCTCCATCTTTCTTGCTCCTGCCTCCACTTCTTAGTGCTATTGTCCTTTTTATTCTGTAGCTCTGCTTTGTAATTGTTTGTATTATGTATATATTACTCAATACACTGGGGTTAATATGGAGCTAAGTATATAATGAAACTAAGTTCACTGAACTTTGCCTCCTTTGACTATTCATTGCCTTCTTATATGTATGCTGAGAATTTTAACCTCTTGAGAAGTTATTCAGCAACTTTCCTCAGTTTCACTTTATCATTTTTATCCGTACATTCACATTATATTGCAGAAACGGTAACCTGTATCTCCTGCTTAAAAGTCACCAAGTCCTTCAAAGAGGGTTTTGAAAGGGACTTTTAATGATTTGCTTGAGCATTATAGCATAATTCCTACTTCCAAGAGAAAAAGCAAAGGCAGGGATGACTGAAAAAGTGAGTGCAGACATTTCAGGTGTAATCACTGCAAATTCTCATTTTAACTAAAATGAATTGTTGTTTACCATTACGTTAGCCATACCTCAACAATTTGAATGCTGAAGTGACCATATCCCACCCAAATTCCTGTACTGCAATGTGCACACATTACTGTGTACCATCGCAGCAGCACTGGCACTTACATGCACTCCGCAGCAGAAGGAACAGCCCCAGCAACTCACAAAGCAGCCCAAGCAGCAGGTGAGCACTGCTTTTGGTACTTACAATAAAGGTATTACCTCATCAAGGCAGTATCTAAACAGAATGACTGTTTGGACTAAGGCTTAATAACAAGTATCAATTCAGATACTTGTTGCCTGGATGGGCACTTTTCATACAATGGGCACCTGGTCTACGGTAGATGACTCTGGGCCCACGAATCTGTTTTATACAGCAATCAAACCTGAATGGCTCCAGATGACGGAAGGAAGTACAACTGCATCCCGTCACAGGTCTCCAGAGCCAACTTTGTACTTCGGTACTTTCGCCTTGCAGTTCATTTTATTTCTTTTACTTTAATAAAAGGGAATTTGGGACCTACAAAAACATTTGCATTTTCCAAACAGGAGCAGTCCAATGAATCTATTATAGATTTCGACATCTTCATCTTTTCTTTGCCTCTTGTGATAAGACTCAGTGCCAAAAAAGTTTTCTCTCAAAGGAATATCCCATAAAAAATATGCAAGGGGAGTTTATTCCATGTTTTAAAATTAGAAATGCATTATTTATGGGATCGTTAATTATACATTTTGGATTTATAACCGAGATTTGAAGAAAAGCACAATATTTGAACGTACGTAATTGCTATCACACTGTACAATCTCTCTTTCTTATTAAACACAGAGCCCATTTCCTCCTTGTATGAATATTTCATTCTGAATATGTGCTCCAGCTACTTGACAATTTCTTCTCTTCCATTTCAGTCCCTGTTTTGAAAGAGGGCAACTCAGACATGAGAATTTCCCGCTGATATAATCTAGTTCTATTCCTCAAGCAAAATAAATTTGAAGTGCAATGTCTGAAAGAGAAACCTCCCCCTTCAAACACCCAGATCCATGGCCTCAGGGAACTGCAGGCTGCTTGATGCTTGACTGCGTGCTGGCTGCAGGCTTCACAGACCCACACTCAGCTCCCTGTGCTACCATACATGGTTTAGGAGTGGGAGATGACACCTCTACTCCTTCATCTTCCTGTGCTTCCTCTCTCCATTTGTAAAGCAGGGAAACCATCCCATGCAGCTATAACATGGTCAAACCAAGGCAGTGCAGCCACAAGAGACCAAAGAGGGGAGGTAAATTCAGAAGCAAGCGTTCATGACCAGCTGCTATACTGTTGCTGGGAGCAAAGAATCTGATATTCTGCTACTGTTCTAGTTTTAATTTCTCCAGGTTTAACTATGTCATTTAACAGAAAAATTTTTGTCTGACTGAGAAAACAGGATCCTTGGTGTATTTTATGCTTACTTCATTCATAGCAAAGATACTGAAATTCCCATTTTAGAGACTGAAAACTCTATTTCATTATTAAGATGTATGCACATCATGGCCCTAACAAATCTCTATTAAACTGAGGATTAGGCAAGGGCTGGAACAGATAGTATATTTTCATTCAATCTCCTTTAAAATAATGATGCATGCAACTTCATGTCATTACTCTTTAATGTTCTTAAGCCTATTTAATCACACAGTAATATTCCAAAAAGGAAAAGGGAATTATTTCCACATTTAATTTTCATCGCAAAAGTGATTGTGGTTCTTTCCATGGCAGATAAGCAGCTAAAGCTGCTTGGTACCTTAACTGGGATATGACTGCATTAGCTCTGCTACATTACAGCCGAGCTAATGAAACAAAGCAAAATGATTAGCTTCAGACTCCTCGGAGTATTTGAAAGCAACATCTGGCTTGCTGGGAGGGACCTCTGTGGAGGTAACAGTGTCACAGACACTGTACCTGAATATGTATCAAATCTGGCCTCTGTGGCAGAGCCCATTATACAGAACCATAGAATCGCTGGGGTTGGAAAAAACCTTCAATATCTCTAAGCCCAACTGCCAACCTGATCTACCAAGTCCCATCACTGATCCCTGTCCCTTACTGTCATATCCACATATCCCTTAAATACTTCCACTTCCCTGAGCAGCTCATTCCAGTGCTTCACTACTCTCACCATGGAGAAATTCTTCCTCATACCCAAACTAAACCTCCCCTGGCACAACCTGAGACTGCTTCCCACTGCAGCCTCCAACGGCTCAGACCTTGTTCCCGAAGGAGCAGTAGAAGGTTACAGCCCTGGTATTCCTCTCATGTGAGGTGACAGTGAAGAAGGAATGGCTAAAAGCCAAGGGCAAATGTGCCCTAGCACAGTCAGCTGTGCCAGCTCATGCAAAGGCAGCTCCTATCCCCTCAGCTGAAAACAACACGTAGGTTCTGTCCCCATCCTGCATCACTTTGCTCGCCACCAGTCTACCCTAGCATTACATGAACACTGGTGCAGGGATGGAGATGTAGCAGAAGCTCACAAGCAGGATTATCCCTTTGGCACTTAGCAGTTTCCATCAGTAGCAACACGAAGACCCACCCAAGCCCCTGCCTCCAGCGCAACCACATTCTCGTCCTCTCTGCCACTCACTTCCTTGAATCCACACTTGAAGCATCTCACTGAAATAAACAACCTTTCTCTGTGGGGTCTGCCAGCCCGATAGGGAGCAACAGAAGCTGCGCTGTTGGGAATGTATGCCAGCCACCTGCCAGCCAAACTCCCTTTGTGGTCACCCTTTGTAATATGCATAGTTTACGCATCTCTCCCAAGGTGATGCCAATCCCAGAATATTTAATATCTCACCAGAGGGATAAAGTTAGAATCACTATTGCGTGGTCAGAGGCTCTAAGACAGGAAATTGAGTCTAAAGTTGTGGATGAGTAACAAATGATGATGCACATATATACATAAAGCAAACTACAGGAAAAGATGACAACACAATATTCTGCTATTAATCCCAGACACGATATTATCAATCTCAGTGCCACACCAGGTCTAATCTAATTATTTCAATGCAGAAGCAGGTATATTGAAAGATCTGGAGAAGATATCCATTTGGTTGAGAGTCTTTTGGACATACACATGATAAAATTTTAAGCTGAAGCAGGATGCTCTAGGAAGCAAATTAAAAAGTCAGTGCTTTTCTGTTATGCACCACCTCCTTCTCAACCATTCCCAAGTCTATCTGTCTCAGAAATACTCCCAACCCTAACTGACCCATTTCCTAAGCACACCATCCATTTCACAGTTTTGCAGGCTTTCTGCTCATTTTAGACAAAGCTAGAGATTAGCTGGATGAGGAATTGACAAGTACATCTTGCTCAGTTTCTGTCCAGTAAAACCTGCTTCTTCCAGATTTCATAAACTAAATGGAATACAAGCAGCAACTCCAAAACTTCTATAAGGTTTCAAAGCAAAAGTTTACAGGCTGACTGTATTTTGCCTTGGTTCACTGAACTGAAGAGGAAGGTATAGCTGCAAAACAGAACCTAGCCTGAATTTCAAGCACTCTGAAAATTCACTACCACTCATACTTCAAGAAATTGCACTTTAAGTTAGGTTCTCCTGCAGATCCTAATGTCAAATATGTCAGCTGTAGAGTGGCGGCAGAGGGAATACTGGCCGTGAAGAACTGGAAAACTAGGAGTGTTCTGACTCTTTTGTCAAAATAAAAAAGCCCTAGAAGACATTCAAGCCCTGATGTATCCCAGGCCCAATCTAAATGCAGGCTCGTACCTGAGCTGAATACTCTTTATCTTCCAGATGATTTCTAGATGTCAAGTCAAGCATGCACTTAAATACTTCACAGGACTGAGACTTGACTGGCCTGTAATTTGGAGAGCTGAGCACAAAGTCGTGGCACTTCCCACCCAGGGCAAGCTGCATATTCACAAGAAGATTTACCCTATCAAAGCTTTGTTCTTCCCTCACTTGCACTGACATAACTTTGTAAACGTGAATACATCCCTGATACACACCTGAGGAAAGCAGGAGACACTTGGGCTTCCTGGCTTTTGTGCTGCAAGTGGAAAGAACTTGCTTTCCCTTCTTTAATTAATAAAAAACCATAAACCTCTAGCTATTTTTTTTAACAGAAGCCCCTAGTGGTCAATTTAACTCACAACCAAATCAGACTCAGGTGAAAACCATGCACTTAGAAGACAAAGGGTGTTTGAGTTGAGGTTCTGTCAGTGCAATAATATTTTTTTTTTCTTTCTCCTGGAGAGTGTTGTTATGTTCATATTTGAGCTTTAATTAGCTTCTCCAGGATTGTTAGTGCTTCCGCAAGATCCTTTCCTCAAAGCTCTAATTACAGATATGCAATAGATTATCTCAGTGATGATGACGTTTTATAGTCAAGTTGACTTCAGCTTCACTCTCAGAAATCCTAGCTAGGGAAGGGAGAGCACTCACACCAGATGCTCACAGTTCAGTGAAGAGCAGAGCTGTGCACCCATCTCCCTGTGCTGGTACTTCGCATCACACAAGTTCCAGGAGAGAAAATTCACATTATGGGAGCACCAGCAAAGAACCTGCTTATAAACAGAAACCGAGAGATGTTCATCAGGTGTTTAAATTCAACTCTAACAGTATAATACTTCCAAAAAAGAAAATACACACAGACCAAAAATCTAGGGGGTTTGGCAACTAAATACAGAATATTTAATGTGGAAGATGCTATTTTAGAGCTATCTGGAGGAAACAAACCAGGGAGTTGAGAGTTAGCGTGCACAAGGGCATAATCCCACAAGTGGGACGGGAAGACCCCTGGCACGAAGGGGACAGACCCTGTGGTTCCGGGTGCTAACAGAGCCTTGAGAAGTAGTAACTAGAATGGAAGGAAAGATTTCACTGCTGTGTGTGCATAGCTGGCCATTTTGATTAGATCCTGTGCTCAACTGATCTACACTCCACCACTGTACTACATAGGTTAGTTCCTTTGCTTTTCTGAGGAAACAAATTTGCCTTGCCAAGCCATACTAGCCCCCAGACAATAAGAGCATGTCATTGGCCATCACAGAAGTGTTCTTTACAGACTGCATCAATGTAGCTTTTGGGACACATGGGAAGGACAGACCCAAAGTTTACCTCTGAAATATCACCTGCCCCAGGTAGAGAACAGTGGCAACAAGGGCTGCTGTTACTGCTGCAGAAGAAATTTTCCCTAAGGATCCGAAAACATAGACTCCATTGACTGCGTGATGGATATGTCATTTTAAACTAAACGATGTTTCAAGAAAACAAACAAACAAAAAGCATCTTTCAAGACAGTATTAAAAGACTGCATGAGTAAAAGACCACATAAAACTACATGGGAACTTCATTAGGGTCTCACTCTGTGACTGGCTTAATAATACATAAAATTGCTCCTCACTCAGGAATAGAAGTCTTTTTTTTTTATTATTTATTTACTCACTTAGCTTATCCATTAATTAATGAGATTGTAACAGTATGAGTGATTTACAGTGACACTCTGACAGCATATACATCGTGAGTAATGCCATGTCAGGCACTTTGATATTTATATTAAGACAAATGGTGCATAATGTGATGCTCATGCTAACAATGAACATAAATATTTAGTATTCCATGAAAAGCCTACTGGTGTGATTAATTTGGCCTTAACTTCATCTCTCCCTGCAATCCTGCCTACCGGCTATTTATTTAAAGGCATATTTCCAGAGAACCCTCACTGAATGTAGTTACTAGTCCTCACTGCAGTAGCAACTTCTGTTAAGCAGCAAGCTCCCCTCCTATCCCTCAATAAGATACTGGAGGCCACGAGCGCACAAGGACAAGCGCAGGAAAGCCAGTGAGGAATTGGAAGCCAAAGGGAAAGACGAGAGTGAACAAGAGGGAAAGATGGTCCATACTCTCTCATTTCAGCCCAAAGATAGCCTTTTACTGCTCATCAATTCACATCTGTAATAATTTGCTCAATTCTCAGTATTAACTCAATTTGCTGAGTGCAAGGGCAGGATCTGTGGTATTGTTCTCAGCAAAACAGGAACACATCTCAGTTCTGGAACCTTTTGAAGTGCAACCCTCAATGTCTTGCATCCTCAAACCTATTAATAGGTAGCACACAACTTGAAATCTCTCCCATTCCGAAGAAAAATGGCTGATTTCTGATAATTACCGAGAGGAACACAGTTCCTCCATTTCCCAGCCATCCTCAAGACACCTGGAAGACAGAGGGCATTGAAGTAAATCTCAGTATCCAGAATATTGTTCTGCCTGTAAGAAGAGGAAGATAAAGGTAATTTGTATTCCTACTTGATACCCATGTATCAAAAATACACATTCGGTACTGAAAGTATTACTTTACTTTAAAAAAACAAACTGAACACAAATTAACCAAGAAAGACATTTTCCTTGCTTAAGCATAATTGCTGTTAAGGAAGCTGCAACTAGGTATCTCCTTGGGTAGGGCAGTAACCAGCCAGCAGATGATACACCGACTTTGCCAGAGGCCTTATCTCTTTTCTCATTTTGCATATCCGTTCTACAATCCAGTCACACCCATATGAACAGCATATTTCTATATTTATCCACCACTAATCCTTAATTGTTAAGGAACTGAACTCTCTCATTCTGCCATCCCAGTTGTCACACAAATAAAAGACTCATTCCATGTGTGTGCATAAATCAAGACAGCGGTGATCTACTTGCATCGCTTACTGCACTGTTTCGTGTTTGTCAGCGAACACAACAGTTGGCTGCCTGCCAGTCAAGTGAATGCTGTGGTGTGCCCTGCTCTATTAAAGATTATTTACAAGGCAAGTTGTTTGCATGAATGCAAATCATGAGGTGCCTGGCCCACCTTAATGCACTATAGAGGCACTGTACTCCTCCCTCCTCTCTTGGCACTGACATTTTTAATGTGAGATTCCCTTCCACGATGAGCTGCCACTGCACACTGCCATGCTCGACACCCAGAGATTAAGGAGCTCAGTATTTAGGCTGTCACAGGGAAAATCAGGCAGCTACAGGGCTGTGGTACACCTCTGCAAGGAGAAAATATCAGGTGCTAAAAAGCTCTTGAATATAGAGGCAAAAGCACACTGAAGTCAAACAGGCAATGAGAGCCAGATTCAAACAAACAGTAAGTAGAAACAAGCAATGTGTTCGTGGCATGCCTGTTGTTAGTGACTGGGCTGAAAACCTCGTCACTTTCATTGAGATGAACTGATCTTGCAAAGAATTATTTTAAAACTGCTATTAGGATGATGCAAAGCTGAATTTTGGTTGCTATTGCACTTAGAGCCCATTTTATGTCTGAGGGAAAAATCTCCCATTTGCTTGAGATGTATAGAAAGGCTTTGGTACTGCAGGAGAGGGCTCTCATACTTTAAAGTTCACAGCTCCTGCTTCTGGCTTGGGGTTGCTGTGACAGTGTGTCAGCGTCTCATGAATGGCACAGGGCTCTGGATGGGACCAATCTGCAATGCAGTTTCAGCCACTCTACAGGACTCCAACACAACAGTTTACCACCACAAGTACCGAGCCGCCATTTACATTCCTCTACGGTTTTAAAAGCTGCAAGAATTTATTAGAGATCAAGCCTTAAAATGAGTGAAGAAGGGTGAACAGGAAATGGTAGGCATTGTGATTTATGTGTTAAAAAAAGGAAGGCTAGTTTAAAAAAATTAATTGGTTTATGAATTCAAAAGAAATTAGAAGTTATTTCTATTTCACCTCTAAATGTCCTATGTATCAAAGAGAGTAACACTGAGGCAAAATGTAATTACTTAGAGACTCATTTTTATCCTTCCCCCAAACTAAGCAAAAGCCCCATATCCCCTTGAGCATGAAAATTACAATACATCAACTGCATTAAGCAAGAGCCACCAGCAGCCACTCTGGATTTCTGCAGGGTTGTGTATGGCATTACCCAGCAACATGAGACATCTTGTCTTCTGCAAAATCACACTAAGCAAATCAAAATAACCTAACAATTGCTTAGATGCGTCTAATTCTTTTACACACAGTCACAGCTGTTCAGAGATTGCAATGAAAATTCACACATAAGCCCCATTTAGTTGCGCTTCACCTCTTTTAGGTACATTTTTCAACAGAGGAAAAGAATCCAATTTATGACTGATATAAAATTAGCATATGGTTATTGCAGTTTCTGGGTATTTTTAACCATCCTGCAGCATGTGGTACCTGTGGCGTACACAATGCATATGGCTGAAAAATTTTGGTTAAACTGATCTCTGGGACTGTTCTCACTTCAAGCAATTTTAGAAGTGCCCACTCCCATTAGGAGAAGAAAAAGTAATTTCCGAAGCACAAAGCAAATGCTTGATATCACAGAGAACAGAAATGCCCTATTCAGTGCAATAACGGCTGCTAATGAAGTTTTCATTTTCTAGCTCCATGACTGTATTTTACCATGAGACCTGAAATAGGTGAGACAAGCAGAGCTGACACATACAGCACAAGCAGTTCCCTAACAGAACTATATTCATGTTTAGTTTAACCTACAGCCTTTGACCCAGTCATGCACAGCACATACCTAATTCTAAAATGTCATCCTTCTTAAGTCTTTATCTCTTACCCTCTTTCCCTCTCCTCTGAACGCCAACCAGCTCCTGGCTGTAGGCAACCCATCGTTGGCACAAACATTCTGTGGGTGCTTGGTGCAACCACCTGGTGCTTATTTTCAAACACAGGAAAAAATAAGTAAATTTGGTGAGTGTACTGACAGCCTGAATTGCTAAAAGACTTCAGCCTTGAAGAGCTTTCTATTTAGTTTTTTTGTTTCTTTCTTGTGTTACTTCAAAAGTTTTCCCAGTGGCTCTGATCTGTAATAGAATATTAAGCTGCAAAACATCTCCCGTAGCTTTGTTGGTCACAGTTACTGAGAAGATTTGATTCCTACTGTTCTTAAAAGGCGAGTGACAGACTTTGCCGGGGCGTACATGACCTTTCTGAAGCAGCAGCCCGGTAGGAACCACATCGATTGCTCCAACCTGTTCAATGAGCAACAGCCGCAGAGCCAGCGGGAGAACAAGCCCTGATGCCTGCAGTTAAATAACAGCACCTCAGGAGAGCACATTTAGGAAACAGCTGAAGACTGGAAGGTCACTCTGGATGAATCGCCCCCTTCTCAGGGGCTGGCACCGTGGCCAGGCAGCAGCTCCTCTGGTTGCAATGTGGTGGCCTGGATCTGAAGACACTCAGCACTTTGAAAGCAGTGGTCTTTTATATACTTCAGCTTTTCTCTGTAATTTATTACACTTCCAGCAATACTGAATTTCTCTCAGAAATTCAAAAAACCTGAAGGCTTGAGCTGCTTTCAACCAACCATGAACACTCTGAAGCCAATGGCCTGCCTGGTCCTTCCACACCTACTTCCACTGAGGTCTCCCATGCACCTCTGAGGTTCCCAAACACCTCTGACCCACAGGGATCAATGCTTTTGTACCTTCTAATCTTCCTCAAGGTGGCTTTGTACAGTTACAAAGCTTCACACCACATGCAGCACCAGTCTGAACTCTAAGAGCTCTCAGCTCCCATCTCACTCACTGAATTCACTGCACACTTTGCCACTAACTCCTCCAAACCTTTACCAGCCCCAAGAAGGATCCCAGGGTGGTACACATGTCAAATAACACTCTGTTAAACAAAATCTGACTTTCAGAATAATGTAAGAAAGCGGAAGTCGGCAGCTGGGGATATCCATTGTGTTCTGAGCTTGCACAACAAGCAGGTGAGCACAGGCACAAAAATGTTGTTGCACGCTTAAGCTTTCTGAAATACCACACTGAACACAACAGTCATCCAAGCACACAGGAGCCCTTTCAGCTCATCTTACCTCCCCAGCCGCACGCTGCCACAAGAGCCCATACTCTGCGCACCCCAGGGACACAGTGTGAAGCCTTCCCGCTCTGTCTCCTCTTGTTTTTTTTCACTGCTGCTAGGTGCCTCTGTACCTGTCCAAATGACAGACAAAAATCACATTGATACCATGTCTCTATTCACGCTCATTTTAGTCTTTGGATATTTCAGTTGTCCTTAAGAGAAGGCATGTTTAGAGCTTTCCTACACTTAGTCTGTCTGAAGGGCTGGTATGGGTATCAGTCATAATAAATCCAGTGTGATGCTTCCTAAGGTGTACCCATTTCTCAGCATAATGACAGGAACACCCAACAGCTAAGATATTTTCTAACAGCCTAAAACCTGCCATGAGCTGTTTCACTGTCAACTGAAAGAGCAAGAGTTTCAAAAGTGGATCTTTAACTACAAGCAATATGAGCTTGAAGTAACCCAAATCAAATACATACCTATTATTATTGGCTTTTTTATTTCCTTGAATTTGCCATATCTGGCACCTTCCCTTCCTTTTTAAAAGCTTTTCTAATCCAGAATGGCATAGGAAGCACAGTGCAGTAAAGTGCATGATGTACAACGTACAATGATGTCTAGCTGTGTAACCTGGCAATAGTTTTACAATAACTGTTTTCCCAAAACCCATTAGAATACTTTCCTGAAGTTCCAGTTAGTGATATAAAGAAATAAAATAACGCTTAAACTGTACAACTTGTATAAAGCCCCAGAGCAGGCAATGCACTCCTTGGCACAATCACACTTTTCATAAATGGAATTTTTATCACAGTATTTCATTTCCAGTCAATTGAGATCTGTATTTATAGATCATTTTTCAAATATATTGCTCAGCATCTGCTCTTTCCATCTCTGGTAAATATTTTTGCCTTGTGCAAAGGATATGAGGGCAACACAGCCAAGATGAATTCTTGCATCAGAATCTAGCAGCTGAGACGACAGTGACATACAGCGAGATATTAGAGCTCTATAGTATTAGGAATGTACAGTAAGTCTGAGTAAAGGATGTAGCCCAGAGTTTTATAGCTTCTGGCCTAGGAAAGCACAGATAAAGGGGCACATCTAATGTAACAAATCGCCAACTTTAGTCGTTCAGAATAGTATGCCCCATCAATTAAATTTAACGTATTACCATCTCACCGGGGCCAGTCCAGGTGCCTTTGATGGCAGCTTGGCCTATTTCATGCACTGCAAAACAGCTCAACAGGGAGGTATGTGTCTAGCTAAGAAAAACAAAATAGAACTTTCTTCCATTATTAAACTCTTTTACTGCTTCTAGATGGGCAGACATATTACATAATGTAATCCAGGTGATGTAGTTGAGAAGTTTGGCCATTTAAAGTGCTAAGCTTACCTTTCTACCAAAAGACTGATGTGTTTTTCTAACTAGCAACAGAGTGCTGCTCCAAGCAAGTGCTCAGTTACTGGGAGCAGGCGGCTGTGCTTTAGGGCCAAAACAGATGCTGTCTAAGAGAAGAACATAAGCAGTCTCCCATTAGCAAGAATATCTGGGGCTTTTGTGTTGATGGTAAATTGTCACTTCCCTTTCAGGGGTTAATCCAGACTCTGTGAAAGCAAGCACACTTAGAAGACAGAACAGGTTAAGCCTATCTTCACTCCAACAGTTTTGCACGTACATCATTTATGCCTGCAGCCTTATCAACATTCAAAGCCACATCAATTTATCTAATACTAAGATTTTTAAACAGCTAATGAATTCTGAGCACGGCCAGAGCTAGCTGCATTCAAATTTGCTTTATATTGAGTTCCCTTAACTCAGTGAAGCAGGCAGCTTAGTGTGCCATTAAGACCCTCTGCACAAGTTATTTTACCTGCTATGTAGGCTCTGAATATTATAACAAAAATAATAAATGATTAAGAAACAATGCATTGGAGAGTCGGTCTAAGGCAACAGAGAGACAGAAAGGTTATGGGAAATAAAGATCACATCCAAGCCTCAGTGCCACTGTCAGGATTGTAAAAAAGCTAAACAGCATACTTAATGTCAACTTAGCTGAATTGCTTAAGTGACTCAGGATGAGGTCTACTTTGAGATGCAGAGCTTTAGCACAATGAGTTTTAAATTCCCCTCATAAGAGAACTACTTTATTCTGCTCTTATTCATCAGTTTATATAAATTGTCATAACAGGATATATAAGTAACAGAAACAATCCCGTGATGGTACATAATCCATACAAATTCTATCATGGTAATAAACTTTCTCAGAATGTTATCCACAAGGCTCCTGATAACCTCATCCAAGGAGGAATTCAGTGACTCCACTAGTCAAGAACCAGAAAGGTGGGCCGATAACTGGCTTTGGAAGTAATGCTAGAGAAACTCTACAGATACAGCTTCTCAGATGGAATTAATTCCATGAGACTAGGACACAGATTCATTTCAGGCTCATTTTTTTCTGCCTCTTTCCAAGTTAAAATACTTCCAAATTGATATGCTTTAAACCCTAGTGACTGCCTTGACTTACTAATGTAATATCTTTGTGGGTAGAATCCTGGAAGACAAAAATTATTGGCACATGGCAGCGTTATTTAATTTAACTTCATCTGCAGGCTAAAAACACTTAATCAAAATTCCAACGGAATTAACTATACTTAATGTACTCACACTATGACTGAATTTTAATAACCTAGAATTAAAGCTGGGACAGTTTGAAGAGGGAGACATGAAAATCAAGCTCCTCATTTTTCTCTTTCAATCACCTCCAAGTTAGTCTTAATTTTTAACAGCATAAAGGACCTCCAGTCATGACAGTTGTGACAGTGTTCACAGTCTGGTGCATACTCTACAAGTAAAGACATCTACACGAAAGTGAAGATGTTTCCTTCCTCCAAATAATTTTCCACTAAAACATGAAATAAATAAAAACGGATTGAGACATCAAAAAAAAAAACCAGCATTGTTTTATGAAAACTTAGAAGATTAGTGCAATTTTTCTCACATTTTTGTCAGCAGAAATATTGTGAGGGATTTTAGTTACAATAACGTGATGAGGTTGTGTAACAGAGGCAAAATGGAAACTTTTCAAATAAGTGGCTCATACCAACATAGAGGCAGGAGCAACAGCTGGGAGGGAAAGGCTGAACTGACATGCATCCCATTGAACAGAATGGGACATCCCAGAGTGGGTATCTGACACTTGGTGGAACAGGGGAAAGAAAAACCAGGAAAAGCTGAATCCAGAGCAGCACAAGGCTCTAAGAAAATTTCTAAAAAGTTGTATTGGCAACTGCACTCTGTATACTTATGCACAGTGAAACTGCATTTGTTAAGTCCAAATCCATGAAATGACTGTTCAAACCACTGAGAGCCTGGGAGAAGTTCTGCTTGACTATCAAGAAAAAAAGCCAACCTTGGATATACCACTAAGGAAAAATCACTAAGATCAAGATCTACCTTGGCACAATGGCTGAAAAAGAGAAGCATGTTGCAGCTGATGTGTATATTACAGACCAGGAGCAAAGGGAAAGCAGGGAGCACAAAGAAGAAGCAACTAATGGAAAAGTCCAGTGCGTATCCAGTGCTACCTTGGTTTGAAACCTGACCACTCCCTTCTAGCTTCTATAGTAAGAAATGAATTGAGATACATAGAAAGAAAGAAAACACCTTTGTTTTCTCTTACTCTTGATAAAATGCAATATAAAAATCAGATTTATTGTTATTTGAATAATATGGACCATTCTAGGGGTGAATTAACATTACAAAGAAAAAGATAAACAACTATCTAATCTTGCTCTTCTGTTATTACTCTCTGAAGAGTTTGGATACAAAAAGGAATGCTGAGTCCCCATATCTGAAAGCACTATCTCTATGAAATTGATCAACTGACTCAAACCAGGAGTGGGGTCTGGGCAGCATTCTTCAACACAAGTTTTAATGAGACACCTCAGCACAATGTGAGAAAGTCTTATCAGTACCTTTCCCATATATAAAATAACAAGAACTGGATTAACACAAACTGTAAATGAAGATGAGAATGTTCTGTTGCTTTCTTTTTTTTCCCCTTCCTCTGATGTACCACTGAAGAACTGAATTGAACTTATTATTCAAGCCAATTTTTGAGAGCAACTCATGCTAACCTGCTTAACAATTCAGTTACAGGAAGAAGTTTTAGAGAAGTATTTTTAAGACTTCACTGATCCACCGTCTTGTAGCAAAGAGCAATATCTGTTCTTGTATAAAAACAAGACACTCCCATTCGAAATCTTAGAAAGTTATCTCTACAGTTTTGGATTCTGATTATCTGGAATAACAGCTCTTCGTAAATCAGGAGTAAGAGGGATACAGCTGAGCTGGTTACTGCAATTTCTCCTTCTAAGGCTCCAACTGAGACCAGGAAAAAAAACAATAGTTTTGCCAAATGACACTGACAGCCTTTGGGAAGCTCATCTCTCACTTCTCTATGCTGAAAACACCTAACATCTAACCGAGACATTCTGACTCTTACCATCACTGAGCACAATGCTGCCAAACACAACTGCCACAAAAAGCACCGCCCTATATGGATTTTCTATCGATCAGTCTTCTACCATGAATGGGATTATTTTCTTCTTTGACCTCAGTACAGGGAGCTATTTAGAAGTCTTTCAAAATCCGGTTTTCTATTGTTCAGAGACAGATTTGAATGCATTGACTTTGAACGAGAACTGGTTTTTACAATTGCTTTTCTCTGAAATTGTTTTCCTCCCATCCTGCTTCTCTGTTCTTTCCCTTCCCTCCCAAGGTGGATGCAAACTTCAGGCTGCCTGAGTAGCTTTTAAATGTTAAACAAAACACATCAGCTTGCCATGTCTGTCTCAGCAGAAAGTCAATATCCACTCCAGGAGCAATCAAGCACCCAAGCATGCAAGCTACAGCAAAAGCCTGTAAAAAAATGTACCAGCAAAGCCTGAAAATGGTGCAAGCAAACATTTTCTTGTAAGCCTCCAGATGAAGCCAACTTTATCTAAAAGATTACAAAGGCTTTGATCAACCTGAACTAAACACTGGGACTTAGTGTGTGGCCAAGGGAAAATTTGAACCATGCCATGCACAAGTATCTTCTACCAAGTTTACTGAAATTCTAGTAAGAAAATACCCGTGTAACTTTTCCAATTCTAAATCTCTTATATGCCCTGAAATTTAGCTACATTTCATCTTTATATTTTTCCTGCTTCTATAAATGCAAACAGTGAGAAAAATCCTTGTTTTCTATCAACACAACTCTGAAAACCCTTATCTAAAAACTAAACTCATTTCACAAGGGTCACTGAACATGCACGGGATGACAAATGTTTTTTATCACTACCAATCTTGGGAAGTGTCTCAATGACTAAGTGTCCAAGAGCAGAACAATACTATACACACTAGAAGTGGCCTGATTTTTTTCCACAGATAGACTAAAAATAATGTAGCTAGCCCAGAAAAGATTTTTAACCTTTATCATATAAACACAGAAATGCTTTTGTCCTTGTAAAAAATCTACAGAAAGAGAATAAAATCTCCAAAGGCTTCAAAAATAATTTGTATAATAACAAATAGCCCAAACGAGCACTACATAATTTTACCTTTAAATAAGTAATCTTGAAAAGTGTTTCTAATCTTGGAATGGGGTGGCCACTGTTAGGGCTACACGCTGAGAAGTAGAACAGACAGGAAATTGCTTCTGTGCTTACCCATATAAATTCAGTTCTTACTGCTGATGGACACAAGCACCTAAGTTCTCAGGCACATGCTGAGGCACCAGGAATTGATTTAATTTCTATGTAATAGAGTTTTGTTTCTTCAAAGGGAATTGCTAAACTAATTATAATATAATTAATCCAACGATCCAGTCTTCTTAAAGCACCTCCTGTTGTCAGTGATGCGGTACTCCTGGCAAATGGGTGGAAAAAAAGAGAATGATGAACTCATGGAACAACAATCACTTTGAAGAACCAGGATTTCCTGTAAGGTCTCCAAAAGATTTTCTAACAGACTAACACCTCCTGAGGTAACCATTTTCCATACATCATACTAAAGAACCAAATCCAACAAGGATTTACAAGCATTCACAACATTTAGCACATCACAAGCTCTACTGAAGTCAGTGCAACCAAGCCACGCTATGAGAAAAACACATGCTTAAGGGCTTGTACAATTAGCTTAAGAGATCAAATGGAAAAATATTCAAATGCAAAAATGGCATTAAGTGGGTACATGATGTGGGTAGATAGGTCAGCACACATCTGGTTTCGGACTGCTTGAGAAATAAAAGCCTTGATATTACTGGGTAAAATTTGATGAGAGCAACTAGAAGATCCATTTTGGGGGACAGAAATGGGTGCTGAAAATAGGACTTCACTTGGAACTCAAACTGAGCTGCAAGCACACAGTTCTCGCCCAAAATTCAGAGAATAATTCAGCCTCAAATCTCTGAATGTTGATTATAATATCTAAAAATGAATCAATTTCCAGCATTACAATTTTCTTCAGAGGGAAGTCTATTTACAGACTGTACAACTAAAAAAACCAAACACAGATTTAAAGGTCAGGATCTACATTCTTAAAAGATAAATCCACCTCTTGTTAATTTTGGGGAGATGCCTGTCTTTATTGTTTTACCTTGTTTTATCTCTGCATTTTGTATAGCAAAAAGTTGCATAATTTAGCTTTATCAAGTTAATTTTAGGCTTATCCAACCTCTGCCCTATGCACCAGTATGGGGAAACTAACACACAAGCTCTGAGTGCAGGCAGTCTACAGAAAGAGAGGCCGCGCAGAGCATGGGAAGCAAAGCAGCAGGCCAGTTGTCTGGGCAATAAATACAATAACTGCCCCGGCCAAGTAACTGCTACCTCCAATGAAAGTATGTGTTATGGAGAGCGTGCTACTTTGACAGTTTGTGAAACCAGCAGAAGGCAGTTTGCTCATTGTATGTTGTGCCAGCTCCCTAAAGAAGGAAAAGGAATTCATTTTTATCATATTTCCTGGAAACAAAGAAACATTCATGAACTAAAAGCTCTTCTACACTTCTCCACATATCTACTCCTTTCCCTGTCAACACCTTCAGAAATGTCATTACTGTGTCCTTAGAAATGTTATTATAAATTCAGTTTAACATTCAACTTAACAGTTTTACTGGGCTGGAGGACACACAGAGCTGTACTACAAGAAAAAGCCACTCAGGCAGTGCTGCTGGCCCTTCTGATGATAAGTGGGCTCAAGCAGCCTGGCAGGCACAGGGAGCTGGCACAGGGACAGAGAGCCACTCCGTGTCACATCCCTCTCCTAAAGCATGCTGCCCAAATGGGTGCTCCTGGGATTTGTTTAGATCTTACAAGAAGAGCTCACATTCAGAGGACTGCACACAGCCAGCAGCATTTGCAGTAACACACATTCACAAGGCTTTCAGAGTTCAAAACAATAAACTAGAGCTGGGAACAGCTATCATGGAAAAACATAGCAGCACAAAATGAAGTCGCAATAAAAGAACAACTTCAGTATCTTGATTCAGGGCTCATAAGCAGCCACAGGCTCCAAATTATCTACAAACTGTAATCATTTCTCCCAGAATCACAGAGCCATTTTGCACGCAAGCATAACTACTCTTGAACTTGTGACTTCTTAAAATCAAACTTCTGTCTCAACTGTAGAATTTAATCTCTTTTATTTATGGTTCTCCCAATTCCCCAAACAATTAGGTCTCAACTGGAACAGGGACGTATCAACAGAGCGGGAGCTCTCTTCCCACACAGCAGAGAGTTGGGTTCTCCTCCTTGGTGGCACATAGGCATCTGTGTGGCATTGCAAGGTCGCGTTGATTTGTAGCACCAGGGGATTACAGAAGCCTCAGGCGTATGGCAGAAACCTTCATTTTCCACTAGAAGCTCACTGAATTACTTCCAAATTTATGGTTATGGCAAACAGTTGTCAAAGACTCTCACTGCCCATGGCCCAGAAAGGCAAAGAGCAATGAATTAACTTTAGAAGAGATGCAAAGTTTCTGTCTTGCAAGGTAAGACATCATAATCTCATACTCAGGTTTATTTACTTCCTAATGACAAAGCCAGAATCCTTGAAATGCACAATCCTGGAGGACATGGGAAAGATGACATCTCCCCAAAACCATCAGTGAATCACTAGTTTGTATCGAAGGTGGCAGAATACAGTTGCTATAGTTGAGATTATCTTTAATACTGATTTAGGAAAACATTTCTGAAGCTTTAATCAGAAATTATTCTACTGATGCAAATCACAAAGCCTGAGTTACATTTCTCCAAGATGAGGGGAGATAAATACGTAAATCACAGGTCTCACACCTGGAACCAGGAATACTGAGATCAGCCCACACCTCCACTGACTTGGCCTTTGCTTACTCATCAGTGAAATGGAACATGAAAGCACTTCTGTCAAGCAAAATAATTTGAAGGAGATCCTGTAGATTTATGAGCACATACACAGGAATTTTTTGCAAGTAAATTGAGGGCTTTGTACACTTCTGGATTTAGAATAAATAGAATTTTCTAAATAGAAAGAAAAAAAAAGAGAGAGAGGCAGAGAGAGAGAGAGAGAGAAAAGCTCAAATCCAGCAAAGGAAAGTATCCATAACAATACAGCAAATCTAAACAAGACCACAGAGAGCCTGAACTGAACAGTCACAGCTCAAATGACAGCACAGCATAAAGGGTGCTAGCCTCCTAGGTATACTAAAGGGGAAGAAATGGGAGAAATTAATGCTCGTGAACAACAAAGCAAAGAGAAACAAAAAAAGTAAAGGAGGCACTACAATGGAACATGCAGATTATCGGGGTCTTTGGGTACAAACATTAGAAACTCAGTGGGTGCAAGAAGCTGCACCTATATAAAGGGGTGACTTAGTTTAACAAGTGAAGGAGGCCACAGTGACAAGAAAAAAGCCAGGTTTGATAAATAATATAGACGGAAAACTTCTAAGATCTAGACTGTGGAAATATTCACTTTAAAAATTTAATTACTCAGGCCTGGTTCCCAGCAACACAAACCTCCCTTACAGGGATCCAGCTGTTGTAAGGACCTTGTCACAAAGGAGCCTTACTGAGCAGCTCTGCTGTGCAATTCACCCACCACGCTCTAGACACTGAGTCACAGTGTTCAATACTTCATCTGTCCATAAAATCTGTGCAAAGAGATTCAACCATCACAAGAGAAGCAGAAAATCATATTTCTATGGCAGCACTGTCGATACTAGTAGCCTCACAGCCATGGTAATGCTGCTCTCCTCTGCAAGCCTGCAGACAGACCTCTGTGCTGATCTCAAGGACAACCAAGTGAGAGGCACCAGGAGGAAGCCAGTTCCTAAGCAACGCTGTGTTTCTGCACCCCATGGCACCAGCAGCACACTGCCTTGCTCAAGGCTCTGCAATAGGATACTGAGGGTCTGGGGCACTGGCTGGGAAGCAAACCTGGCTTCCAACATCATCGTCTCCTCTCAGGCTGCTACTACCATCCCATAGGATGAAAACCATTCTGCTCACTTTTTTGGAGCCTCTGTATTTATCACCTGTCTCCTCAGCAGCAATCAGAACCTTCTGCTGTTGGACACTGCCAGGCAAAGGGAAGCTGAGACTTTAGAGGGGGTCTCCAGCGCTGTCATACACCACCAGCTCGGGTGCAACACCGAATGATTTACACTTCCCAGCAGCTACAGGTGGCAGATGTTCTTCTGTGCATTCCTACCCTGCAGCCAACAATGCCTCAAGCAGCCCAAGCAGGACCACATGGCAGCACTGCCACAGGCCCAGGGTGCGCACAGGCCCCCAGAATGAAGCATCACCTGGAACACGGGAGAACCACTCCATGCACACCAACTTACTGCAGCCACAATGTGCATTACAGCACCTCTTACATGATGCTGCAGTGGTACCAACAGAAACAACACTACCTGCCCTCTGTCTCAGAAGGTACAGAGTATCTGAAAACATCCAAGTGACAAATGCTTTCTTAGTTACCACTGCAGCATTTCTCACAACAAAGTAGAGGCATATACTGCCAGAACACAACTGATGCAGAATGCTGAACCAAACAGAAGTTGTTTTTTGCTAGCACACACAGACACAAGTTACATCCTTTAATTGCACAAAGCTCTATGACCAGCTTGGCAGCAGGACTTTTTTTGTCATCATACATTTGTCTAGTGGCAATATTCCTCCATCTGCTATACAGCATATTTCCAGGTTCAAAGGCACAGTGCAGAATGCTGTGGAAGGGTCACGGGATTCTTGCTCTGCAAAGCACTCCACTGATCATAACAAAACATGGCAAAATGTCAATAGCTCCTGCACCGAGACATCTCAAGGATTCACAGCCCACCAGATGAACAGTAAATAAAAAAAAAATTAAAAAGAATAACCTCATATTTAGAATTGACTCTCACCAGAGTAACAACTTTTTAGTGATACAGTACTCTTCACAAGTAGTGTGCAATGTAAATTTATGAATGCTAAAGTATAAAACATAATGATATGAATAGTAACTACATATAAAAGTTGGCCCTCTGACCTCAGTGCAGTTATTCTTCTCAGAAGAGCATTTTTCTTTATGGAGAGTTTAGTTGTTCTGGCCTCACATCTTCTAATGCCACAAATGGATGTGGCACTGATTTGCACAATTTCTTCTGCCCCTAAAACGTGAGATTTACTTCTAAGCACCAACACACAAACAATTTGTTCCACTACGTGACTTATACCACAAGGGAAGTAGAAAATGCTCTCCAGGTAAAGTTCCTCCTGTATCATTTAATATTTCTATGGCCAAATGTTCAGTTTGAGGTTACAGACATATAAACTGTAACCATTCCTCAATTAGAGCAGATGAAAAGATGTCGTTAGTGAACCTGTATTCCCCCTGGTGAAAACACACAGACACAGACATAGCCAGAGAAAACGTCAGCTCCCTCCCTGGTTTCCAGGAAACTATGCATTCCTGCCTTTTATGACCAAACATTGTCAGCTCACCAGTAATGACTTTCACCTACTCTAGATGGGCTGGTCTCTCAAGTGCTTAGAGGTAATTTATATTACATGCTCATTTATCTCTGGGCCTCTCTTGTGAGCAGCTGGTGCCAAATTGAATATGGTGCTCTTGTGACATGGGATTACACTGTCAGAAGAGCTAAGGAGAAACTAGCTAATTAATTTCAGTTAATTTTATTAAAAGACATACGGCTGCATGGAAACCAGCTTTCCAGCAGGAGAAGAGCACAACTGGGCTCTGCTCACAAAGCTATGGACCAACAGCCATGTCAGAACGCACAGGTCTGTATTTGTGTGTCTGAGCAGTGCATGTGGGAAGCTCGTTCGCTCCTCCAGCACTGCTCAGGAAGCTGAGGATAAGCAAGAAATAACCACTGCAAAAAAGCACTTAAAATGCTGTTTGTAAATTGTTCAAAGTATTCCTTACAACAGCTCTAAGTGTTGCTGAACAGCGTGGATCCTTGGTACAGCCTCAGGCTGCTTTCCTGTCCCACCGCACAACCTTCATGGCCACCTTTGGGTTTCCCATGTGTTCTATGTGGAGCCAAGCAGTGCTGCAGTGAACCTCCCATCTCCCTGTGGGAATCTGTCAATAAGAAGCCCCTCTCTTATTCTGTGCATATAGAAGACCTAAACTGAATCCAGTGGCACTGCTCAGGGACTGCAGGAAAGCACGGATGTGCAGGCAGTGCAAGGAACCCACTCCTTAAGTGGACTCACTTCGTTAGAGGGTGGCCTAGAGAAAAGGTTACATAGTAGTGGAATCGGACAGTAATTAAAAAGGATCTGTTCTATATATACTGTCAGCCTGGCTGTATCTCTGAACTGTGAATGCAGGAAATACCAAGCAGGATGTTATGTGCTTCTAAAATAAACTTCTGGGTCAAATGCCGAGGCCAACAACCCACCTTCAGTTCTCCCTTCATCCTTCCCTGACCTTCTCTTGCAAGCTCTAACTGGATCATCAGCTGTCCTGCACAGGAAATTAAATTTATATAGAAATAATTACCTATGCCAAAACTTGCACATACTTTTTATAATGCACACTGAATACGCTATAAAAATGTTCAAGGCTTGTTAAGAGTGCAATATTTAAACACCAAGAAGGATCTCCATTGAAAATGGGTACCAAAAGCTTGCAGCACTGTTTCATTTCCACATGGGGCTACTAGTTTTCTTTTTACATGAAAATATCACCACAGAAAGGTCTTCTCTGTCTCCTCTGAGGTTACACAACATAACTATTCAGAGACACCTGGCTAGCTACTTTAAATGTCACCAAATCCAAAGCCCAGCACTGATCGAGTTGTTTGTTATTGCCTTGTTCTGTACATGCCAAAACATTTGCTCTGTCATCAGCAGATCTTATTTATTCCGCTCTCAGTTGACGAAGCTTGAACCCACAGATGGCTGAAGCAAGTTCAGTCTACAAAACAAGCACCACAAAAGAAAAAGTGTGGCAGTGAACAGCATCTTTAACAAGTCACACTTAAAGGAGATCGATAACAACTAATTTTTGTAAAGAATGCGGTAAATCCTTTTTGCCTGTTGCATTTGTGCACATACAGGTATTCAATGCAATCTCAGTTAACTCAAGTAGATCGAAAGCATAAAACTAGTGTTTTAATTTACTTAGCCAAAGCAGATGTCATTTTTTTTAAACCAATACAAAATATATAATCTTTGCCAATAATTTCTTCTGCACAGCACAATAAACAGGAAGGTTTCACAAATCAGTATAGACAGCACAGTAAACAGGCTACCACTTTTGTAGAAAATACACTTCCAAACAGTTTAAATTACGCAATAAGAGGTTAACAAGACAACACTAAGTCAAATTTCTACTTATCTAAACATTAATTCTGTTTTTAGCTTTAGCTTGGTAGAGCTAAACTGGTTTAGGATCTAACTTAGGGTTAAAAATTCAGATCATACTATAGCAATTTTCTCATGCAAAAAAACAGTATAAGAAATGAGACCACCAAGTGAAAGCTAAGCCGATTAACAGGCATGTACATATGTCTGGAACCATATGTTTGTATCATATGGGACAGATATCTCATGATATTTGTAACAAATAACCATACCAAACTTGCCTTAGGAATACCTAAAAATAAATTATTTTCCACCTGTAGAAATCATGAAATTAACAAAACCTCACTGAGGAAGAAAACAGTATGGAAATTTCCTGAAATACTGATGCTTCCTCCCATTTTTCAGCCTTACATTTTCCACTTTCATTAAGTTTTAGTTAAACCGAGGTAATTCTCTCTATTCATTACACCACCAGGTACGACTTCCCCCTCACCCCAGCTCATTTTATAGGACTCTAGAATGTTAAATAACAGAGGTCAGCGTTACATTTCCCTGCAGACAAGAAGTCTTCATTTAAGGGAGGATTCAAGAAGGAGAAAGCAGTCTGAAGAAAAATTAAATTCACCTAAATTTACCTAATACATTGCCTGTTTGGGGGGGAATGGAGTGGAGGCATAGAGAAGAGCCAAGAGCAACAGAAAGACGAGGCTGTATCTGAAACAGGTCAGTCATGCTGTCCTTACAAGTTTTTTTGTTTTTTAATTAAAAAAACCCAGTATCAGCCGATTGCCCAAACTGTATCCCAAACGTTCTCTCAGAAGAGGTGATAAGGTTACAGCTTGGCATTTCTGCTCTCTTCCTTCAATTAAGATTTTTCATTTCTCCAAAATGTGCTCTATGTAAATTCAAAGTGAGGATTTATTTGTTACGGAGCTGCAGCTGGTATTTATAACCTCACACAGAACAGGCTGCACGGCTCCTGTTTCATTGTTGTTTTAAGCCTATTGTAATCTACAAAATATGATCAGTTATTGTGGCAGCTCTGAGTATTTAAAGCAAAACCCATTTTTCTTTGTCAAACACTTCATGTGATACAAGGAGATGTTAGGCACACAGACTGAGTCATTTTCTCATTAGCTCAGTCAAGCATATACGTCTTTGCCCATCCTCTCCATGAATTCATGTTATGAAAAGATACATATTTGGAAGCAAATCACTTTCTATGCATGTTAAAAAAAAAAAAAAAAAAAAGAAGAAGTTAGAGACTGAGAAGGGAGAAAGGCAGCAGCTGTAAGTAATCTGAGTCCTGAGATACGTTTAAAGGGAAGAACGATGTATATTTCAATTGGGAGATAAATCGCACTGAGCTTATCAAAAAGTGGTCCTTGGATGCCTCAGTTTGCGTGCGGTTTGAAGATAAAGGAACAATGCTTCTTTCTTCCTCTTGCTAATCCTTCAAATGGGCAGCTTTAAAATATCCCTTAAATTAAGTATGGACTTATGATCAGAAATCAGGTGCATTTACTTCCTGCAGTTAATTACTGCATCCCAGTGCTTTTTAAAACTAAGGAGGCAAAAGTGTACTGCAGTGCTAGCCCCCAAGTTCTGCTCCCTGGATTTGTAGCTGGGGTTACTGCACCCAACTTGCAGAACTTTAGTCTTGAGGTTTTGCTGACCATCACTCATTTGAAATGGCACAATACAGTTTTAATTCAATAAACCAGAAAAAAAATGAGAGGACTGATGGATTAAGTCAGGAATTGAATCTAGAGCATTCTAAAACAATAGGAACCAAGGCTGTCTCAACAAACAAAAGACCAAAATTCCAATTCAGGGATTGAGGGCATGGTAGGGATGGGCTGACAGTTGGACTTGCTGATCTTAGAGGTTTTTTCCAACCTTAATGATTCTTCAATTCAAAGAGCATCCAACACTGAAGTAACACTTAAATACAGGACTAGTGCCACTGAAGCCACAAGACAGATGCTTGCTTGGTAAGAAAAAATGATTCATGTGAATAGAGCTCTTTTGACCACAGTAAGCTCTGGATGAGGCCATGAGTTCAGATTTTTTCATCCATTCAGTCAATGATCGGGTTTTGACTTGGAAAAAACAGCATATGTCTCTCTTGGAACTGTATCCTCTACAATATATCCATATGAACACTGCATAGGCACAACTATACAGAAACTGAAGTAAGAACCTAGACCTTTCCCTAGCAAACTTAACAAGAGTGTGGCTGTGTATTGACCAAGTTCAGGTTAAACAGGTGCAATACAAATCACCTGGAATGGGCAGCATTCTGTTTCTGCAAGTGTGTTTAACTTCCTTGTGCAGTATTTAGTTCTCGTATTCCAGAAGATTTATTCCCATGCAAAAATATGGCAATATTCAGTTCAGAGGTACTTCAGATTGTGTTTTAGGGGAACAATAGCTTATTGTTTTATAAAGTATCAGAAGCAATACAGAGACTTAAAAGCACAAAGTGTGTAAGCAACAAACTCTAATCACTGCTTGAATTGCTGTCTAATATTTTAGCTGGAGATGTGCCAAGTTCTTTGTCTAAAATTCAGCCGGAGTTTGATGATCAGAAGTAGAATAGCTATTTTTGTAGTCAACATGCTTATTATCAGGAATAAAAAGACAAATTACTAAGTGAATGGCACTGTTGTTCTCAAGGTGGTATTTAAACAATTGAAGAACTTGGAAGCAAAAGGGAGGCAACCAGAAAATTTCACATTGCTTCAAAAGAAGTTCTAACAATGCTCCATTTTTCAATTATTTAATGTGATGCACTATAGGTTTGGATCGCCGGTGCCAGGCTGCACCCTATCCAGAGTCCTGGAAAAAGGATTTTTTTTTATCTTTATTTTCTTTAAATCACAAAAGCCATAAGGTCACTTCTCATGCATAACCACGGCTTTCTGGCTGTCTATCAGGGATACCAAGTAAATGCCAGTTGTGCCCAGCATGGCACTTCCCGTTACTGTTACTTTATTAATTCCATTGCATTCTGAAAGCAGGCCTCTCTAACCAGAAGCTCCCAAGAGGACTATTGCTGTGGTAGGGTGAACTAGTAAATGAGAATGATGAGCAGTCTGTGGATTTCATCCAAACCATTCAATGAAATCAAACAAATTAAGCTCTCTCTCTTTCCATCCCCATCCCCTTTCTCCATCTTTGTGACAGCACATTCTCTCTCACTTTTACATGACTCTGGCTATATCTAAAGACTCCTATCCCATACAGTCCCTCAGATAGCCCTCTATTTCCTTTTTATACCACAGTTAGCCTGATATCCCATCTCTCCAAATGATATTTTCTAGATGTCAACTTTTTCCAAAAGCCCTGTGCCACTGAACCTGGGGTGATACTGGCTTCCCTGCGCTTGTTCCCATCTTCATGCAGTAGAAAAGTAAAACCTCATCACAGAATTTTTCGTTGGGATGGACTTCTTTGTGTTCTAGCAGGGCAGAAGACCGATAAAGAACGTGGCAATGATAACCCCCAGAATCATGAACCCAACCAAAGCCCTTTCAGGCAAATCAAAGACTCAGACTGTATTTTTGATTCACTAATTTCGGTGTCAACTTTAAAATGTCTTGGCTTGGGTTTTATTCTGCAGGGGAGAAGTTGTTAGGTTTCCTCTGCCTCTGCCTACAGATATTCACTGTCTAGGCCACCAAACATTGAACAGTCTTGCTTTTCACCCACAGATAGTTCCCCTCTTGGAATATGTTAAGGAGTGCTGGAGGGGAAAAAAAAAAGGAAACGTATGGATTTGCTGAAAGATAGGCAAGGAGTGATAACAACCATCTTGTTCCATCCCTTTGGACCATTAGTCACACCAATGCACATTTTACTGATTAAAAAAAATCTTTAAGTTTTGCTTGCTGAAACAGCGCTTGTCAGCAGCTCTGTCCCCCACTTCCGCAGTCATCGCTCTCAATGGCAAACGGGCTTAGAAGAAATCTTCAAAGAGAGGCTATCAAGAGCAAGTAAAGAGGTGCAAGAAGCAAACAAACTCTTCAGTAGCAGCTGTTCTAGGAGCACCAAGTGACTGACAGCAGCCTCAAGTCATCTCTAACAAATTCACCAGGATTTACATTTTCCCTGTGGCTAACGTTTTGAAAGGAGCAGAAAACACGCAGAAGCACCTTTATCTCAACCTTCCTTCTTTTAAAACTTAACCCCCTCATCTCTACGATGCACAGACTCTTTTCATCAGCCACAGACTGCTTAAACATACATTGTACTGCATGTTCAAACCAGTGTGCAAAAATCTCAAATATCAACATGTTATGGTCAGAGGTCATTCTGTTTTGCATCCTATTCCCTTCAGGCATCCTACAGTCTGTCTGTCCCATACCTTAAAGGTTTGCAAACTGGATGTGAGTTGCAGACATAATAACAATCCTGTTCCCAACAAAAGTTTTGCAAGTTGAAGTGCACCAATGAGTTCTTATTCTGACTTTGATGACCTTATCTGTCTGTGTACTTCTGGTGAGATTTTCCCCTCATCTAATGCACACACCGTTATCTCTTACCAGGAGCCCTACTACTAAGCTCTTGCATTTTCTACTGCCTCTGTTTTATGTCAGAGACACTCTACTTTAGCAAATAATAATAATCAGGCTTGTGGTTCCAGACAGGTAAACTTGTAACAGCATAAAAATGTAATAAATTATTATATTTACACTGGAATCAGTATTGATAGCAATAAAAAGAGGCAAAAAATATGTAAGAAATCACCAGGAAATCTCGCTTAACTGTTCCAGGATCCCCTGATATGACTAAGAACAATTGTCAGAGAAGCAAGTGTTTGGGAAAAAGCATTTAAGTGGCAAAATAAGCAGAGTCTCAGCCAAATTTAAAAATGAAGTCAATCACATAACCAACCATATCCCCAGGTAAAGCAGAAATATCAACCACTACAGATACGGCTATGCAATTATAATGCTGTTTTGTCATTAAAACCAAGTCTTGCTAACTTTATCCAACTTATTAAATAGAAGACTCTTAAGAAAAATAACATTCTGTTAAGAAGTCATCAAAATGTTGAAGTATAGTCAATTTATGAGAAGTTGAAAGGAACATTCTCCCTCTTCCTCTGTCACCTGTATTTATATTGAAGTGGAAACAGGAAAAAACCTCCTTACAGCAAAGAGAACTTCTCCAGAATTAAGGCAAAAATAGTATAAGTTGATATTGGTCACTCTAAAAGTGGTCACTGCACAGTTGATTTAGCCCATCTCATGAGGCACCAGCATGAAAATGAATGGCTGCCCTGGCAGTGCCAGACTAATAACTTACCACCACTGGATGGAGAGTTAGGGTGCTCCTATCTGCTCAACCCCTCACTTAGTGCAGGCCTCCCCTTCTTCCTGCTGTGGCACTGGTCTGACCCTATGCTGAACTGATTCACCTCGTGGCACCAGCAGAGTCCATACTGACCAGAAGGTGTGGAAGATGTGGGGATCCAGCATGGCCTTTGAACTCAACTTGCTTGGTTTTTGGTACTCACTCACTGCCCATCACTGCTCCTCAACCAGATCTGATAACTGAACATATACCAGCATGGCAACAAACCTGGCATACCTATTGCAATTGATTTCATCCTTCTTGTGAGAGAAACAACTCAATGAAAGAGTTGTTTATTCCCCTCCATTATCCTTCAATCCCTCAGAAAACCCTACACCCCTACCTAGATGGGGCTGTTTGCCTCAGGGTACTGACCCCTTTAAATATGGCTGGGTAATTATCCAGTGCTTCCCAGGGTGCTGATGTTTTATTAAATACTAATTCAAAATCTGTTGACATTTATTTGAGTGAAATAATGACAGCACTTGTAGCCACAAGAGCCTTTCTTATATGGATATAGAGGCTCCAGAAAAATGTGCTTTTTGTCCAGCACATTAGTACTGTTCCTAACCTTCCCACTCCTGCATTACATGTATCAGCTATTTTTTATATTGACATAATGTCTTTTGGACCCTGTCTATATAACAGAGCCACCTAACTCAGAAATTAGCAGGCACAAACAAATGAAGCAAATGGGGAGGGCCTGATGCTCCAGTACCGCATTCTGCAGTTAACTCAGTTCAAACCACTGCATGCACTTAACCACAAGCCCTATGCTTCAAGTCCTTCCACGTACAGCTGTAACTTCCCTAAGAATATTCCTTAAACAAAAATATTCATTACAAGGGAGCACTATGTAGAGCAACTGCAGAGGAGCACTGCCCAGGACATCTGAGTGCACTCCAGGCACTGCCTGCAGTCACTGCCCACCAACCTTACTGCTCCTTGACTCCTCAACCCGCACCACTAAGGAGCCAAGTTCACTGTAAATATTTAGTTACTCATCTGGCAAAATGCCGAGCACCTTACTCATTCACAGAGAGCAGCATGGGTTGCTGGTTAACTGTATTTTCATTCTCTGAAGATTATGATTGTGATTGCTGGGAGTGATGATTACCTCCCAAGACGTCATCATTATTCAAAGCCTGCCGTACAACAAAGACACTCATTTAATTACCCAAAGGGCATTTAGGAAAATGTTTTTGCTATATGCATAAATCTTAATGAAAGAGCCGCTACACTGTGGGTATCCTTACACCAGTTCAGCATGATTGCTGAGGTGACCGCAACATTCTCCCACAGTGTTTACCAAACTACAGGTAAGAGAACAAAAATTTTCTTTAAATCCCTTCCCTCCATCACATAAGCTGATGACATTCTCACTACCTTGTAAATCTCAAGTCTTTATCATAATTCTTGCTGACAAAAGACCCATTCCACATCTAAATAATTCAGCAGCAGCCCTAGAAAAAGAAAAATAATAATTACTAAACAATTTGGACTCATAGTAGGCAAAAATCTTCAACTGTACAGTAGCTACTACACATCATAGGGCACCAAGTAAGAATAACGTGAATGGTTCTTGACTATTTGGAAATCAAACTACCATAATTTCTTGAATATTCATTTTGAAAACAGTGAACTAAAAATTACCTTCTATTCCTTCCCAGTGACGAGACTGCAGATAAATCAGATCATAAAATAATTATTCTAAGTGTAAGATTATAAAATATAACCTAAAGATCAACTATATATTTGCAATAACAGTTTACTGCAGCCATAACTTGTTTTAAGTGGGATTAGTTCCGATATTTAGAATCCTTATTTTTAACGTATGTCTCATTTTTGTGAGACAGACAAAAGTGTACACACTACCATCTCTCCTATTTGAATGCAACAACATTTATGAATTTAAGTGATTCCAAGTAGTTAAGGCTACTAAGGCTTATAGCTTTCACCTTCGAAAACAAGCAATTCTTGTTTCTATTGTCAGCCCTGCATTGTATGAATCCTTATTACTGCATTCAATGCTTATCCTCGTATTTATATATTGAAGAAAGGAACCTTAAAGAGTAATCAATGGAAAGCATGGCACATGGTAATTTAAGAGGTTCAAGCCTCCGAGCTTCATTATGAAATGTCTTTTGTCTTTGTCAGAAATATTTCAAAGGATTCAAAAAGACACAGTGATATTTGAGATTGTAAACAAAACATTTTCCTGGCTTTTTAAACAAACCTTAAAAACAAAAAAGGAAAGAGAAGAAACCCAGAGAATGACATCCAGAAATCTCATGCTCAAAACAGACTGAAGAGAGAACAAGACCACAACAGATACTCCTCTACTTAAAGAGATCTCATCGCACACATGCTCAGGCAGCAGGCGAATGCTGTCAACTCCACAGGGAGTGGTAACATTAGTACATATTGTAGTTTCATTCCTAATCATAAGATTTGGCTTTGAATCCTCACTTCAAACAACAACAGACTTTCAGCAGCTTTTCAGCACTGACTGGCCCTGGAGGTGCTCAGCCCCTGGGGACACACAGGTTATTAGCTTGCAGCAACTTTCTACCACGCCTGCTCGGACTGTACTTGACCCTGCTTAGTGCCAGATCTTTCTCCTACTGCTGACAGCTTGGTTTCAATTTTGTTTCATTCAAACCTGCCAACATATCACAAGCAGACTCCATTGTTCTCGATTTTAATCACTTAGGTGAAATTCTTAAAGAGGCTTTAAAGGAATTACTAGTCCTTGGAATAGAAATACTGAAGGGGCCCTGATACGGGGCACAGAAAAGTGCATTTGACTGCTCAGCATATTCAGCAAGACTTGAGTGACTCCAACAAGGACAGAGCTGCAGAAGAAATGTATTTATTAATTATTTACTCATCTCCAGGGTTTCTGTGCCGTACACAGTTAGCATAACTTTCTGAATAAATTATTCACATCTTCACAGTCCAAACTAAGCACAGCACAGCTCAGAAGAGATGACAAACATGCAACCCATAGCACATACCCATTAAATCTGTTCCCTGCAAAGTAGCTCTTGATATTTTCACCAGAGTTCTACCCAGAGATGCAGTCCTTAGCTTCAGGCAATGTAAATCAACAGAGCCCAGTTACAAATACAACAGAAACCAGTGTCCCAGCCTCACCCCTGCACATGAGCACAACACATGGCCACGGGCTGCACAGGGCAATGGCCCACAGGTGGTTAGGTTTTCCCACCTGGAGGGAAGCACTCCCTCACACACCACAGCTCCACTGCCCCTCATTCACTGAGGTTGAGCTGTTCTCATCCTTTGCCAAATTCCTGCTTTCCACACTCAATACAGTAGCTCTGAGGAGTCCCAGTGAACACACAGAAAGCCAGTCTGAAGTCCTGCTGAGCTTGTGGCTTAGGCACTGTCATAAAGCCATGAACTCCAGAATCCATCTGCTTCAAGAGCACTGGAGAAATAATCGCACTGCAGCCTGCATTGCTGAACCTTGATCCAGCTCCTGCAGAAACCAACTGATTGCACTTAGTTAAGTACAGTCCCTGGGCAGCACTAGGATTTTGTTCTCAGTACAGATGACTCCTCCACAAGGGGATAAGAGGATTGACCTTGGGGTAAATGGCAGGCCACAGGTTACAAGGAGGAGCCTCTGCCTTGCTCTCCTCAGATTTGAGATATGCAAGAACATGCCTCTAGGCTGGGATTTATGGCACACGTGATTAACTCCATGCTTTCAGCACTTCACTGAAGATCTCCACACTCACCCTTTTCTTGGCCTGAAGCTCCATGAGGCAGCAAACTGCCCCCAGACCAACCTCCAGCTGGTCTGCTGGCAAAGCAGAAAACACAGATAATGGGAGGCAAACACCTCCCAAAACATTTCCTAATGGGTTATAAATTATAGAAAGAACATTCTTTGCTATGTAACTAATGGAAATTTACCATTTTTTAAGGTTCCTGAGGGAAATTTTCCACGTCAAATCAATTTGTAGATAGGACCCAAGAGGCAGAAAATCACAACCGCTTCAGTGTGCTTCTTTACTTGACTGCTGCTGGGGGTTTAATTTTCAGTCACGTTCTTTGGTGGCTTTGATCTCTGATGACAGTGTTAACTCTATTTGGACCTCAGTGCTGCATTGATTTTAAACAGCCTTTTGAAATACCCTCACTAATTATTTCTCTGGAAGTTTAATTAAATCTTGTCACACAGGAATAAGCTGCTTCTTGGAATAGCTGCTAAACACTATAAAGCATGTAACTGGAGAAAAAGGAGGATGGATAATTATAGCTGGACAGACAAGCACACGAAGAAAAAGCAGAAAGCTATTTCCAAATATGAATTCAAGTGCAAGTGTCTGTGAACCTCTCTGCTTCCTCTGTGCACAGAAGTAGCAGACTTCTTGCTGTTTTAAGGACAAAAAGGACTTCTGGAAAAACATCTCCGTTTGTTCTGATTTCCAGCTAGATATTTCTGTATCACACACTTCCATTCCCAAATCTCATCCTATTTTCATGTCTTATAGGCAACTTTATAATTACAAATTTCTCAAATTCCTATTAGAATTGGGAAGGGATTATTACATTCAATAAAGAATATCCTTTGGGTGGTTACCTTATCCAGACAACCACTCTCCTCATATTCATTTACACAAACCAGTAAAGGAAAGGCTGCAAGTTTTTCTTCTATACTAAAGTTGCTGTGCATACAGTTCCTGTCTGTCAACCTCTGACTGTCTTTTATTTTCCAAATGGAATCCCATAGGTAAAGGGTATTTATAGCAGAGATTGAATTTATTTCTCAACCAGATACACATGCTCAAAAGTGGCATCTTTTTATTATTATTAGAGATTTCACTATCTTGTACCTTTCTTCTGATTCTTAGCTTCCCTAGAGCAAATGGTAAGTCATTTACCATAGGCAGTTCACCCAGTCACAGTGTCTAACATCATGTGTAAGTACTTCATACTGAGCCAGCCACTGGTTTGTATGTTCCACTTGGAAAACTGAGCAAAAAAGGAAACAAAGTTGTAGCCCTTAGGTTAAGCATAGACCTTATGCTGGACAGTATATTTTCGTATTATTTGTATATGACATTCGTACGTAAATACCACACTTTTAAGGAGACATTAATTATCAGACTTGAAATGAGCTTTAAGAGCTGAAGAAACTGTCTGGAAGGGTCAACCAACCATAGCAAGACAGCAGAAAGCAAAACTAAAGCTTAATGACAGGTGAAATAAAGTAGCAAAATATATTCATTCCTAATCTAAATTTTAATACATGCGCTGCATAAGACATTGCAGGATCAGATTTAAAGTTCCACGGAGACTCAATAAAAGCCTCTAGAGTTTTGTATGGCAAGTTGAAAAGGTCAGGAAGGGCTCCAAAGCAGGAAATCCAATGCTGCCATTCTGGAGGAGGGGAACAACAGCACTGGTGACAGAGACCAACAATGAGAAGAGCTGAACAGAAGAGCCAGGCCTTGCTTGGAGCTCTAATAAACGCACTAATGGAAATGAGGGACCTGAACAAGTGCCGCTTCTTACTCTTGTTAATGTTCCAGGTATACGAGAGAAAGATTACACAGAGTTGTTTGCCAGCCCTCAAATAAATGGCCTTGGTCATACGGCCAAACGGATCCTCATCCCAGCAGGCCAGTACGCCTCTGAGAGCAGCATTCCTGCTTGGAAACTGAAAATGAAACTGTGCCATTGACATTGCTTCCACAACATTCTCAGGTCTGGCAGAAGCACCCCAGGGCAGAATTTTACTTCTTTTTCAGAAAGATGAAAGGAAATAGCACCTCATCTTATTTTTTAAGTATTCTAATAAATGTGTTCCCTTGTATTCTCTGCACTCTATTTTCAGAGATGTAGGGCCCATTACGTCCCCCCACATTGAGAATTTAACCACGATGTTCCACAGCACCAAGCTATCCTCTCACTAATGAGGCTGCACAGTATTTTTCTACCTGCATATTACCTTGTGTTACTGTACTTATCCCACCCCAGAAGGAAGGAACAGGCCCTTCCTCCAGAACCAAGAGAACCTCCTCAGCCCGACAGTGGGACCCCTCCAAACACACTGTGATGGTGCTCGCAGGAGCTTTCTTGTTTTTCCCTAGTCCCACCTTCCCCACGTGCAGCTCCCTGCCTGACACTGACAGGCGATCATTAGTTTAACACTGTGTGTCCATTAAAGAAGATAAAAACTTTGTTAAAAAATCAGTTCACACATGAGTAACGGCCACAGCTGCCACACCATGTGCACAGTGCGAGGCTGGCAGGAGCCTGAGGCGTTCGGGGCACTGCCCCTAACAGCTGCATCTCCCAACAGAACTGTGATACTGGGGGAGGTCTGGGTCAGCAAGGAGAAATTTGGGATAATTAGCAGGCAAGGTACCCGGTCCGATCATTTGAAATGAAAAAATATCAAGTACCCAATTTATTGTGCAAACCTGTGCTCTGACTCTAAAACGCGGCATCATCTGTTTGCTTCTAACTTCTCAAAGACTGGCATTTGCTCACTTAAAAAGAAATTAAAAAGGAACAGTAACGACAAGGTAAGTATACCCCAAGGTAAGCAGCTCATCCAAACCAGGTGTGAATGGGAAAAAAAAAGTCCACAGCCTTCTCTTATGGAGACTGATTGTTAGCAGATACACGAGCACTTAGGAAAGTCCTTCATCTCCATCAGAATGTGAAACAGAACTGCAGAAATAATACCAGGAGAAATTCTCCTCCAATCTTTGGTGGCAACAGCAGGCACTGACCCTTCAAGAACTATTTGTTTGAGTTCACAGGTAATGAGAAGCAGAAGTCCTAGTGACATAATTTCTGATTTCACTGCTAAACAGCTCAAGACATCCAGAAGGACACCGAGAGATTTGTTCAGCTAAGAAGTAAACAACCCCAGCACACAGCAGGAACATGTGCACAGCAAGCTTCACCTGCACGTTCCTCTCCAAATTGCCAGAGGCTGTTAGAACAACTGCATCTCATTTTGGGGAGGAAGAAACAAAGAAGCACAAGAATATCGTACCATTTTCCAGAACAAGTTGTTAAAATTCTGCACGAAGAGAAAGCACCTTCTGATGTACCATCAACAACTACAATTAAACTCACATTTAACGTGACAATAAAAAAGGAGGCAGCCAAACTTCTGTTCTTCGCAAGTATTTTTAAGGTTTAAGCTTGTCCAGGTGCTGGCTATGAAATTAAAAGGCAAAGAAGCAGGTGCCACATTAGTCAGTTTTATTGTCCACACAATTACCTGAGGTCACCCTGAAGCAGTGGGTAAGGACTCTTCTCCCTTTAAGTAAATTTTAAGTTTCGCAGGGAGAGGCAGAAGGCATCAGCCTGGAATAACCTCCTCTATCTGTGAAAGTGTAACATTATGGTATGGAAAGCAAAATTTGTGATCTACCAATCGCCAACACCCGGGGCACAGAGTACCTTTATTTGTTAAGTAACTGAAGAAATGCAGTCATTGAAACGAGCGTTCTCGGTTTATAAGTGTTTTTCAATCATTCATTTTACTACTGACCAACATCTCAGGGAATTTTCAGTCTACAATCTCCTTTTCAAAGGAATCCTTCAGGCGAAAATCTGCTCATTATCCCACGATCACCAATGATTTCATAATATTAACAAGGGAACACACAGACGAGGGCAGTTCTCCTTGTTCTAATATGACTCTGTCAACTGTAAGTTTTACAGAAAAGTGAGGTCTAACCTGTGCAGTTTTACAGACTCTTATAGTAGGGGATCTGAACGTGTGTGTAGTGACACAGCAAAGCAAGAAAATATTCTCTTCTAGGTGGGTTTCAGAAGGGCAGCTGTTGGCCTGTAGCAACAGCACAGACAATTATCCTAAGGAAAAAAAAATCCATAGCTTTTTTAATAATAATTTAATTGCTGTTCTTCCAATTGAAATATTTTATTGCCATTCTATTTATATATGTGCCTTGCACAACCAGTGCACAGCATGATATGACTCAGGCAAAAGAAAAACTGCAGGACTTTGCTACCAAGACACGCTGTGGGAAACCCAAAGGTGCTTTGAAAGAATAATATCAGAAGCGAATTCCTCCCAAACCATCATCTTCTGAAGACGCTATAGTTCATTTTCATCTAGGCTTATTTGTGATTAATGAATTAAATGCCTAAAACGCCTATAGGTTTACTGCTAATTAGCTTTTCACTTCTTTTTTTTTTTAAAAATCTCTTTAGCCATAACTTCCATAATAACTAAGATATGAGCTTTATGTGATAGAATTATAGCAGAATCTCTCACGGTACATTTCATGGCACAGTCAGATAGCTGCTTGACCAGACAGAACTTAGGAAGAAAATACACCTATCTTACAGAACATCAATACGCTAAAGAACCTGTTTTATAGCTATATTCATTGTGTTTCAATTTTAACCTCAGGGTATGCTGAACTGAGGGACGCTTTATGTGAAATCGATGCATGCTGTGTACACACAGGCTTCTTCAAACATTAGTGTGCAGACTGGCATGTGTTTTAGTGGAAATGTCATTGACTGTAAGCAGCCAGTCCTAATACCGTTGAAAGACGTGTTATATTGGCACTGCTAATAGCGTTACGATGCTGCAAGTGTCCCGATGTGCTTGTAAATACCTAAAGCTACAATGGCTTAAGGGAACTAGTCTCATCCGAGTTGAATTATTAGGGGCTGATACTCAGTCAATACCTCTCTACAAATTAGGAATGAGAGAACTGACATCGCTGTTCCGCTGCATCATTTGGGGCATAAATCCTCTGCACGTGGGGATTTCACTAGACAGGGAACCGAAATACTAAGCAGATACAATTAATGAGTTCTTTGCATCCTGTTTGTTATTATTTAACTATATGCAGTAGACTGTTGGGCAGATTGAAATAACTTAAAGCCGCCGAAGACAGCAGCTCCAGTAACGCTACAGGGAAAAGTGGTAACCACCAACCAGGCAAAATGCCAAACACCACTACTGTTAACAACTCGCTTAAATGCAACTTACACACGCAGCTCCGCAGCCTGCTGCCGCACGCACGCTGCTGACAAGAGGAAACCCCTACCAATTGCCCATTTGCCTTGTGGTGTCTTAATAAGCTGCAGTATAATCTAATTATAGACAATTAAATACTGAAGTATGATCTTAAATCAGACACAAGTTGAATGAGGTTAAGCACAAACTGAAAGGTCAGTACTTAGGCATATGGTTACAAAGCTAGATGTTCAACAGGAACCTTAATAAACTGAGCATGTTTATTTTCTCCTGGGAGTTCACAAGCAAAACAAGCATTTGTTTACAGTGAGAGAGGGGCTGATGGGTTGTGCCCTGGAATGGTGTGCCAAGGAGATCAGCACTATAATGAAACAGACCTATATTGCAAAGCGCGAACATCCCAAAATGCACCTGTTCACTTGCATAAACTTCCACATATTTCTGTGTTAAGTAACAAAGTATCAGAGTTGAACACAAGGATGTGCTGGTGCTGCTATTTCTCAGTCTCATTTACTTCTTTGGGGCATGCTTAACCATAATTAAATCATACTGATGTGATGTTTGAACAGTTTCTGTATGAATTTGCCCATAGGGCTGCCAGTAAACAATCTCTTCCTATTCACACGACCAAAACAATTTAACAGATTTCATCTGAGACATGTTTGAGCTCTCTTTTAATGGAAGAATAATGAATATTTGATAGTTGCAGTTTCTGTTTTTAAGGGAGATGTTTTTATTGATGTTGAGATTGTCATGTAATGGTGTCAATTCAAAGCCGGTAGGACTGTAATTAGGCATTTTTCTAAATATTTCGTACTTTTTCTCATAGTTCTGATAGGTACCATTTTCTGATGCTTAATATCCTTAACACTGAATAAGTCAATCATTAAAATGATTCAGTCGTAAAGAGAATATACCTGTCCGATCAAACATGCAGTATAACTATTTGTAAATCTTTTCCAAATTGCCTATTAAATATATATTTCCACCTTTGAATATAAGTTAGAAAGACACAATACGGTAGAACTGGCAAATTTACACTTTGAACATCATGCTTAATTTTAGTTTTATTCAAGAAAAATTGGGTTTTATGCCTAATGTTATAATTTTAATGAACAGAACAGACTTAGTATTAAACGACAGCGAAGCTAACCATCTGGAAAGAAGCATTCATTCTCCATAAATCTATTTAGTTATGCAAATGAGTAAGTTCTAGACTGAGTTTTCTCTTAAGAATATTATGTTCTAACAAATTTGCAAGAAGTGAACATACACACGTGTTTGTCAGGAGTTAACAAGAAAGTAGATTGCTGAATACCACTGCACTGAGATCACTGGCCAAATCCCTAGTTTTACTGAAGAAACACATAAATAACGTATCACAGAATCTCTGCTTACTATCTTAAGGTTTCATGAAAGTATTAATTGTTCAAGACAGTAATGTATGTGTGCATAATCCATACCTTCCTGAGCTACAACACTCAGGTAGAGTTTACCATTACCATAAAAAATAAATGGGGAAACAGTTAAGCCTTATGTTCCCCTTCCACTTCTCTCAGCATCCCACTTTATATGTGATACATCACTATATCTTATTTCCCATCAAGATAACGGGCTCTTTTGAAACATAATTATTTAGGCACATAAAGTTTCCTGAATGAGGAGTTTATTCTAGTGAAAGCCAACAAAAAGCTCTGTAGAATATAAATCCTCAGAAAAAAAGCTAGCTTTTAGCACCAATATTCAGCATATTGGGACTGACTACTCTGGGTCCAATTATCCCAGGGAATATCTTGGAGCAATACTTCCAAACTTATTTGGGCAGCAAATAATATAAGCAGCCTCACTACATACTTTAATGGTGCTTTAAAACTGGTCTGCATGTGGGAATTTGAGCGTTTGACTGTCCATCTTGAACACTCATTACACAAGTACCTTAAAGTGATGAGGCAGTCCAAACTGCAAACACCCAGCATCTGCGCTACCTGCTGATTTAATACCACTTGGAAAAAGAAAAATTGGCCTGTGGCTTAAGGTCTTAATTAAAAAAGAGCTCTTTGTTATTTAATCTGTATCTATCCAGGACAGTAATTGTAGAATTCCACATAATAATCCTTCTTTCAGTAATCGTTTAAACCTAGAAGCTACAGAGCACTGAAGAGAGGCAACTCTGCAGAGCTCACTGCATCACCCACCCCTTGGGCTTTACAACAGTGCTGTCATGATGTGTATGTCACTGCTGCTCATGGGAATCTGTGCTGATTCTCTTCTGTGCTAGGCTGTGCATCCCTCTTGCAGATAAAATCTTTTGGCATTAGAGTGCACACAACTCTGATTGGCAGGCAGGTTTACCAGAATCTTCACTGTGCTCATGAAGGTACCATTTTCCCTGTTAGCACCAATGGCCAAGTCCTGCCCTGTGCTTCAGGAAGAGGTTGAGATAAGATTAACAATGGGAAAACACAGCAAAAAATGTGCCTTGAGCAACAGCACCCATCTTGCTCAGAGCACTGGGAGCCCTCAGGCTTGGCTCTTTCCCTATATGCTGTTGTTGCTTTTGACACCCATGCAAAGCTCCTAAAATGCCCTAAGCAGGCTGCACAGATGTGACTAATTCTTTGGGACTACACTATGGGCACCGAGGCATCAGTAGTCCCCAGGACACTGATGCTTTTAAGTTCGACACAGTACAATTCCAGCTGCTATCTTAGGGATCCAGGAGAATGCAGAATTCCTACTATACCTGAACTCCAAAGGGTATTGTGAGAAAATGGTGTGGCACGCAGAGGTGATATTAAGAGGTGAACTGTTATTACTTGATTCACAAAAAGGGGATGTGGGAGAAGGTTAGTGAGGGGTATGACCTGAGGTTAACAGATAGCACTTGCAGTTGCACTCATTTCTCATACAACAGAAGAACAATATGGCACATATTAATCCTACCCACATTAGTACCACCAATTGGAAATCAGTACTATAGTGATTATGAGGAGATAAAATTGAAATAAAACAAGTTTTAGTAAAAAGACTCCATCAAGTTTGATCTTGAATAATTAACTTTCTAATGCATAGGAAGGCCACTAATAACGAGATACCACAAAAGCAGAAATCCAAATGATTTTCTGGGAGAGAGCAGGTAGAACTGAGAGAAAACACATCGTGTTTCCAGTGCTTTAAATTTTCGATACGGAGTCTGCAACGAGCTGCTAATAATCATACACTATGCCATCAGGGTTTTTCACCTATTTACATATAAATAGTTCTGACCTGACTTGGCTACCAACAACGGTTAATTTAATTTATTGTCCTTTGGCAA
>JANHGO010000048.1:12829278-12846598 GCA_024606505.1 Aquila spilogaster
ATGTGGCACTCAAAAGTGATATACTAAGAGGTGAATTGTTATTACCTGGTCCCCAAACTGGGATGTGGGAAAAGGTCACCAAGTGGTTTGACCTCAGCACACAGACGTGGTTAGTAAATACCACTTGCAGTAGTAACACTCATTTCCTGGACAACAGAAGAATGATGTGGCCCATATTAAACTTACCCACATTGGTACCATCAATTGAAAATCACTACTATGGTGGTTATAAGAAGATAATTAAAATAAAACAAGTTACTAAAAGATCCCATCAAGTTTGACCTTGAATAATTAGGTTTCTAATGCATAGGAAGGCCACTAATAACAAGCTACCGTGAAAGCAGAAATTCAGATGTTTTTCTTGCAGGCAGAATCGAAAGGAAACACATTGCTTTTCCAGTGTCTTTAATTTTCAATATGGAGTCTGCAATGAGCTGCTAATAATCATACGCTATGCCATCAGGGTTTTGCACCTATTTACATATAAATAGTTCTGACCTGACTTGGCTACCAACAACGGTTAATTTAATTTATTGTCCTTTGGCAAGTGAATAGTCATTGGTTTTCTAGCACTTTTAACCTTGGCAAACCCTTGGGAAATAAAAATTAGATTGAAAGAAAATTACTAGTGGTGGAGAACAGTAAGAAAGTGACAGTAGTATATATAAACCTCAGGCAGCAGTGGAATAAAGTGTCATATTATTGTATGCTGTCTTCTAAAGTTCAATATTACTTTCCTGATTTACACTTCTGTAATTTTTTCCCAGTAATTCTTCTTGCTTTAGGGACTTTTGCACCTAACTTCATGTTTTTCAGCTGGGAAGAGACATTAGCCTATTTAGTATTAAAAAAAAAAAATCTATCAGAATTCATAAGAATAAACCAGTGATGTGCAACCAACAACAGCTAAATAAGGTGACAGTTACTGACCACTAATGACTGAATATTAGAGTAAGATTATTTGATCATCACTCCTATACTACTTGTATTGTAATACATTTGAAGAGCTGCATTTTGGCCCCTGGAGTCTAGTGAGAAAACACAAAACCCAGAAGCATTGCTTTCCTCTTGCAACACATACAGCTAGCTGTCTCCTGGCTTTCACTTCAAATGCAAAGTGCTCAACTGAGTGCACACATGATAACTCACTATTGACATTGTTATTCTGTAATGAAGTCTAGATAATGAAGATCAGGAATGCAGTAATAGGAACTGACACTTCTGGAGTTTGCTGGGAGTGCTAATCTTTTCAAAAACTTCTGAGTGCAAGATTTTATAGACTGAAAGAGTGACCATTTGTTAAAAAAAAAACAACACAAGAGAACTGAACACCGGAAATTGCCCCATGAGTTAAACGCAAGCAGCACTGGCCTCGGGAACTGCGTGTGCCTTCCCACCCCTGCTCCTCACGTGGAACTGAGGTGCAGCTTTGTGGTATCTCAGAGAAGGATGTGAGCCACCTCCCATCCTTACAACACTGGCTCTGGGCAGAACCACAGGAGCAGAGATGTGGGGTAGAGATAGTTGCAGAATAGATTTCCATGGATTTTTTAATTGCTCCTGGATTCCTAGAAATTCTAGATATGCAGAGTTCCTGTCTGCTTTCATGCATGTCCTGGACTCCCATTTCGGCATATTACAACACATACTAGGTTGGAAAATCGTAAAATCAGTCACATATATGGAGTATCAACATGGGGAATATTTGGTTTGTGTTTTATGCTGGTGAAATTTGGCATTTTTATATCTGAGGCTATGTCACACTGTGCAGAAACAAAACATTCAAGAGAATTATTCAGACACACCAAACTGTAACCTTCATACCAAATGATCAGTGTAGATGCAACATATGATCTGAAATCAAGGAAAACAGAAGTCCTCAAGAGGTCCAAGTGGTTGTAAATGCATTCTCAGCAGTCTTCTTTAAAAAGGGAAAGTTATATGCAGTTCATCCCTTGTATAATCTATCTACATACCTACCTACATAGCAAAAATCCCACAGAACCTATTTCTGCAATTAAAATATTGCACAGGGTCAGTTATCTGAGAGGATTGTGCTTGCGTTTTATCTTGGTCACTTATAGGTACAAATTAATAATCAACACTGCATATGATGACAGATAATGCTAGGAAAAGTTTTATATCTCAGTAAAACTACGTTGTAATGACTGCACTGTGCATTAAAAACAAGCCAAAAGACAACACATCTATTATGCCATGGTTGGAATAGATATACTGATGTTTGCAGCAGTAACAATGCTGTTCATTTAAAAGTATATTTTTCAAAGAGAAAGCAGGAAAAAAACATTTCCAGATAAAGGCTAGCTATGAACTTTTTCATAGACTTGTGTACTGCTACCTACACAGTCTATGAGGCAGAAAAAATGGTTTAATAAGATGTGAGAATGATATTACTTGCCAACTTTTGGGTGTTAAAACCATCTTCTGAGTACATGTTGTTTTCAAAGGGGTCCTTTCAGGATCCTTTGTGCTTTCCGGTTGTGCATTATTTTGATGCACTTTGCAGTAACCTCACTGTGTCACAGTGTGCTGGGAATTCTCAGCTTCTCTGATTCCCCCATGAACAAAACTAAAAGAAAATGTATTTAGCCATGTAGATTCCAGAGTGATTGATTTGAGAAACCCCTAAGGGGCTTGCTTTTTCATCAGGCACCAAACTCCCATCCTGCTGAATCCAGCCTCAAATGACATCTCAAGAGGGCAATTCAGCACAAGGTACTTTTCAAAAGAGGCCTGTATAGAAACGTAGAAATAGAAATAACCACTAACACTGTGGGTTTGGTTGTTGCTATAGAAGAGTTTTAACAATATTTACTGTGCTATTGCTACAACAAATACTTTGGGAAAAAAAAAAAGTTTGGGGAATTGCTGACAGCTTGTATGTACATGAAACTGCTGCACAATTTGTTTTCCAGAATTAAAAAAGGGGAAGGATTCCAGATAGGAAAGAAGTTAGAGGTATTTTCTGGCACTTTATGAAGTTCTGTTGCCATAGCCAACTGTCTAAGATGGGTACTATGCCACAGATGTGTAATTTAACTGTGGTCCTAATGTGCAGACACACTGGCATATGTTTGGGGGGGACCAAGTACTTGACTTGGTTGACTCTGGCCACAGCTGCTGATGAAGCAAAGACAGCTTTCCTACTACTGTGACTGGGGGAAACTTTGCAGTTCCTGCTTGTTGTGGTGGTTGTTCAAGTTCCCTTCCATGGAATTTCTCTGCCATCTCTGCCATCCATTTCTTGTAAAATGGATGTGGTTCTGCCCAAGGTATTTAATCTAGTTCTGTACTTACAAATCACGCTCATAGACACTGCAAGGCAAATGTCCTGCTCAGATGACATCCTAACTTCTCAAGGTGGTTTTTTTGCCCCTCTTCAGAGATTCCTCTCGCCTTTCTTGAGCATTTGACAAACACATGGCTCAAGTACATGCATATGTCTTTAACTATATAACCGCTAAAATTTACGGCACACATCAACAAGTCCCACTGGACATATGCCATAGCGAATATGACCTTACCCATCAGATTACATATATACCTGGGACTATTCAACATGAAAATCAGCAAAAACTATAAATCCTCATGCTACATCTGAAGTGAAGATCTTATAGGGCCAATTTGAATTATATTTTGGTCATCAACATCAATTAAATGGTTAACGTACAAAATTAAGACCATCATAACTAGTATTCCTAGATGTCTCCAAGTTTTCAAAATATCCTGCTTCTAAGCCACCAGCCCTCTTACAGTCCCGAGTGTTCTGAGATTCTTTTTCCTATATCTTTGCCTCTGTTTTGTATCTTCTCTTTCTTAATTTTGATTTGTGACTGCATATTCTCCAGCATCCACTGATGAGTCCCTGTTAGTTATTTCCAAACCCCTCAATCTCTGCACATTTAAAAAATGTCTTACGTGTAACATCCCATTATAATCAGCTCAGTGAAGTTCCAGCTAATTCCCAAATTACTTTTTCTGGGTTGCTTAAATGTGTGTTGTGGAGTACTTACACCTGAAAGGAGAGAAGAATGTGCTGACAGAAACTCTTACCCAAAATCCCAGGGATGTCAATTGTATTTTCATTGCTAATTATAAGGATTAGAAAAACACCCTCCTCCATAGTGTCTTGATCTGGAGAATATCTGAACTCCACAAGCACGGCAGCAGGCTCAGGAAGTGGGAAGTCCTGAAATGCTGAAAATATTTAATAAAATTTTTATGCCAATACATTTTAATTAAAGTATTTTTATTCCAGAATTGTGTTACCAGCAGTGCTTTTTTTCATCCCACAGAAGACTTTTGTTTAAAAAAAAGAAAATCAATAACCATTGTGCAAGAAAATAAATTCCATTTTCAGCTTGAAAATTATTTCCTTTTCAGCACTTCTCTAAAACCATATTTTGCTTTTCAGTCACCTTTGGAGAATCATTTCCAAAAATAAACTTTTACATTCCTGATGTTAGAAGCACAAGCATATTGTAAGTACTTGTTCAAACAAACCAGTATTATGTGCCTTAACGTGATCCTTACTGGCTTCATCTCAGGTACTGTCAGCTATTTTAGCAAAGGTTGAGTCACCGTGTGAAATGCAAATGCTGTTTCATTCCACATCAGTCATGATTCACCCTGAAATTTATAAGATTTTGCAAGCTGCTATTTTATGCATTGGTACTTAGGCTATTTGCTTCAATAATACAGCATCACTTTATCACTTAACTTCAAAGTGATTAAAACCCTCTATGAAGTAAGAGAATATTAACAGTTCCCATTTTACTGATGGGAGCTGCATCAGAGAGATCTCACTCCAAGAGATATTTAGAAGAGATACAAGTATTTCACCAGCAGGAAATTGTGGAGCAGCAGGGCACATGAACTCCAATGAAATCAAATGCAAACAAAGCATTGAGACTTTTGAATGCCTACCTGATGCAGCTTGGGGTCTTTAGGTAATTTTGCACATTTTCAAATATAGCTTAAAAAGACGGACTATGCCTACACCACTGAGTCACATCTCAGCATGGAGTTATTTGTTCTGCTTCTCAGCAGGCCAGATCAGACTCTGACATTGTGCTGCTGCAATTTTACTATGCCCAGCATCCAAACAGCTTTACTTGAAAGCCAGCTTGGCAATACCTACACCGTACTCAAAGCATTGCTGTGACTATGGTACAGGCATATCTGAACAGTAAAATTGGTCCAGTTCTTGTGTTAGCACTGAATGAGCATTTGCCATTCAATTGATTTTTGACTAAAAACTTAACTTCCACTGAACCTTTTGACTAAAAACTTAACTTCCACTGAACCAACAGTTTTTCAGAAAATAATAAATTTCAACATAAAGAAAATCTTCTTCTGGAAAAACAAATTACATTATTTATTTCACCTGTAGCTATATGGTAGTGACCTGTTGTTGAACTGAACCAATATGCTTAATCCAAAATCAGCAACTGCAACAAACACAAACCTACCTGAACAACATGTAATGTGCTACTTTGGACAACTGAATTTGCATATTAAACTAACTTAAGAGACTAACTTTAATTTCATTTAAAAAAAATAAGATTTTGCTTGAATGGTAAATAGTGCCATTTCCAAATCTATTTTTAAAAGTTTGTTTTCTATTAGGAAAAAAATAAATCATTAATTTTCAATGTTTTCAAACAATTTGGACTGAAAATAAACACTAAATGTTGACATTTGTCCCAGAAAAGAAATTGTAAATTCTAGTAAACTCCAGCAGATTTAGACCAGTCCCTTTTTGAAAAGGAACTTAGGAGTCCAATCCTACTGAAAGTAGCTGAGATGGATAACCTCCTGGAGGCCTGTGTCACTTTTGAAAATGGGAAAGAACTCCTATCCAACCTAGACATTTTCTAAATATTTACTGTTACTGTGCCCAACATGTTACACATTAAAACCAAGGCAAAGCCAACCAATAAAAACCAGATTTCTTGTCATACGTCTGTTCTGAAATCGCTAAGTATACCTCTTTGCTCAGGAACATTCTGTCTTTAGGACTGCATGCAGCTGAGCTGCTGGTCATGATTTCAGTCATTCTTTTTACTGGAAGAAGCGGTTACATATAGTTTGACAACAGGGAAAGTGAATATATATTAATTTTCTATTTCAAAACCAGCATAATAGTCGGGCTTGATTACACCAATTCCTTAGAAGATAGTAGTCTTGTCACTATTTTGGCCTTGATACAAATGGTATGAGCCAAAGCAGCTTCCAAACAGAAGATTTACTACAAATTAGGATCTGAATGGAAAGAATCAAATGGCAGACAGAGAGGATTATGAGTCTGTGGCTATATTCTGACATATATTGGATTATTAGGATTTGCATTCATTAGGAAAGTTAGACTGGCATTTGCATGAGTGTGATATATTGTGCAGTCCATGAATGTCCTACAGTTAATATGAGAGGAGTAATTATAAGCTGACTTTTTCTGATGAACAGCTGTAGGTTTTGCACACTTTCACAATGCTTCTAGTTTGTTATGCCAAGCATGGCTCTGATCCTCCACAGAGCCTCTGCGCCCGTATGAAACTGGTGGGTTTTAACCAATGTAGGAGGCTGCCTGCACTGTACTTTGCAGAAACTAGCCCCTGTGGTAACTAAAATTTTCCATTAAATATATTGAGGGTTAAATCCAAGTTTCAGCTAAAATCCTGTAAAGTACAATTCATACTGAGGTGTAAGGATTGCATTGCAGTAATGACAGGCAAGGCTGTAAGCTGGAGATGCAATCTGCAGTCTGTTACACTTAGTTAAGTCAGTAAATAAATCAGAATCTGTAAGAGAAAAGAAGTGTCCTACTCTTTATCTATTAATTCGTTTTCTAAATATTTGGATAGACCATGGAAGCTACTTAGATGGCCCCTAAAGTCCTTGGCAATAGGCATCTTTAAGCCTCACTTGCACACATCTTAACAGAATTCAACATTGTCTTAGGAACTCAAATATGCTAGTCTTCAAATTAAGCTCTGATGACGATGATTTATAGCCTTGAAAATCCTCTCACCACTGTGAGTTGCATGGCAGGCAGGTAGACTTAGAGCTCCTCAAAGAAACTTGAACTGCTTGCTCAGGAATAGCTCTGCTATGCATCCTGCCACAACACTGGAGCTGGACCAACTGTGACGGTGTTGAAACAACTGACACTTAACAGCAAACATAGCAGGGAAAGCAAGCAAGGGGAAAGTGGAGACCTTAAGCCAAGTTCTGGGGAAGTCTGAACACAGAGAATTATACTGCTAAATGCATTTTCATGACAGGTTAATAATGAGCTCTTACTAGCGAGATGCTGCTCGTTAGACTTCAATATTTAAAAGGATCTATGAAGACTTATTACTAGGGACTGCATTAGTAGAGTCTACATGGGTCTGCACTCCATCAGCCCATCTCCTGGTGTTGACATTTTCCTTCTTTTATTTCAGAGTAAAAAAATAAAGTAATAGAAGCCCCTACTTGCTTTCCAGAGCTGAAGCAGTAATTAACTGAGGGAGCAAGAGGCAAGAAGGCAGAGACCTCAGGCTTAAGCTATTTGATTGCAGAGAGAAGCAAAACTATTATCAGCATTAATACAGAGAGATCAGAAGCCTCAACATAAAGGTATTAAAAATGCACATAATATTGATCAACAGGTTTACCATAATTATGTAGTAGAAGCTGATTCAGCCGACTGTGCTTTCAGACTTTCTGTGTGATATATCTCCCAGCTCATGAAATATAGCCTGATGCTATGAATACTGACTGACAGCTTCATTTTAGAAATTTGCCATGGCAGACTGACATTTTATTAGAGCTCAATAGAAGACACATTGAAATTAATGGGGGAGACTCTCTTGCTTTCAGCAGGCTTTGGATAAACTAATAGGTTTTATTTCTGATAAGATGGTGGGAGACCCTCTTAAAACCACAGTAGCTTCAAAATTTTCAGAAAATGAAAATGAGTGGGAGTTATGCATCCGAGTCCCATTTGTGCTTTTGAACACTCCTCTTCTTTATAATTACACAAAACACTTGTCAGGATGGAAAGTCAATAGAGAAGCATGCAGGATGCTTCACCTCTGCTCTGATATGTCTCCCCTCAGATTAGTTTGCTCTCTCTTGTTCCATTCACTTTCCTTTTCTAGTCTCCTTTCTCAGCCAACCATTTTCTCCAGTCCCTCCTCCCATCTCAATCTGTCAAGCTATTTGCTACTGTTTCCATCAGTGGATCCAGGAGCTATTGCCCTGCTAAGCAAGATAACATCTGACTATCACTCCCAGTTCCTAGACTCTTCTTCCCAGTCTGTTCAGCTCTTCTGATATGGCATTGTCTAATCTGATTTTGAGTCAGCATCAGAAAATGAATCACCAAGAGCAAAGGAGAGACAGGCTCTTATCCAATGTGTTGTCCATCCATATGTCAGCCTAGAGCACCTCAAAAAAGCTATTACAGGGAAGAGACTTGGGGTCCCACAGTCCTGGGCAGTAATTTGCACGGATGGTGCATCTTTACTCTGTTAACCTGTAAGAGCCGTGAATGGCTAGAGCTGACTGTCAGGGACCTGAGTGAGCTGCAGGGGCTCTCCAACCTCTCTCCCTCCTCCCTGGGGTTTGGCTGCTTGTGCTCCAAGACAGCTTGGATGTGGTGCAGCTGTATAACCTTGAGTCTGACTGCTGTGTGAAGAGCTGTGTGGGAAAGCTGTGAGAAGCTTTCATGTCACTCTGGCTTTGCTTGAGAGCTGCATTTAAGCCATGTACCTTGCCAGTCTCAGCCCTGGCTTACTGACTGAACATCCCGGCTTGACCTTGGCTCTACCTCATCACCTCTGGACTGCAACAGACCCTGGCTGCCCTCACCAGACCTGCTCTGCTCCTCCTGCTTGGGTACCATGGGACAGCACACTTGTGAGTGAGGACCCTATCCCTGCCTGTCTGGCACCCAAGCTCACCTGCCCTAGCAGAGCAGCCTGCCCAGACAGTTTGAGCAATGCTGGCTCTGCAGGAAAGGAGCAGCTGAACATACAGCTCATCTTTGGGAAATTTAGCAGCTAAACACTCTATACCAAGATTATACAAGCATCATTTATCAAAGGCTTATGACTGAATCCAATTAGACACTCAGCAAAAGGAACATCCTTAATAGTCCTTCAGCCATTCAAGCCCATGTCCCAGAGAGTAAGGCAGCAGGAGAGCTCAAAGATATGTCAACAGAACTTTTCAAGAATGCCAGATAATACATTACTCTCGCCAGTTCTACACTTGTTCTTAACAGCAATGACTAAATTTAAAATAAAATAAAATAAAATAAATCAGCCTGTACGGTTGAGGTTTGCACAGCTTAACCATCGGGGGGGAGAACTTGACAAGAGGAAGCACAGAGCAACACAAAGTACAGAACATATACAAACCCAAGAATCCATGTTCGTTTTCCATTCCTACTTGGTTCACATCCCTGTCTACAGGTATTACAATTTATTATGCCCTTTCTTTATAGAGTCATTGGCCAGACTCACCTTTGTTCCCCTTCATAATGCAGATACGTGGTCCTGAAGGTGACAGCTTCTGATCTGCACATTCACCAGCTCTTTGTGGCTAACAGTGATGTTGAAGTGCCACAGTTCCTTCCACTTCAAGTAATTTCAAGGCAGACCTTGGTCCCTGAAGCAGACCCAAAGAGCACTGAAATCAAGAGAAATACTCTGATTTGCCCCAGTGAGATCTGAAACAGTCTAGTAAACTTTCCATAGAAACTAGTGTACGATTGACTCCCTTATCAAAAAGGCACTCCAAAACACATTTGCTATTAATTCTCCTTCCTCCTTAATCCCGCCCTAAATAGTTCCAGTTTCACTTCACTTCACTCTCCCTTTGTAAAGTTAAAACTTCCAGAGGTTTTAAAGACACTCTTTGTCAAAGGATCACTAGAGGGACCAGTGGAAGTTGAGGGATCATTAATTAGACCAGAAGAGAATGAAGTTCTATTAAAAATTGCCCATCTGTGAGTGTTAATTTAGCAGCTAGTAGTTATTTTTCTCTGCTGGGATAGTAGATGGAAAACAAGCTGAGAAAATAAAAGGCAGAAGAAAATAAGAAGGGAAAAACAGTATGAAGCTTATCAGGAGAAAATGTTAATTACACTTTAAAGCCCTTAGTCACCTAAGCTTCTATTTACAATAGAGATAGAAACAGTCCAAATTATCTCTGCATTTTTTAAAAACTGTGATTACAGTTCAATTTGCTACTTTTCTCTCATTATCTTTACTCTAACTGGAGAAATATCAAGCACTTCTAATTTCTGGATATCCTTTTGTCATTTTTTATTGAATTTCTTGTGTGTACATTCTAATAAACACACATCCAGAGGTGTGTGCAGCCATCTGAAATGTGGAGCCAGTTGACTGCAAGTCACTGATGGCTGTTTAGAGCTAATCAAACGTGCTCCCACCAAAGTCCCAGGCTACAGGATATTGGAAATGAATCCTACGATCACACCTTCCCCAAGACATCATTGCAGATACCTTCACAGTAGTGGCTGTTAAGGTGCAATGGCAGCAAAAAAAGGACTTTGCAAAAATGGCACAAAACAGTATCACCTGTATCTTGGACCACTAAAATAAAAGGTTAGGTACAATTAATGTCTATTTGTGCAATGAAATACATCAGGATTTTGCTACCGAATTCAGTGAGAGCAAGACTATGTCCATAGCCTAACAAAGTTGGCCACAGCTGTAAACAAGTGTAATCTCTTCTCTAGGGCTGCATTTTTATATGCCTGAAATAACAAGAGGTAGTCCTCCTTTTAAAAATGCTGTGTTCATTAACAAGGAATACTTAGTCTAAAGAAACAACTGACCTTTTCTAAGATGCACGAAATTTCAATTCCTAAGGAAGGAAAGGTCTTTGTCTTTAAAAGTGGTCATTTGCTTTCTGAGTTTCTAGCCTGAATGTTCTGTGTAAGACACCATGGGTTGCAAAGTTCCCGATTTCACAACTATGTGTAGCTGAAATATTTTGATTCTTCACTTTGAAATAATTACATTGTTAAATAATAGGCAAAGGTAACTGTAAAATTATTTTACAAGCCATAAAAAAACAAATCCTAGCACACTTCTATTCAAAAGAAACTTTCAGATATTAAATTATATATTTACTTTTTTAAATAGGTGAGGAAAGTCAAAGATATTTTATTGTCGTTTTACTGCTCAAATTTGTGTGGTTTGCAGGCACTTCTAACCAAAATACTAAAACTAAAAAACCATTAAATACTAGAGCGAACTTTATGATTCTGTCATCTCTGCCCATGTTACAAGTCTTTGTGCTTCAAGCACATCAAAGTTTAAGAACAACAAAGATTAAATGATCAAATAAAAATACCATATGACATGGCAAGGAGCTTCAGTTTGACATGGCTAGCTGTATAAACCAAATGGTCAGGCATGCTTAGGGTTCACTTGCAGACAGTCAGATTTCATTAGTACACTCACACTGCACTAGAGACAGACCTGTGTGAATCTCTAAAATCTCAAGACACCGCAGGTCTGACTTATTCAATGTCTTGATCTCAGTTTTGCAATGCTAGATGCAAACTCATTGTTGGATTTTTCTTTCAATAGTCATAGGCAAAGCAAGATGAAATTTCTCTCTAGCTATGAATGCATTCTAATTGCTTTACTAAAAATCCTCGCCAGAGGAAATGACTTCTGGCTTTGCAGACTATCAAATTTCTCGAGAACATTGATTCGTAAGCAGAACTTCTAGCTGAAATGAATGGCACAAAACTTGGTGTGAACCCTGATTTTTAATATTCTACTTGCTTTCCACCCATTCTCCTTACATTCCTTTCTCTCTCTCTCAGCCATGTTTCTCCTATTAAGTATTGCAGCATTGCAACAGCCGATTTTAAGTGCAAAAAGTAATTCATACGTATAAAGTGAATAAATACTGAAGTATGTCTGCGTAAGAGCAGATCATCACAGGACCTAAATAAACACTACTAGCAAAGCTGCATTTCCACTGGAAACTGCCCAGCTTCCACGTTCAGCCAGGTGAGTCCACCTAAATCCAAGGCTCGAGCAAAATCAGTCACCTCTGCATAAGCAGAGAGGAGCTGCAGAACAGGGTGTATGCCCAAGCGGAGGTGGGAGATTGCACCTCTTCTGAATAGCTCTCCAGAGAGCACTTTCTGCTACAAAGAAGGGGGAAACCAGTCACAGGTGCTAAGCAAGGGTGCAGAGGGGAGAAGAAATAATGGCCCGCTGATGCTTCAGGTGATTACCACAGAGTGCTCCCTGCACAGAGAGGACAGCTCCTGGCACCACAGCCCTGCAACAGTGAGTGTCACATCAGGCGTATGCCTGGCAGCACCATAAAACCACTGTGCTAACAGCACAACGAGAGCACTCCCACCACGGGCACGCACAGAGGTCTGAGCCAAAACATATGCCTTCACAGTACAGTGGACTTTACTTCGTTATTATTGTGGGTTTCATTAACCACCCCAGACACAAACACTCTGTTTTGTTTGTGGCAATACTGCCACTGAACCTGCCTGACGGAATAAAGGGAGGTCTCAGCATCATATCTCTATCACGCACAATCACCTAGTCTGGGAAGAGTTGCTGGACCTCAAAAACTAATACACATTTGATGATTCGGTAAGATAGCCTTGGAAATGGATATTTCAGTGGCAATGAATAAAAGCCATTGCATGTGTGCACTGAGTGAAACCACAGCCCCTTCTGCTGTAGGCTGCTGCAAGGATTTTGCATGAAATATTAAAAACAAGCCTTCATGCCCGGAGTCCTTACTGGGTCACCTCAGCCTTCAGCTATCCTGCCAGCTCAGTCCTCTCCTTAGGGTGTAATTAAGTAAGAACAAAATGGTATGAACCTGCTAATGGCTTCGCATCGCCCAGAAGGAAATCACTGAATTACCCTGGGATGCCTGCTCTGATTAGGAATAGCAGCACTTCCTTGATTGAGGTACCTCATTTGGCAGTGAGACTAACAGTACATAACCAGTAGAACTGAACAGCATTAAAGTGAAACCACCTCAGAATATGCTCCTGCAAAGAAGATTAGTGAAGGTTAAAAGGATCACACAGACTATACACCCACTTCCTTTCTGAAAGACCCACAGACAGAGTCTGATTTCAAGCTCGCTGGTGTTTTTAGCTGAGCTGAGTGCAGTTGTACCTAGAGGTACATCAGCATAGCTGTGATCAGGGGCCCAGTTCTCAGGGATAGAAATTAACAGTTTGTTCCATCAACATAGTTTGACATATGCTGTGAAGCTACTTTCCAAGTCAAACTCTAAATATTTAAAAGTTAGTAGAAAAATCCCTCCCTTAAGCAAGATTATTCTACCTCTGCCTATTGTAGGATTTCCTGTATTGTCTTCTGAGGCGCCTGGTGCTGGGCCCCCCTGGGGAGAGGACGAGATGAGCATAGTCCAACTTATGTTCTGAGTTCGTAGTCTGGTGCAAGCAAAGCCAGAACTTATATCTGCTGAGAAAAGACAATTTTTTTAAAAATCCTGTGAAAAAATAAATGAAAGGGTTTTGACAGCCCTTTTTTTCAACTGTAATTATCTTCAAAGTAATTATCTCTGGAGGAATACAGCTCTGCTCTTCCACTGCATTAAACCAACTTTGTTTTTCCTTTTGAAAAACAGCTTAAGTAAGACTAAATCTTGATTGTAAAGAGCATATTGTGAAAGTGAGGGGAAAAATGTGTAATTACAAAAAAGCTGCTTAAATTTTTGCTAAAAGACAAAAAAAAAAAGGAAATACTAAGGAACAGCAATAGCTATAGGGTTTTTTTAACAGAAGAGTTTCTTTGGATGAAGTTAGTGGCCCTGAAATGGAGAGAATGAATGATACAGAAGGATGCTACCCCAGCATGAAGAATATCACAGACATGATAATGAGGAACTACGAAGGGAAGAGACTACTGTTTATTTTTCAGCAGCCACATTCACACTGTGCTATGCTCTGTCTACACACACAGGGCAGAGCACAGCTCAGAAGGCGGGTTTAGATCACGTTTCCAGGCTAAAGAACGCCAACCTTTTAATAGGAAGTATAAACTTTTCCAGATACCATAGTCTGTAAGCCCTACCGCAACTTCTCTGGGTTGAATGGACCAACTGCTGCTCCACAACGAGGGCTTGAAAGACAAATTAAAGCTCAGGTCCTACTCTGTTGGTTTACACACTCCAGGTCAATCTTTTCTCTCCCCTCTTGTGCTTTAAATTACAAGCAACTTGGCTAGTTGGTTCAGTGAGTTCACTTAACCAGGAAGAAGCCTGGCTCCTTTCACCTACACGCTTACCTTCTCAAATTAAAGGCGGGGGGGGGGGACGGGACGGGACGGGACAGGGGGACGGATGGACGACACAAACCTAGAAAGCTCAGGCACATTAAATTCTTTTGCCTTATCAAAATACTTAAAGCCCCATGTGGCCAGAAACTGGGCAACATCCTCGCTGCAATGTGTCTCCACCATTTATCACCCATGCCTCTGGCTAAATACCAGGTGTCCCCTTCAGACCCTTTGGTGTGTAAAGGCTCATAAGAAAGTTTTTCTATCACCAGCAAGACTAGATCAGCTGGAGATGTCACAAGAGGCCTGTTCAGAAAATGCGAACACCACACCATCAAATTGAAATATATGAAAGAAATCCTTTCTACTGAACCCAGTGTAAATCATGGAAGGATTTCAGTCCACTGGGCTTTGGTTTCAAAGTCTTCAACCTACACGTTCATGCTGGTTGTCACTATTTCATACATCCAGTCTGAATGTGATCACATACAGTGACACTCAAACTGGGTAACCAACTTTTCAGCAACAGATACCTATCACTTGAGCTACAGCACTACCACCAAAGATGGCCATAACAGCAAGTCAGTCTTGTCTACATGCTAGTGTAGCCACTGTTAGCTTGCCAGAAATAATTTCAATGATTGGCAGCTCCATCAAGGAATTTAAGACCACCTATAGCCAGGGTGTTGTGACGGATGCTGAAAAACAATGATCCATCAAGACATGCTGCTGGAATGTGTTTCTGAAGACAGCCAATGTTTTCTTTGCAGGAAATACATTTCTATCAAGAACTCAAGAGAGTCTAATATTTTTCTGAAGCACATAAAGACAGTTTTTCATCAACTTTGAGCCTCAAAAAATACTGAGGCTAGATATACGGTGGGAGAAAGTTGTGCTTGGTGTGCAGATGAAAGGAGACCTGTATATTCAGTTTAGATCACGAAAGCTCCTGATCACATCATGTCTAATCTCTGCAGCTTAGTCGCACACAGCATTTCCACCCTTCTCACACCAAGCTTTGCTGCTTTCTTTCTGTTCCAAATCTCTGTGGAAATCACTATCAGGTACTGACCCCATAAAGTTGGTGTTTATCCTTAACCTGCATGTGACTTCTGCTTTTAGGGTCTCTAGCATAATGATCGTATGAGTTTGTTTAGCACGAGCAACTGCTCTCCAGAGCACTGCACTCCTGCAGTGCTGCTATACCAGCACCACCACTCGTTCCCGATCCCCAACCAGTCAGTTCCCTCCTTACATTCCCCAATTCAGCTGTCCCTTCTTCGTCAGCCACAAGTGGTTTTCTGGGCTGTTAATGGTAGAATTTGGTAATAAAGTGTATGTTATTTGATTCTGAACAGGTAGTTAAGACTTCCTCATTTAGTTTTTAGGGCTTTAACTGCCTGACTTGACACTAATGTGAATTAACCAGCATCCCACCCTGCTATGCCACTACCATTAACGCCAGAGCAATGTGCACAATAATTGTGATATATTATATCACTGGCAGCTCATCTCCATATCATTCACCTTTTTTTTCTCAAATTGGTCTGATGCTAGGATCACACATTCCCTAATTAACACCTTCCTTCTGTGGTTACTAATGAGTCTGTTGATACCACTTCTTCAGGCTACCTCTATTATACTAAAGTCTTATGGGTATATCCAACTCCAACTGTCCCCTTTAATTAAGAGACAGATGTCACTGACTCTCTTTCATTTAGCATTTAACAGACACATAGTCCCCTGGATGGTAAGTGAGGAAGGGAAATGCTTCATCTTTTGATTCTTTCTTCATCGTGCATGGTAGGACTCTGGGAAATGGCTTGGATAAGGGACTGGGAAGTGAGACTGAGACCTGAAAGAGCAGCATCTGGAAAAAGGTCAGCCTTGGACTTTTTTAAAGAAAAATGGGGCTAGGGCAGAACATGGTGAATTTATGGAAGGAACAGAGGTAAAAATTATTTATGGAGAAGATTTAAAGAAATCACAGGCGAAAACAAGTCTCCCATTTAACAAGACTTGTCATGTTCACCTATGGCTCTTTCTGCAGCTTCACTAGAAATCAGAAACAGCTGGTTGTGTTCACTTCATATTGTGAGGACAATTGATCTGATCCAAAACCTAACAAAAAGGGGATCTCATTTAGCTGTCAGCCTTTCACTAACAATGGATCATGGAAGCAAAGATTTTCTGTATAGGATAGTTCATGCTGGTTGTAAAACAGCATGAGAAAAGGCAGAACACAATATGGATATACAACGTATGCTACAGAGATCTTTTCAGTAAACTACCATAGTGTCTTTGCTCTTGAAAGCAATGTTCAAGCTAAACCTTCAGGAGGCTAAAAAGATGGAAATCAACAGTATTTGACTGTATTGTTTTAGCACTGAAAAAGTTATTCGGGACATAGCATTCATACAAAGCACCTTTTAAAGGTCTTGTATCTTTTGACTGTGTTTGTTTACAAAAGGGGAACATGTATACAAGAATAAAATATACACTTCAGAAGAGGAGATTCATTAATCTATGTCAGCATATTTCTTTTGGTACTATACAACATTATTATAGGCATAAAGTTTTATTATTTCATAAATGTAAAATAACACTTTCAAATTCCAAAGTCTATTTTAAATAAAGCTGAAAAACAGAAAACAATTTAAATAACAAATGCTCATTTTATATTTTGTTTGCTTTTTGAAATGGAAAAACCCAACCTTTGAACACAGAATGACAGTTTAAAATTGTGACTGATTTTGAGCCCAGTTCTAAGTTACCATAAGGCATTAACAGAAGAGTTAAAGCCAGACATGTTGGTACTTTGAAATTCAATAGCTAAGCCTTCAACAACATTTGCTGCTCAGCTTTGGGCTGCTGTCTTAGTTTCAACTGGGACAGAGTTACCTGTCTTCCTAGTAGCTGGTACGGTGCTATGTTTTGAGTTCAGTATGGGAAGAATGTTGATAACACTGATGTTTTCA
>JANHGO010000048.1:12846698-12938982 GCA_024606505.1 Aquila spilogaster
CCAGCCACTTGCATGCACCATGAGGAGGTACCTATCACTATAACAACCCGAACCCTCCAGAAGCACATCTGGTAACACAACACAAAACATCTGTCAGCATGGGAAGCCAAGAGAGAAGCATGCAAGATGCTCTGCCCCAGTTCCAATGTGACTATCCATATTAGTTTGCCCCTTTTCCCATTCACTTTCCTTTTCCAGTCTCCTTCTGAAACAGCCTGTATACATGCCCCATCAAGGATCCATTTTAGTTTTGCATTCCCTTCTGATTCACAGCCCTGCTGAAAGGTGCTGTATTCATTATGCTGGTCATCGGACTGACTCACCTTTTGTTCCCTGTCTTGAAGGTGACAGCTTCTGACTTACACATTCACCTGCTCTTTGTGGCTAACAGCAATGTTGAAGAGACACAGTTCCTTTCATTTCAAGCAATTTTAAGACAGAACTGTGTCCTTGAACCTGCCCCAAAGGCCACTGAAATAAAAAAAAAAAACTCTGAATAACCCATGAGATCTGAATCAGTCTATTAAAGAAAACTTTCAATAGTGACTAGCATAGGATTAATTCCCTTCTGAAAGCAAAGTCCCAAAGCACATTTATTAATCCTCCTTTCTCCTCAATCCCATCCTAAATAGTCTCAGTTTCACTTTGCTTCACTGTCCCCATGTACAGTTAAACTTCCAGAGGTTTTACATACACACTTCGTCAAAGGATCACTGGAGGGACCAGCGGAAGTTTAGAGATCAGGGAGCAGAGACTGGAAGAGGATGAAGTTCCATGCAGAATTAATTGCCCATCTGTGAGTGTGAAGTTAGCAGCTACTGCTGTTACTTTTCTCTGCTAGGAGTGTATTTGGAAAACAAGCTGAGAAAATAAAAGGCAGAAGAAAATAAGAGGGAAAAGACACTATGAAGCTTATCAGGAGAAAATGTTAATCACTCTTTAAAGTTCTTAGTCACCAAAGGTTCTATTTACAACAGAAATAGAAACATTCCAAATTATCTCGGCATTTCTAAACAGTGACTACAATTCTACTTACTACTTTATCTCACTGTCTTTATTCTAACAGGAAAAATATTAAGCTTTCCTAATTTCTGGATATTGTTTTGTCACTTTTTAATGAATTTCTTGTGTGTGACAGACATCCAGAGGTGTGTGCAGCCCGTTGGCTTCAACGGTCACTGCTTCCTGCTTAGTGCCAATCGCAAGTGCTGCCACCAAAGCCTTGGGCTACAGGATAGCAGAGATTAATCCTGTCACACTTTCCTCAAAACGTAACTGTAGACTCCTCCATAGTAGCGGCTGTGCTGCAATAAAAGCACTAAACAGTATCACCTCTATATCTTTGATCGCTAACATAAAAAGTAACATACAATTATATCTATTCTTGCATTTGAATACATCAAGATTTTGTCAGTGTATTAATTGGGAGCAAGCCTATGCCCACAGCCTGCAAAGCTGGCAACAGCTGTAAACAAATGCATCATGCTCTCTGGGGCTGCATTCATATACGCCAGAGATAACATCCCGTCTTTCTTTAAATAACACTGTGTTCATTAAGAAGGATTACTTAGTCTAAAGAAAGCAATGATCTTTTCTAAGATGAACCAAATTTCACTTCCTAAGCAAGGAAAGGTCCTTAAACGCCGTCATTTGTTTTCTGAGTTTCTTGTAACCCATCGCGTCTCTCACAGTTCCTTATTTCTCTGCTATATGTAACTGAAATATTCTGGCTCCTCACTTGGAAATAATTACTTTGTTAAATATTAGACAAAGGTAACTTTTAAATGATTTTACAAACCATAAAAAAAAAAAAAAGAAGCACATTTCCTATTCAAAAGAAAGGGTTTTTTTTGTATTAAATTATGTATTTACTTCAGTAAGGAAGAAAAAGCAAGTTTGTTGTAGGTTTGCTTCTCCCATTTCTGTGGGCTTGTTGACACATAAAAATACTAAAACTGAAAGGCCCTTCATTAGGACAGCTATCAGTGTGATTCTGTATCTCTCCCCATTGCACAAGGATGCTTTCAGCGTGTCAGTGTGTAAGAACAGCAAGGACTGAACAATCAAGTAAGAAGTAACATATGACAAAGCAAGGCACTTCAGTTTGATATGGTGTCTGTATTTGCCAAGTGGACAGGAACCCTGAGAGTTCTCTTTTGGGGGTTCCAATTTATCAGAACACTCACATTGCACAGCAGACATGCAAAGCCCTAAAATCTTGAGGCATGTCAGGTTTGTCTTATTCAACATCCTGATCTGAGTTCTGCAATACTAGATGCAAACTCATTGAATTTTTCTGGCAATAGGCAAGGCACAATGAAATTTCTCTCTAGCTGTGAATGCATCCTAATTGCTTTACTAAAACTTCTTTCTGTAGGAAATGACTTCTGGCTTTGCAGCCTATCAAATTTCTTGAGAACATTGATTTGTAAGCAGAACTTCTGGCTGAAATGAATGGCACAAACCTTGGTGCGAACCTGATTTTTAATATTCTGCTTGCTTTCTGATCATTTTCCTCACACTCTGTTCTTCCCCCCCTCAGCCTTATGTCTATTAAACATCTGAGCCTTGCAACCATCCTTCTTAAGAGCAAGAAGTAAATCATGTGTGTAAAAAGAATAAATACTGAAGTATGCCTGCATAAGAGCAAATCATCACAGCATCTAAAGAAACACTATTAGCAAAACCGTGTTACCACTGGAAACTGCCCATTTTGTAGTCTCCAGATCAGTCCCTTCCCCACCAGCACAGCCAGGTGAGTGCAGACTCCTCTGAACAAGCGGAGATGCAGAGCTCAGCGTGTACCTGTATACCTGTTTATACGGGGTATGCTCACCTGGGGGAAAAAGCTCTGCAGAGCACTGTTCTCTGCTCCTGGCAGCACCAAAGCACCACTGTGCTAACAGGGGAGGAGAATGCTCCAACCCAACCACACCAAGCTGTGAGCCAAAAGCATCCCTGCACAGTACAGTGCGCTGCACTCTGTTACTGCTGTAGTCTTCATTAACCAGCCAGACACAGCTGCTGTTCCATGTGATACTGCCACCAAACCTGCCTGAGGGAATAAAGGGAGGGCCTGGCATCATCGCTGTATTGAGTTCAGTAACCTTGCCTGGGAAGAGCTGCTGGACTTCAAACATCTAATACACATTTGATGATTCTGTACGACAGCCTTGGAAATGGATATTTCCATAGCAATGAATAAAAGGCATTGCATGTGTGCACTGAGTGAAACCAAAGCCCCATCCTGCTGCAGGCTGCTGCGAGGATTTCACATGAAATATTAAAAAGAAGCCTTCATGCCTGGAGTCCTTACTGGGTCACCGCAGCCTTCAGCTACCCTGCCAGCTCAGTCCTCTCCTTGGAGTGTAATTAAATAAGGGCAAGATGGTCTGAACCCACTAATGGCTTCACATTACCCAGAAGGAAGTCACTGCATTACCCTGGGATGCCTGCTCTGATTAGGAATAGCACTCACTCGATTGAGAGACTTCATGTGGCAGAGACCAACAGCATGCACACAGCGGAACAGCATTAGAGCTGGGGTGGTTTGTACCTCCTCAGACTGTGCTCACAAAGATTAGTGAAGGTTAAAAGGATCAGAGGCCGTATACCCACATCCGTTCTGACAGACCTGCAGGCAAGCTCTGATTTCAAGCTGGCTGGCATTCGGAGCTGAGCTGAGTGCAGTTACCTGGAGGTACATCACCATGGCTGTGACTGGGGTCACAAATTAAAAGTTTGTTCCGCCAACAGTTTGAATCAAAGTAGTTTCCCAGCAGGTGTCAGATTTAAGCATTAAAAGGTTACAAGGAAATTCTCTTGAGTAAGATTATTCCACGTCTGCCTACTGTAGCATTTCTGGTATTGTCTTCTAAGGCCACTGGTTCGCACCTGCTGGGATGAGACTATTTATTTAAAAATCCCATGAAAAATAAGTGAAAGGGTTTTCATGGCCCTTTTTTTCAACTGTAATTATCTTCAAAGTAATTATCTCTGGAGGAATATAGCTCTGCTCTTCTCCTGTACTAAACCAACTTTGTTTTTTCTTTTTCAGATGTAGCCAAAATAAGACTAAATTTTGATTGTAAGGAGCTTGTTTAGAAAGTGGATATGCCATAGTCCATGAGCACTAGTATTGCTTCTCTGAGTTGGGTGGACCAACTGCAGCTCCACACCAAGGTCATGAGAGATTAATCACACCAGGTCCTACTCCGCTGGTTCATATTCTCCAGGTCAATGCTTTCTGTCTCTTCAGCTTTAAATTAGAAGCAAAATAGCTAGGTTCAGCAAGTTAACTTAGTTCCAGCCATGTGCTTCTAAAATAAAAAGGGGAACAATAACTTGGAAGGCTCCAGCCTGCATGTGCCTACATATGGTGACACCCAGACTGATAACCAGCCTGCAGCAATGGGTACCTGCCACTTGAACTGCAGCATTACCACCAGCGATGGACCCAACAGCAAGACAGCTCTGCCTACATGTTAGATGCTAGTGTGTAACACAGCTTGCCAGAAATCATTTCAGTGGCTGGCAGCTGAGACTGCCTTATTGCTGGGGATTGTGCAAAACAGTGGTCCATCAGGACTTGCAGCTGGAATGTGTTTCTGCAGACAGCCAATGCTTTCTTCACAGGAAAGGTGTTTCTACCAAGACCTCAGATATTTTGGTATCTCTAAGGTACATAAAAGCAAAGTTTGTCATCAGCTTTGAAGCACAAAAAGACAATTAGGTTACATATACAACAGGAAAAAGCTCTGCCTGTACACTGGCGAAAGAAGACCTGTATCTTAAATCTCGATCCTGAAAGCTCCTGATCATATCAACATCTCAACTCTGCAGCTTGTTCTCACATGAGATCTCTGTTCTTCTTAAACCAAGCTTTGCTGCTTTGCTTTTCCTGGTTCAAACCTCTTTGGAAATCACTATCAGGCACTGAAGCCATGCGCCTGCTGCTTATCCTTAACCTGAGCATGACTTTTGCTTCCAGGCTTTGCAGCACAGTGACCAGATGTGCATGTTCAGCCCCACACTCTGCAGTGCTGCTGCACTGCTGCTGGCGCCCAGCTCTTCCTCCCGACATCTGACAGTTCAGCTAATCCTTCTCTCGTCAGCTGCAAGTGGCTTTCCAGGCTGTTAATGGTGGAATTTGGTAATAAAGTGCACGTTATTTGATTCTGAACAGGCAATTAGACTTCCTCATTTAGTTTTTAAGGCTTTAACTGCCTGACTGACACTAATGTGAATTAACCAGCATCCCACCTTGCTACACCACTGCCATTAACGCCAGCGGAACGTGCACAATAATTATGATATATTCTATTGCTGGCAGCTCATCTCCGTATCATTCACCTCTTTTTTCCCAAATTGGTGTGATGGTAAGATCACACATTCTCTAATTAACACCTTCTTTGTGTGGTTTCTAATGAGTCTGTTGATACCACTTCTTCTGGCTGCCTCTATTATAATAAAGTCTTGTGGGTATATCCAGCTCCAACTGTCCGCTTTAATTAAGAGACAGATGTCACTGACTCTCTTTCATTTAACACTTAACAGACACACAGTCCCCTGGATGGTAACTGAGGAAGAGGAATGCTCAGTCTTTGAATTCTTTCTCCATTGCATGTGGCAGGATTCTGGGAGATGGATTGGGTGAGGTACTGGGAAATGGGACTGATACTTGAAACAGCACAGCCTGGGAGAAGGTCAGCCCTGGACTTTTTTTTAAAGAAACACAGGGCTAAGGCAGAACATGGTGAATTCACTGAGAGAACAGAGGTGGAAATGATTTATGAAGAAGATTTAACCAAATCACAGGAGAAAACCACTCTCTCATTTAACATGACTTGTCAGGTTCTCCTATGGCTCCTTCTAAAGTTTCACTAGAAACTAGGAACAGTCAGTTGCATTCATTTACTTTCTTGGGTACAGCTGTTCTGATCCAAAACCTAACAAAGAAGGGGATGTCATTTCCCTCTGTCAGGCTTTGACTGATCCTGCATCACAGAAGTGAAGATTTCCTATGTCCATGCTGGTTAGAAAACAAAATGGAAATACATCTGTGACGCAGCTCTTTTCAGTAAACTACCATAGTGCCTTGGCTCTTGCAAAGCAATGTTTAAGATAATCCTTTGTGAGGCTAAAAAGATGGAAATCAATGGTATTTGACTGCATTGTTTTAGCACTAAGAAAGCTACTTAGGATGCAGCATTTGTATGAAGCATTAGCACTATTCCTTTTAAAGATCCTGTATCTTTTGATTGTGTTCGTTTACAAAAGGTGAACATGCATACAAGAAAACATACTCCTTCAGAAGAGCAGTCATCAGTTTGCGCTATCATGTTTCCTTTGTTATTATGCACATTATTAGAAGCAGTGTTTTATTATTTCATAAACGTAAATTAATACCTTCCAATTCCAAAGTCTATTTTTAATATTAAAGTCAAAAAACAGAAAACAGAATTTCAATAAGAAATGCTCATTTTATATTTTGTTTGCTTTTTGAAATGGAAAATTTCAGCCTTTGAACACAAAGACATTTTAAAATTGTGACTGATTTCGAGCCCAGTGCTGAGCTACCATCAGGGATTAACACGAGGGTTAAAGCCAGGCTTGCTGCTACTTTGAAATTCAGCAGCTGAACCTTCAACGTCTTCTGCTCAGCTTTGTTTTTTTTCCTTCTATTTCTTTCATAGCACTTACAATCATTTTCAGCATCGTGCCTGCCAATGTCTTCCTCAAACACAGAGAGATTCACAGCTGCATTTCTCACGGTCCGATATCTCTTACGGGACACATTTTTGCAAAGTGGGGTGAACTGGAGGAGCATTCTGACACTTTGATACAAACAACTGTTTGATGTAAGATGCAAGTGAAAATAAGCTCATGCTGATCGCGTGTTAAATTCATCAGAGAAACACATGATACCTACGTATCTTTTAATGCTTATGAATTGATTTCAAAGGGCTTGAAACTGAAGCCATGAAAAAGTCTTTCAAAAAAGGGCCCCAGTGGAGGGTGAAGGCAGCATGTTTGCAGAAACAGTGCCCCGGGGTTTCTCTTTTTCTCTCCCCAGTGTCATGAGCCTGAGACTTTGCCTCTTTCACAGTGCATAATGTAAGACTCCAAGTGGGAGAAAATGGGTTTGGTGGGAAGACAGGACAGTACTGGAAGATTATCAACAACAGGAAATATCAAGAACACACACAAAAAAAACCTTTTTCAAGCAACGCAAAGGAGTATATTGGAAAATCAATGCTCTTGATAACTCAGAAGAAAGTGTGATACCCTGCAAACTGCACTATTCTTCATTCCTGTTTCAAGTCACAAAGCGCTTTCTTTCACAAGGTTTTTTATAATGGTTAAGCCCTTTACAACTACAATGCAGGAATGCAGCTTATTAGTTTTCTATAAAAAGAAAAACAATCCAGCTTGCAGAGTTTACCTCATCTCCATGTTTAATATAGGGCTATTGTGCTGCTGAATTCCAAAGTTTATTAGTCTTCAGCAAGAAAAATAGAGGCGAGGATCAAAACAAGATTTCCACTGCTGGTGCTTGGAAATAATAATTAATTTTAATAATGACAAGTGAAAGGCTTTCATGCTTAGATATAAGATGCAAACACAATCCTCTTGAAGTGGACGTGTTGATATCTTGTTTGTTTAGTTTTCTTTAAATGTCATGTTCTATTTCTCCATTCTAGGTTCTCAGTATGAGAATTTGTGCTTATTAAACCAGTGCTGCTGTGTAAGAATGCAGCAGCTAGGTGCTGTTTCTGAATATACACACTTTCAACTGTTCTCCATTATTGGCTTCAATCAGCCAGCACAATAAAACATGTATTGTCCTGGCCCAGTAAAGCACACTCTTCACTCTACGCTGTTGGGTTTTTTTTGACCTGACTATGTAAGTGAATTGGGCCTATTTATCCACAGTAGACCAGTCTGAAAAGTCATGCTTTATTGCCAGTATTTGATCAGATTAGAGCTTTACCAGGGGTATTCCTGATTAACTGTTTCTTCACTATCTGAACATACAAAAATGCTTGACTGGATACCTCCAACCCATCAATGAAACACAACCGCCTGCAAGAGCACAGCCCCAGCTGCAGACATGTCTTTACTGGAGCTGAACAAGCACAGTGTTTCTTTTAGACAGCTGTGGACACAGAATAGTGATTTTTGAAAGAGGAAAAGTGTTCTTCAAAGCTCCAGGCAAAATCTGATGCAATACAATGGGTCAGTGTTGCAATACACTGCTTGCAATGGCCTATCTCTCACAAAAGCTCCAGGAGAAAATGGGTGAAGAAAACAAGGGAGATGTCACTGAGTGTGTGGCTGGATCCCCTCCTCTCCACTCAGAAAGGGACTGGCACAGACAGGACACGTGGCTACAGGAACACTCGTTCCACAATTCACCTCTCTCTGCATCTTTGCTGTCACACAGGTAACAGCACCGCAGGAAGCTTATCATTTTCTATAATGCTTCAGAGATCACTACAGCAGTTTCTGTGGAACTATGAACCCAACTAAGTTTACCAATACAATGACATTTCCTCCTCAGGAATAATGACTAACAAGCCCAAATGACAAAAACTTCCACGGCAGAAGGAGACTCCAGAGAACAGAAATTTTCTTCTGACAATACATCAAACTTTAGGTAAATTCAAACATATTTCTTGGATGCCAGGAGAGAAATAAAGAAGACTTCAGAACTTCAGTTGGAAGGTGTTTTAGGGACAGATCATCACATCTTCTCTTAAGACAGCAAGTGACAGAGGCTATAAACTGGAAAATAAAAGATTTTATGGTCTGAAGTCCTACAGACAGGATAAATCCTTCAAATTACACGAGATCCTGGTTAAAAGCATTACTTCACTGTTCAGAAGTCTTCCAGCATTTTTCAGTCTTTGCTAAATTTATCACCACTAAATCCCTTCCTTAAGATCAAAGCCTTTTGGGATACAGAAGATGAAAGACATAAAAGCACGATGACACAAGGACACTCTATGATGAAAACAGGCTTCAGTTAAACAACCTCTTAATTGTTCCTGTAACTCAGCATGATACACTATCTCAACGCCATCAGCAACAAAAGACTCCTAAGCAGGAAATTCTGACCTAGGGGATGCACCCATTGACTCACTCCTGCATCTGTAGGTGTCACTGAGAGGGACAGCCTTGTTCAGAGGGCCGCCAGGATAATTAATGTCCAAACTACAGTGAGGAGATTTTTCCGCAGATCATACAAACAGAAATTCTTTTTAGTACAGCTCACACCCATTGTAAGAGAGAAAAAAAAAATCCAAATTTCTCCATATATATTTGTCTTCATCGCAATACTTCACATTTTAAATAGTTAAGCTTGCTTTCCAGTGAAGGTCCAGTTCAAAAATCAATTAAATCAATTTAAATGATGGAGAAGTTAATGTATTTTTTATTTTCCCCTGTTGTTCTAGAAACATTCAAGGAATACAATACCAGCCAAGGGGAGAGAGCAGCAATCAACAATACAAAAATCAGCCTGTCAGACCGAGATACTTCTCTATCGATCACTTCCATAGTACCCAGACAATGTGTTCAATACCCACCTCCAAGTACTAATTCAGTTAGGCATTCCCTAGTTTGCTATTGCTTTCCATTGGGATGCATCACCAGCATTTTTAATAGATACTTTAATAACCAGTTTGCTCTGTATAAAAACTGAAGACAAAATCCTGAGTGAAATTCTAATTACTAAGACACAAAGACTGAATTTTTCCTGGCTAGCTGTGTTTAATATAGAATAAAGGACTGGGAACAGAGGGAATTCTTTTTAACCCTGCTTTTAGAGCTGATCAGCTTAGAGTCTGTGCTGCTGTCAGTTGTGCTGACTGAAAGAAGCCTGTGTGAGACAGAGGTTAAGAAGCTGACAAGTGGGCACAGGGAAAGTGCATTCAAAGATTATAATCTTTGTCAATAATCTCATTAAATCGATTCAGTGTTGGCAAGACATGCTGCATAATCCAAGCATACTATGAAGCTCATGGTTAATCCCACAAGCCATACATCCATGACATGAATGCAAAATGCTGTCTTCAGCTACGTGCTGATCATATTCTTGCTAAAAACAATGGCATTTGTACCAAGACTGTTGAAGACAATGTTATAGCACAGAACAGTAGATTTGATGGACCTGAAGTCCCCAGAAATATCCTTCTACCTTTACTCAGGATTAACTGCAGCTATGCAAATGCTGGTCTGTTCTGAAGGGCACCCTTTGACTTAACCTGCAGATACAGTGGGCTGCATTTTCAGCTGAAGAGAAGAAGCAAAGTCGTTGGACAACAGCTGGCACCAGCCAAATAATTAGTTCAGATGGTTCTAGACTCCAGGCTTGTTAATCTGGAAACTTGTATAGGTGAAGTCATCCTTCACAGCAACCTCCTGCATCAGTGCAGTGGGAATCAGACTGGACTATTTGACTGCTGGTTCTCAGACAGATGTGTCAAAGGTGTATGAAATGGATGCAAGGAGTGTTTGTTCCATTTTACTATCTATTGAATATCCCTGCACTGCTGAAATGCAGTGAAAATCACCATTGTCTCAGGGCATGGAAGCTTTGTCATCTTCCTGGCTTTCTCCTGGCTCTCTTTAAGTCTGCTGACTTATTTTCCTCATTTCTTGCTTTTTTTTTTTTTTCTTAAAGTACCTTCCTCTGATGGGAATACTAGTAGATGTTATTCCCCATGCCTGTGACTCATTCAGGCACATGTATAGAAAAAGCTGCGTGTCAAGTTCAGCTAATTATGCCACTATTCCCCAATTGTGGATTAGAGTAAAAATTCAATTAAAATTCAGCCCTTCTTCATGATACTTGAGGCACAATTTCTGAACCACTGTGTTACTCCAGTAAGTGCCAAAATTTGATGAGAGACAGGTGAATACAAAGTACATCCCTGCCACATCGCAGAGGGAGTGGGAAACCTAACTTCTCTCTGTGCCTTTGAAAACTTACTCTTCCACTACTAAAATGCAGTATCTAGAAGCAGTATCAGAGGGAAAGCAGTTTTGCATTTTGTGAACACAATTATGGAGATAAATAATGCATCACTGTTGGACCTTTATCAGGGCCTGCACACTTACAAAGAGATGCTCTGTTCTGCAGAACAGAGCTTCCAACCAGAGGCCCAAACCTGCATTTTGCAGTGCTGTGTACTAAAGATACACTACTGAGGTTCTTGGATTTTAACCCATTTTCCTCTCACTGATACTTGTTAAATTCTACAACACAGTTAATATTTCTGTTGTTTCTATCCAGCTGAAGAAGGTTATTGTGAACTGCTTCAGTCCAATAAAGCCTTATCCCTAAGAGAGTATGCCCAGGTAACAGCTGATTTAGATGAGTCTCAGTAATGATGCACCAGTTACAATGGCAGTTTGCACTTCTTGGCTGCTGAATTTTGTGGTGCTCCTGTGTTTGAGAAACCAGCAGCAGCTGTGGCGTCATCTTACAAGTGCATCAATTACACATAAGTCCAGTGGCATCACTGGGAGCAGCAGGTTATCAGCATTTCCAAAAAAAACCAAACAAACTAAAGAGAACCAAATGAATTTGCTGCAATAATTTACACATGCAAAAATAAGGAATCACTTTGGAAAAACCACAGCCCACCTCTCATCCAAGGTCACACAGTACAACTATTGCACAGGAGGGAACTCTGCCCAGGTCTCCTAAAAGTGCAAAAAGTAGATCAGAATAGAAGTACATGGAAACTGGGCTAATGATTCAGCTGTGGGCTTTGCAGCATCATGTCTCTAGCGCATAATCTGAATGACACTGATGAAGTATCATTATCATTTCATAACCATCCATACCAAAGCGGACTCTAGAGTATACCAGAGATACTTACGAGGCCTGCTAGGAAATACACATGGGCTCCTTCCCTGTGGTATGAAACATCAGAGTAACTACATACTTAAAGCTTATTTAAGCATGAAAAACATACAAAGAAGAAGGTCAAATTCTTAAACTGGAATGAGAAGAGAGAAAATATAATTTATACACACAAGTATGATTTTCTGGTAACTAGCAAAAATCCAAGCATCTTTACCTATGTGTTTTCCCTTTACTGTTATTCCATATTATGTCCTGATGCCTACTCCAATACACACAGTTGTTCCTACATAAGCACTGCTGTAAAATTAGTCAGAACTGTGAGGAAAACCAAAGCAAACACATTATTATTTTTTTAATTTATTGCACCTGGTGTTCTCAGACTAATACCATGGTCAGACACCATGAACAAACACTAAGAAGCCACTTCCTGAATATGGTGGAACACCCACACTTGCATTTGTCAGAGTTTCAACAAAACTGTCCCCTTTACAGAGGAGGAAAGCAGGTTATCCTAGAAATATGCCTTAAGGAAAGACAAAAAGTGTAATAGTTACATATTAGGTATGTTTAAGAAATACAGTTTTGTTCTCACTATGTGATAATCTGATTATAAGACATCATTTTAATAACTCCAAGTAACAAACCCAGAACCTAGAGTGTAGGAAAATTTAAATGTTGTAATTAAAAAAAATAAAAATGAATAAAAGGCCAAAGTGGTGAGTGTCCTAGGAGCCTTCTCCTCTTCTCCTCTGCTTTTCTCATTCAGAAAATTCATCTAGTGGATCTCCAACAAATTACAAGATTTAATATAGAAAAAAATAAGGCATAGTTGTAAGATGTCTTTTAATGTATACGCAAAGAGAGGAAACTGAAAATGTTTCCTGCTCACCATTAGTAAATCTTTTGTAGAATCCACCACTCCTTTTGCTAGTTTAAACACTTCTGCAACAGCTATGAGGCAAGGGCTAAAGTGCTAATGGTAAAAACCGGACGTGTACGTCTGAAATTCTGAACAGCAATAACTTGTTACACAAATTCCCTCCTTCCAACTGATATTTAATGTTCTGTAAGTAGATTTTAAGAGACCTCTTCCTTTAGAAATATTGAAATATGACTAAAGAGGGAAGGAATGAGTTAACTTTTTTTTTAGCTGCCCTTTTCTATTATTCATAGCTCTGCTTAATGCTGTTTAGATGTAATCCTTTACAGGTTTTATACTGTCTGCCATTAGTATTAAAACTGAAATTTATTACAGAGCACATATTCATCTGACGTAAGTTGGAATAGCTCCTGACATAAAAGGTACAGTCCAAAAGTAATGCTAAATACTAGAGCAATCAGCTGCTCACTATCTTATACTGATTGGCAAAGAGCTGTAAACTTCTTTAAAGAAGATATAGAGAATATTCATTCAAAAAATAGGCTTCTCCTTTCCTAGTGGAGTGTTAATTCCCTTTCCCAACTTGTATCCATTGAGAATAAATGCCACATAGCAAGCAAATAAATGCTACATAAAACTACCTCTTAAATCTTGGGTATATTCCCCAAAACGAAACCAAACCAGCTAAAAATGTGAGGCTGAAAACAGAGCAGGTTTGTATCTAAAGTCATCAGATATAATTTCTGCCAGAATGCTTGAGAAAGCTTCACAGAAATTCATTTCTAGAAGGAAAGTGTGTATATGCACCAGTGACTCATGCTTCTAAAAATGTCTCTCTGCTTTTCCTCCTGAACCTTCCAGCCACCTGTTGCATTAACTCATCTCACACAGACAGGAACCTTATACAAAATAAAGCAAACCTATCTGCACAAAATCACATAGTCTTGGAGACACATCCACGAACCAAATCTTCCTTAGTCCTATCCAATTCCATAGGAGGAGATGGTCAAACTCCATGCTCCAGCATCTGGTGGCTCCTGTTGTTTTTAGCCATACACTTTGTTAAGTGTGTAATTTCGGGGGAGAGGTTAGTAATTGTTCACTGAGTAATGAAACTGTCAGTGCCATGTCATGGCTAACACCAAACCTCTGACTGTGCTGATGCTGAGGTACAATGCATTTGCTGTCTCAAAGAATGGAACCATGACACCAGAAGTGGAAGAGTTTGTGTAATTTTGGGCTCAACAGCTGCAGCGTGCCTTGCCTTGAGAACAGCCCAGACCATGATGTCTGAAGTCCAGGTGCAGTGAGCCCAGCTCCAAGACCATTCTGAATGGGCATCCAAAGCCCACCAGCTAGGTCCAAGCTTTTCAGATACCCAAGAATTTTAGATTATCTGTTAATGATATAGGCAAATCCCACTTTCTGTATAACAAACACTTATTTCCCAGTTTTAACCTTAGCCTTGTTCTAACTGATCTTGGCAAGACAAATAATCACCTCCAAAAATATGGCAATCCTCAACCTCAAAAGAGCTTTGTCCTCTTTTTGGAATGGGAAGCCAAACAATCTCCAACAATTTGCATGGCCCTCCTTTCATTTTTTCTGCCTTTTTAACAGGTTTCTAAAACCTATCCAGAATTTCTTCTAAGAATTTGGATTTATACAGGAAGAGTCACGGGGCAGGCATGCAATGATATCTCCATCTAAAACCAAAACATGTGTAAACCATTTTCAGTTTTCAAGGATGAGTGACATTTCATCAAGTTTTAGGTCACTTTGCTCTGCTAGGAAATGAAGCAGTATATCCAGGCTTTAACAGGAGACAGGCTCAGGTTTTTTAATGCAGGAACCAATGTGGTAGAAAACATCACAGTGACTTGAGTAATAAGTTAGGGGCAAGATCATAAATGCAGCAATCTTTGGCAGGGCTCTGAAATAATTAGATTTTTAGAAATAATTGAACATTAAAAAAGTAATATTCGTGCTTTAGCAATAACATTGTCACCTACACCACTGTATATTAGAGAGAGCTGGTGGAAATAAAACCAAATACTTTTTACCTTTGTGTTCAGAGACAGTTTTTTCAGCAAAACAGAAAAGTATTTGGTTAGCTTTAAGTATGTTAAAATATTTCAATACTTGATTTGGCAATTAGCAATGATTACCAAGACAGCCATCTCAGGTGATCTTCACTTCACCTGATATACTTCATCCTCAAGATTAAACACAGAATGTCCCTGGCTGAGGATGTACCTCAATGCTGTTAACCTGCCAAGGACTGACTGTGTGCAAAGCCAGCTGTTCACAGCTCGAGCCTCAGAAACATTCCCATGCATTTGTACAAATGTATCTTATATGTCTGCATCTTATATTCAAAAAATGGCACAAGAAAACAAGTGATGATCTGATCAGACCCTCAAAATTCAGGTGTTGCTGTATTATGGCTGCTTGTATGCACAATTTCATTCAATCTGCATGAAATGCTGTGTTGCTGGACTCTGTAATAAAACATATTATGACCCCAAGCTTCCAGTAGTAAGCAAGACTATTCTCTCATCTTATAATTTAAAGAAGTTTTGATATTAAAAGCAGTGCCACACACCATTCTTCAAATACACACATGATTTGTAGTACAATTAATAGTGGCTGTTTCGTCAGAGGCTGCATTCTTCCATAAATAGGAAATACTGAGATAGCAATTTGCAGGATTGGCTATTGTATTTATAGTAGCAAACACTGCCCCAGAAAGCAGCTGTGAGTCACCCTGTGAACACATTTCAGAATGGTCCTTGACAGGTTACATGTAGTGAATATATTTTGGGGTATTGCATTAATAACAAGGCACTTTACATGGAAAACATTGCAGATAGCACATCCAGGGACAGCTCTAAGTCTTTGATTCTCAGGTTATACCATATTCAGCATCATACTGTTGCCAACCACAAGTTGATTTATCTCTATCTACATGCTTTAGCAGCCTCAGGCTGCTGTGCATTTTGTACATGGGAGCAAAGATGCTGGTGCTGAAGCCAGAGCTATGTGGCCACAAGATAAGAACCAGCAGCCATGAGGAGAGGGCAGGAATCCAACGAGCCCAAGTGAGATTCCTGCTGCACAGCCTCAGATCATCCCTTGCAAACAGGGAGGTGCAAAACTCAGAGAGCATTCATACAGTTTACACCAGGAGAAATTGCACCTAAGTACATCATGTTTGCTTATTTTTGTTTTGTGGCTAGGGAGCATGGTAGATGCTGGAGTTCAGGCTTATGTATTCTGGTGCAGCAGCACAACGAACTTGCTGCAGGTTGACGGGCCTAACTGCACATTTCTGGGATCCGCGTGCATGGGGAAATGGAGACAAAATCATGGGTAGATCAAGAAAATTGTAGTTCAAGCAGCACCAGTTACCTACGACTAGACAGAAAAATTCAGAGAAGGTTCCCCATTAGTGTGGTATCACCTAATGGCCTTTCAACACACCATGGTGTTTGTGCCTTGTTTTGATTCCACAAGGCTTCAGAAAAGATTCCCCTGAATTTCAGCAAAGTAAATTCCTCAATAAAGCCCAGTACAACCTGTCAGGCAGTAGATCTCAATGCAAATAGCACTGGGGTGCTGCAAAGCTTTTGTTTTGGGGGAGGGGTGGGGGGGCAGGGTTGGAAGAAAAAGTGATGTGCAAATGGAAGGAGATGGCACAGAGGGTGCACTCCCAGTGAGCTCCCCTGAACCTAGCAGCCATCAGATATTGTGCAGGATGCTTCCTGGGTGTAGAAGTAGAGTGATTACCATGTTCCAGTTTTGTTTTGCAATCTGGTTGGTGTCTTTATATATGAGGAGAAAAAATGTGGGACACCAACGTGCAAAGAGCTCTGGATACCAAAAAAAGAAATAATGTGTAAAGACACAGCAGTCATCACTTGTCTCCTCTGAATTTAGCTTTTATCCCTTGCTTCGTGCTTTAATGTTTTCCTCTTTTTGGAGAGTAGAAAATCTCATCTAATGAAAAAAATCATCTAATAAAAATCACCCCTTTTATTTTTTAGTCATTTGCATGAAGCAAATTTCAGTTTCCAAGTAAAAGCTGATTTCTAAATATCAGATTCTGTTCATAATTACACTCCTAGATTTCTCCAGAGCCCTGGGGGCTATGAGCCTTCAGCGCTAGGGATGAACCCCTTATTCTTCTGAAGCCTTACATGATGTCCCAGCTGTATCAGAGAGAATAAAGAGGTGCAATATCCTCCTGGAATAAACACATTATGAGTCAAAGTGTTCCCCTGCTGGGCATAAACACATTGCGATGGATCTAGGCCAGCCAGCATCAGCGGTAGTTCTGATGTACCACTGTGGCTTCCCTGCAAGCACACAAGCTGGACACGTGCTGGAGTTCCAGGGCTGCATAGCCAGCAGTCCCAGCCCAGCACAGTGGAGTCAGGACTTGGAGCTGAAAGGGGAGATTTAAACCACCCAGGGAATCACCGTACCAGCGGCATTACTGCTGCTCACCATCTCCCTGTCCTCTTTGCAGCTCTCAGCCACAGACAAGACAGCTTGCAAAGGGGAGAACATGCAGCTAGGGAGGCAGAAGAATTAGAAAAGAGGTGAGGCAACCTTGCCTGAAACAAATTATTCTCAATCTTTCAGTTATAATACACCAGCCTAAGCAAAACCTGGGCTAGCTCCCAGCCTCCTCCAGCACTCTCCAGACATGAGTTTCTAGAGAGGAAGACTTGCAGCCTATCTATACCAGGCAGAAGAAGGCAGCAACATAGATTTGCTGCTATTCCCCCACACAGGATCCAGCCCCTGCCCCAGGACTCAAGAACACAACAGTAGTATCCCTTTGGACTCAGGTCACCTTTCCACCAACGCAGCTGCAAATGTAAGCCCTGGTTTGGTGGACATCCAGCCTGACTTGCTAACAGCAGGCTGTCTCTCCAGGCTGCCACTAGCTTTTATTTTACTGTAGCAAGAGCACAGTCTGGAGGAATAGTTGATCTTCTGCTTGTGCTCTGTGATTGGGGAATGGGTAATTGGTTTTATAGCTTTTTATGAAGGCTCATTTATAATGGCAGCCAGCTGCTTTAGCAGCCAGTACATCCTCTTGTGCCCCCACTACACACTGACAAATTTTACTCTTGACCCCGACTCAGTTGGTGCTCATCAGACACATTCTCTTTGTCAAGTCTCCCTCAAGTGCTGTTTTCACAAAATCCTATGTAGCATGTGACACCCTGAAGGAGGAAGGACCCAGCCTCTGTAGCAGTGCACTAGCTGTGTTTCCATAAACACACACCTGGGTTACTGTAGCACATTCTTCACAGCTGCCGAACTGCAGTCTCTGAACTTGGTTTATAAACAGTGATTTAAGCATCACCCCTTTGCAACCTGTCTCTATGAGGCATGGTGCCGACCTCCCACGCATGGAGCTGCTATTCCAGCTCCGTGCCACCTCGTACCCTCCTTGTTCAAACCTGAACGAAGCACTGAACCACGCAGCCCCGCAGAACTATGTTGTGCCCTTAGGTGCTTGGTATGAGAGCAGTGATTCACAGTCAAACTCAGGTCACTTGTGGAATAACAGAGCTCGTAATATTTACCTCCAGGCTGCATCTCCTCCCTCTGGTTGCCTTCCATGCTCTCTGAACACAAGGCACTCTTTCTCCCAGACAGCTTCATGCAGATACAGAGATAAGGGTGGTTGTCTGTTTGTTTTTCCTGGAGGAGAACGTTAGGAAAAGCTCCAGCTATTAATTTGATGAAGGAGGTGCTAGAAATTACAGCAAATGGCAACATCAATCCATATAAAAGCTCTGCAGTGTTTTTATTCTGAACTCACAAAACCAAGTAAAGCAGAGCATGTGTATTTCTCACAGCCTCTCCCCTGGCCCCTCCGTTATCCTCTATGCCATTGGCACCTGTTTCCCACATCACTGTTTAGAGCTTTATCACATTTTGCATTACTCTCCAGAGAAAGACAGGCACTCCCCCAAGCCTTAATACAATGTCTGTTTGTCTAAGTAATGAGTACCAGATACCTGCTTGTAAAAAGTACCAAACTATCTGATGAATGACACAGCTGTATACAAATTTGAGAATATGCAGTTATTACTCTAATAATAAATGGAATCTCTACAAAGAAAGATCTTAGCTTTCAAAGTTTTGTTTTACTGCAGCAGAAATGTGCAATTCTCCCTGGTTCGTCTTTGGGAAGGATACATTCCTTTTGCTCCATTTTGTTCTTATGAAGTCAGAAGTCCTATTCCAAAGAAAAGGTAATGGCTTCAAGCTCAGAATATTCTGTAAAGTAGTGGAAATGTCTTAAAATGGGGAAGGGGAAGACAAAACAGTAGAAGGAAACAGAGGGCGATCCTTGGTAATGGAGTCACAGATGAAGTGCAAGCTAAGAATCCTGAGATGAAGACTTACTGCTCTAACAATGCACTGGGTTATCTGGTTAAGATATGTGCCCTGACATCAAGTCCTGATACGTCTCCATACAGGTACTAGGGTCACAGACAAATCCGCAGAATGCCCACCTATCACTAACCAAAGGGAAGCACTAAACATGGATTTCTGTGGAATTATGACCTGTCTCCTGGTTGAACACAAACATTCTGCTGAAATCTATGAATGTTTGTGGTGGGTCCAAAGAGTTAACTCCTTGGTAGCTGCTGGCATCGATGTTGCTACAGGCAACGTCTCTATAGAAACAGTGTGCAGGGATAAGTGCTCTGGTCAGTGACATGTTTTGCTGATAGATCTGACACCAAAGAAATTCCTCATTAAAGGAGCAGGTAAACTGCTTATTCTCATAAAGGGTCTCTCAAGCAACCTCACACCAACAGGATGTGTTGCACAGCAGGCCGAGATGCAATTCCAAGCCACTGCAGAGCAGCAGTAGCTGGGATCAGCCGTACCACTGCCTGCTGTCCCCGAGCCTGCAGGAGCAGCCAGGACAGAATAGGGCACATGGCACGGTGCTTGTGGAATCACCCCGTCTCCAGTCTATGCTCTATCCCTTTCCAGGTGGGAGATACACACCACGTTTCTATGCAGGTTGAAATCCTGTGCTTTTAAACCAGTGAGGGGTTATTTTTAACCCCAGAAGAGAAGAGCTGTGAATCCCTCAGATTTCCTGTACAGTACCCCAATGCATGTTGACATTACCCAAGCCTAGGCAGACCAGGCATCATCTTCAACATCTCCCAGAACCCCAGCAGTAGCTTCAGAAAATTCTACCAACTTGCAAGAAAATATATTTTCCAACTGCTGCCAAGAAGCCTGAATGAAGTGCAGAGAGCACCTCATAGCTGAACTCCCAGAATCCTCGTAGCTGAAGATCTCTGCTCCCATACTGATCAAATGATTTACACCCAGCTAAACCTTACTTGCTAGGGTAAGAGTCTGGAGGCCAAAGATGGAAGGTTAAATTTATATATAAATAAATATAGACAGATTATCAATAAGAAGGACCAACAACCAAGAGACCTGAAACCAAGGGACTCTCTTGCCACTGTGAGTGCCCACATAGGAGGGGACTGCAAAAGGGAACAGACTTGCACAGAGGCAGCACAGGAACAGCTTTCTGGGCATGGGGACTTGCAGATCATGGGTTACATATGATCCCATAGGTCAGAGCAACCTCCAAAAGAAACAATTCCCTGTATTCACCTGACAGACCACTAACAGCTCAGACTCGCACAAGCCTGTTTACTTTAGGTCCTATCTCCTGTTTAAAGCTTTTTATTTAAGAAGCAATTAAAGTTTCATAAAGCCAAACTTCCCAAACAAGAGCTGCTTCCTGTGCACACAGTGATTTTTTCTTTTAACAAAAGCCTGTCCCTTTGTATCAATGAAACACAGCGAAATCTCTGCCTGCTTAATGAAAGGGCCGTGTATTAAATGTATTCTCCAACATTAAAACACTTTTCCTTTCTATCAGAAAAACTCTCTTCCAACCTCCGGTTTTGATACATCATGGCAAAAAGCACTAGGAGCGGTGGAGCTGCACACTGTGCTCCTACGCGCAGCCCAGCACAGCTCAGCCAAGCCCTGCTCCCAGCACTGTCCCCCCAGCTCCTGCCCAGCCGTGCCTGCTGTGCTGGGCATCCCCAGCCCACCCCCTCTTTTCCAAGACTGTTGCCTGCAAAAATCTTTAACATTTCAGAGCAGAGTTTTGCGACCTGGATTCCAAGTTGACATCATAAAAATGAATGAAGTTTGAAACACAGGAACAGCTTTATCATATAAAATGAAGACTCACTCATTAGGCCGCCAGTGTTGTTTGCTATCATCGTGCTTGGTGGTGCAGGCGGTTACCTTCATAGGAATTCTTCCTTGTGCAGAGAAAGAGGGCAGTATCTGCTGTCAGGACTGATAAACTGCAGTTGAAACGTTACATTTGCTTAGAGACTTCAATTTTCCTTCATTTTAATTGTGTTTTCATCTAAAATAAACATCCTTTGGTGTTTGGAAATACATCTGCATATGCCGAGGCTAGTCTGACTCCAAGCAGGACATCTTTATTTATTATACTGTATTCATTTCTGTCAGCACCATCCCTTTCTCAGAACACGATGGTGAGTTTTCCTTCATAGTAAAATGACACACACATCATCTCTGTTGTGTAAATTTTATGCAAAGTTCTACACTATTTAGAGGATGGTTGAAGCTTTGGTACCCAGACTGATGTAATTACTTGAGAAATTCAGTTCCTCCCTGCCCAGTTTTTAGCCCTCAATGTTGCCTAGGAAATGTTACAAAAACAAGACTCACATACAAACTGTAAGTTCAGGAGCAGAAAAACTTATAATCACTAGGTGAACATTCAACACTGTCTTTAAGGCCCAAAATTCAGACTGATGTTCACTTTCAAAATATAAATTTACACCAAGCAGAGTGGCAGAAACCAGAGATTCCAGAACCTGGAGAGGATGAGGGATGCCAAAGTCTATTTAGCAGAGGAGCTGATCACAAATGAGCCCTGGAGCTTGCAGGGCTGAAGCCTCAGCCACCCCTTCACTTTCTTTTTGCCTTTAAGACTACCTCACGGCTTCCTCCAATGTTTGGACAAGGTTTACTTCTCTACCAATTGATGGCTCTGCTGTCTGAGCAAGTGCTTTGGTTCCACTGGGGGCTGCTGGAAACTCTACCTCCACCCAGAGATCCCAATGATCAGAACAAGTTCACCATTCTCCAGCTATATTCTTTGGCTAATGATCACCAATAAATCTGTGCTTTTTCACTGTACAGTATGTCCAAAACATGAGCCAAACATAACAAGGTCTGGAAGAAGCAGTACTGTCATCCAGGCCATACCTGCTCTGGAATGTGTTGCCTCAGGAACAGACTGTATGCAACATGTACTATTTGAAAAACATTCCAGAAAGTGCGACCTCCAAAGCATTCAGGTTACTACTCCCACAATTTTTCAGATCTCAAGAACATCTCTCTTCTAATTGTGTTGAAGCCCATTTCTCTGCCCCCAAAGCCTTGTGATCACGCAATACCCTGAAGGCAGCAGACATTGCTATATTTTGTTGGGTAGTTTTTCCCCATTTACATTAAAAATAGGATACAATTTTTTCTTACAGCTTCTAGTATTGTTTCATCCAAATACTTTCTGCCATTTGGAATGAAACTTCCTGTGACAGGCTCATTAGTCTGACAGCAAAGCCAGCAAGTTAAGAATAACCCAGTGCAGCACGTTTTGCTTTTCTCTGCAGTTGTTTCAAAAATAAGCAACGAGAACCTAAATCCTGACCCCAGTGTGCATCCCAAATTAGCCAGAAAATCTTTCTCAAGATCATACGCTCTTTGTTCAGCCTCTGTTCTAGCACTGGGGCATAGCAGCAGACCAGCAAAGAGGAACCAGCAAAGGCTCAACCTGCTCCGTACACCCCTGGGGCTCCTGGGCCAGTTCCCCCCGCTGCCGCATGGCTCCCAGCAGAAGGGCAGTCCTGCACTGAAGCCATGGAATGGTGGCACTGAACTAGTGTTACTTTTTATCTCCAAAAAAGAATTAGAATGTGAATGGCTCCAGCTGTCTGATTATTTGGGTTGGCTAGCACAGGAAGTGGGATAAGGACACAAGCTGGGTTGGAGACTGTAAGAAAAGCATATGCAAAATGAGAATATTATGGTAAAAAGGGATTAGATAGTGTCTTTATAAATTACAATAATGTCAATTGAAGGAATCAATGACTATGCAGAAGCAGCATTTATAAGATCAGAGACATAGCTTATCCTTGAGAGTTATAAATAACCATTTGTAGACAGTGTTTTTATCTCTTAACTACAAAAATGAAGCATAATGGCACATCAGCTGTCCTTGTGGAGGCACAGAAGTGTTATAAATAATTATTACGGTGATAACTATTGTTTCCACCAACACAGGGAGGCTAAGGTTGCATCTCTCATTCCAGTCAGACTGTGTCTGACTTCAGAAGTAATCTTCTCCCTCAACGTCCACCTAAACTTGCAATTAAACTGGAGGTGGAAGCAAAGAGATTTATGCGAAAAGAAAAGCAAATGGGTAAACCAACATTCTCAGCATCTAACAAGGAAATAGGCCAGACAGTAAATCAGAGTTGTTTTGGCAGGAAGTCTTTACTATTTCTCCATGGCCTGAGCAAACCAGAAAAAGCCCAGCATGGACTCAGGGTTTCGAACTACCCAGGCTTCCTAGCTGCTCCCCAGAACCACAGAGAGAGGGTTCACTAAGCAGGCTAATGACTACAACACTCTTCTTATACAGACAAATGAAACGGTTTCTTTGGCATCCCTCTGTGAAAAGATAAAAAACAGAGCTGGTAGAACTACAGCTGCCAGGAGAAAACAAGCATGAATCTTTTACTTTGCTGAATTTAGTCATGAGTGAACAATGTCTGAGGAATTGATTGATTTGCAATAGAACACAGGATTCAAGATGCCTGAGGTCAAAGGAAGGATTTGGGGTGCTGGTGACCTTTGGCTTAGATCTTGAGGATATAATGATCTAAGGTAACATCAGCCTAAAAGCTGTTAACAGAAGAAAGACAAAGCTCTAAATTAATATGTTTTACATAAGACATTATTCAAGGAAATAATCTGGACTTCCTCAGTACTTACGTTTCTGAGTTGATAAAAGAACAGGTACTGTAGATAGATGTACAGGACTAATACTTGCACAGAGTCACTGCATACCAATGCACATTGTCATTTTGCACCTGGCCAGTAACATGGTCTACTTGAAGAATTAGTAACACACCATTGCAGCAAAATTCTCATCTTTGATGTGAAACAAGGACTCTGCATATTGTGATACTGTGCACGATAGGATACCTAATCTGCATATACTTGGTTTCTGATCTAGAGGACAATGGAGAAACAGGTAAGAGCAGAAGAAGGACTGTCTCACTGACAGCATCAGTTCAAGTGAGAGGAAAGGTTGATCCAGGTGTCAGATTTCATACATGGCCTTGAGCAGGACCTTGATCTCAGGATTCTGCATTCTTTCCCATACAGTGCAGGGAGCACAGGCAGCTAATAGATTATTTGAAAATTTCTCCAATAGGGAGGAGAGTTTTCTAATGTGATTTACTGTAGCACTGAAAACAATAAGCTTGCTGTCAAGGAGAGGTCTCGCAGGTGCAGCTTACACTCAATACAAAAATAATCAGTGGTGATTTAGCTCCTGTGCTCAACTAACCAGAGAGATCCATGGCTTCTTACACATTATCTTTAATATAAAATATATATTTTCATTCTTGCTGGCTTCCTCCACAAGGCATTCTATTCATACGGGATTTTTAGACTTATAATTTAATCATATGAACAGCTTTTGCCAATTGATGTTCAAGTCCCATGACGATACACTTTTAGATTGGAGCTTTAAACAGCTCCAAGAAATGTCTATTCTGTCAATGAAGAGTTTAAGAAATGAACAATTTGTTTTTATCTTACTGGTGCAATGAGGGCAGGTAAAAGGGATGATAACCATTTTCACATTAATTATAAATACTGCATTAGAAACACAAGCTGCATCTTCAGCCTTTCAGGGTCCTTAGATCTCTCTGTGTGCCTGTAATCCAGAAGTTTTTATTTGCTTTATGGTGCTTCAAGCCAACCTTATGAAACTAATCTTTTCTGCTTTCTTTTCTTATATAAGCTTCAATTGCTCAAGCAAAATTGTTTTCTTTTAGTTTCCTCTTCACCACTTACTGTATCCTGGTGAACTCCATTGGGCTCAGATTCTATGACTAGGACATATTGTCTAGCCTTGCAAGCCCTATTTTTCTCAAAGTCCTTTTCCTACTATACAATATTTTAACCATTCTTCATCTAAGGAAGCTTAAATATGGATGCATTATACAATAATAATAAACTATGTCTTAACATATTGAACAAATAGTCTCAAAGTGTTTATTCCCATGTGCTCTAAACTGAGTATTTACTGTTTCTGACTGCATTGGCATCTTCCAGCCAGTCATGACTGAAATGTTATCAGCATGACTAAGGAGAATTTATGTTAGGATGGGTGGGACAAGCAACATGCCATTTTTTCAAATGTGAATTGTAGGTTCTTTCTACAATAATTTTATTTAAATATTTTCATTAAAAAAAAAATGTATAAACAAAGAGAATGAAGAATGCAAGCACTGATCTATAGAAACTGCACCATCTATGTTGTGAAAACACATTCAGCAGTCCTAACGCTAATTCTGATCATCTTTAAGAGAAAGCAGAATGGATTTAAAACCTCAGCTAAAATCCTCTCTAGATACATTTGAACAGTTCATAATAAGGGTAAGATAAAGGCTGATGTTTCTTCCAAGTGGATGGAAAAACAGCTTTGTTGTTTCTGAACAAGTGTACCTTACCAGGACATGAGATATTTGCAACTCTTCAAAGCAGGACAAGAATCCTGGGCAGCATGGGGATCCTACAGGATCTGAACTATAATTATACGTTGCTATTCTCAGGATTTATTGCATAAAAATGTAATTTGCACTATATTTCATATGTAAGGTTATTTTGGCACATGCACCTAAAATTTCAGAATTGGATATTATTCTTCTCCATGCATTACACTCCGTCCACACCAGGTTTCAGCTCAACGCACAGGTGAATGCTGATGCAGATTTATTGGAAGACTTGCTGGACTACGGCTGGGACTGCACAGATTTATCTGCTGGAATATTGTTTGCCCAAACGGGATGATCTAAGGGTGTGTTAGGCTCATAGGAATCAAGCAGGCAGCACTCAGAAGCGCAGAGCAGAGATCCCCTGGTGACTGACTGCAGTGGAGGGGGGAGCAACTAAATAAAGATGAGTGTGGTGATGACGTGCTTTTATTTTTAATTATCCAACTATCATACCTTGATGAAAAAGTAACATTTCCAAGGACAGATCAACTAGATTAAGCGTCTGAGACACGAAAATATACACAGGTGCTAGCAAAATTAGAAAGGAGAATTGGACAAAACCTAATTAACAGAAAACAAATGACTACGTAATTTAATTGCAGGCTCCTTGCTTGCACTTTTAACTGGTAGAGCATCGAAGAAAGCATTTGCAGATACAAAAGTAATTTTAAATTGACTACACTACAACACTGATTAACCATATATCCCCAGGAATGCACGATACTCACAGATTATTCTTTTTCTTTTTTTTTTTAAAGTGAGGCTTTGTGGAAAATAATTCTAGGTAACTGCCATTAGATAAAATAGAAATTCCTCTTTATAAGTCATATTGTGTTGGGTTTTTTTGTGAATAGGATTAAAAAGCTATTGCAAGTCAAAGGATCCATCAAAAATAACAACACAGGGAAGAGAGAGAAAGGCTCTTTTTATAATACGAATCCTACAAAGGCAGGACAGCTGTACATTTAACTTGCCAAGTAAATGAAATCAGTTTACACATGGTAAAATTATACATATCTGAGCTCTATCAGAATGCGAATATGTACATTGCAGATAGAAAATAAATATATTTTTGAGGTTTTGTTTTCACAAGCGAAGAGAGCTCTGACAGTTTTGAAAATCTTTCTCTAATCCTTTGTTTTCAGAAGAAATACTACTGCAGTTTAAACAAAGGGATTGACTGACATCCTAGCAAATTACTGCAGAGAAGACACAAGACACAGTCACGCTAAATTTCAATGACCTAAGGTACAAGCATGGCACAAAGGAACTTCTCAGATGAACCAAATGATTGAATTTCACTTGTAAAGGACAATAAAGCATGCAAGCATTGATTTTTTTTTCCTAAGAAACACACAATCCTCTTTGAGAATGTGTGATCAGCAGCTTAAAATCCAGTTTATTTTGGCCATCTAGACTTGGTATAGATAAGAGTGAAATCCAGTTTCATAATGTTAAAGGAGATGAGAAAAGGTTTTTTTTCATATTCATTTTTACGGAATTGCAATTGAAAAAAAAAAAAAAAGCTGTGTTTTTCTTATTCCTGTCGTGTATATTGTTGAGATGGTTCCCAGATGAACACAGACAGAGGTACTCTTAGCTCCTGGATACAAACTGTATTTTTACTTCAATGGTTCCACAAAGGCCATTGGAAAGACCAAAATCAGCACTTGAGGACTGTTTAAAAATACTGTTTTGAAGTTTAAAACACCATACTTGCTCAGCAGACTTGAATAAATCAGAGGTAGTTCAGCTTGATCTCACTCAAAGCTACTCTGGGGAATGTGTCCAACATTATTCATCAGATAGTTCTACACATAAGATTTGTAGGATTACCTGGATTTTGAGAGAAACGAATCGTTCAATTCATTGGATGCAGTAATGTTATACATACAAAAGACAGTTATAGGTGCGTAAGTAGATAGATACAAAATCAAATAGCAAACACAGTCACACCAGTAGTCTAACTAAAAATGCACAATCAGTTCAGCAAGGATGCAAATGTGAATGCTCGTTCCATTCCTGACACGAAATTCATGTAACTTCCCATCCTTATAAGTTAGCAGAGTTGCACAGAAAGCAAAAAACTATTTAAGATTTGACCTGATATAAGTCAGTCCAGTGTTAGACAAATATACTCTGCACTGGAAGAGGTATTTCTAACTCAAATGCATGACTCCACACTCCAGCCAAGTCATTGTTTCTTAAAGCCCAGATTCCAGAGCATCTTTGTAACCCACACTGGCTCTTTTTGGCATTCTTTTATTGAGCGGAGAGGATTTTTCTTCTGCTGAAACAAAATCAACTACCAGTCTTAATATCCAGTCCAATTATGGAGCTGTGAAATGAGCTAGAGGAAAGTGTTGAAGGAGCTCATCAGCTCCTAGCCTGGGAAAGAGCTCGCACCTTGTTCTACAAGTGAATTTGACCCACCTGAGTTCATCCAGCTTGTCAAGAGCAGGAGCGTAGTGGGTCAGGGGGAGAGCCATGAAACAGAGCACTACAGTTACAAAATGGGACAATTTCTCAGGGCAGAGAAAAAGCGGGAAATCCTTCAAAAACACATGTAAGTTTGCTTTCCTTATTTTTTTAATTACTAATAGAAATGAGCTTGATTTCTTTTCCTGTAAGAATTCTTACTGCTATTTTTTGCTATGGGTGGTTATGGACAAGCTCGGAATAAATCTGAGGATGCACTGACTGCTTAAAAATAGAAGCCTCTGGCTATCAAAAAAATTCAGCAGCAGATGTTTCTGCTCCAGGCCCAGATGTTTATGGCAGCAAATTTTCAAACTCACCAATAAAACTCTCCTCATTCACAGATGTCAGGGAGGTCTGAAGGAAGCCTTAATTCAACATACATTACATCATTTAAGATTCAGATAAACTAGCATGAAGCAAACATGGTAGTTCTCCTTCTTTCACACATCTGTCTCTCTCTTCTATATGCCAATGCTTCCAATCACTGCTGAGGCCAGTATTCCCTGCACTATTAACATGTGCCTGAGCAAGGATCTCAATTTAATTCCACAAAAGCAAGAAGTGATAAAACTGTTACATTTTCTGGCATCTACACCTGCATGAGAGTGCTGGAGGGAGGCTGGGCCTGCCTTGAGGAGATGGCATAATCTAGCCTGAAAGCACTTAGGTTGGCATTTATACCCTCAGAGACAAAGGGAGGCGCAGAGTTTGGCAGGGATGCTGTGGCTCTCCAAGGCCAGCCCAGGAAGCACAGCTGGTTACAAGCCCTGCAAAAATGCTTTATATCCATGTAATCCCCAAAATTGTTTATGTTTCTTTTAGCTCTGAAGTACACATTTACATTAGTTGGGAAGACAATTTTGTAGCACAGTGGTTCGGGACACATTGGAAAATAAGTAAATCCTAGCCTTACTGGTAATGTGAGAAGCAAAATTTGATAGTTATGTTACTACATTTCTAGTCTTCCTAAGGTTTACCTTTGGCCATATAGTCCTTATGCTTTTCACTCTTACGCATATCTAGATAAAGTGTTGACTCTGGAAATATATTCCACATCTTTCCATACCCCATTGCAGAGTTAACAAATGACTGAGGCAGATGATGTATTGTACTCTTTCTTGAGTTGCTTCAGAGCCTCAAGCAGAATAATTACTTTTGTTGTTTCTTAAATTCCTGATCTATAAAATGGAGACAGTATTCGCCAGCTCAACATGTATGGCATTTCTCAATTTCTTCAGTATCTTCTGGCTGAGAATCTCAAAATACTGTTATTTTTCCTCTTATCTTAATGTCACTTTGATTCACAAACAGGCTGAGATATCTCATAGGTCAATAGTGGTATTGGTGAACAACCTTGCTAGATACCATGATGATCCTGCTCAGTATAGAGTCCTGATATATTTGCTTAATTCCCATCTCCACTTCCAACAGCTCAAATTATTTATCAATGATCTTTACACAATCTGCTCACCTGCTCCAAAAGAGCTGCATAAGTCACAGATCCTGCTTTACAGATCCTGATCCAGAAAGCCATTAGCACATATTAAATGCAAATATATGCCTTGATGCTTTTCTAAATGAAGGCTAAATTTCTGTGATGCTGGGGAAGAAGTGGAAGATTTCTTAACAGCTGTTCTGCTGCTCTTTCTCTGCTTCTACTTAGAACGGTGCAGATCAAAAAACACACATGGCTCAGGAGCAACCTAACAGGAGTAGGTGTAAGTGAGGCCAGAATCAGGCTGTGTCAAACCTGACAACAGTCATGATTTATGTTTTCTTCCTCAGACCACCACCAGCAATCCGCAGCAGAAGTGTGATGCATAGGCTTATTTATCATTAACAGAAATGTAGCTAATTACCAGCTGTAAGCCAAAATGAACATCAGACCTAATCACAGTCATGACCAAAATTGAACATATCTGAGCAGGGCAGACCCTGAGGTGAATCTCCACAGGCCACAGAGGAAAAAAACCTTCACATTTTCAATGTACATTGACTTGTGGGCTATTACTATTACTCTCATTATTTATTCATTTATTAGCAGTTAATTACAGCTACTTTCATCCTAAGGATTAATGCAAGGTGCTCTTAATACTAAGAGCTCGTTTAGTGCTTTTCATGTTGAAAGCACTTGACAAGTGCTATCTAAGCCTCACACGAACGCTGTACTACCCAGACAACAGGAAATACTTTTATCTTCTTATGCCCCACGCTGGGAATTACATCAATGATTCCCACACGCTGTGAAGGCCCCAACTATCCTCCCTTTGCCTTTTATTCATCCAGGCAGCTGTCTAGATACCTGTTGTCTCTGGTCCAATTCACCACACTGTCGGCGCCTTGTGCTACCAGTGCAAGCATTCCTAGTACTGTCATGTGTGCCAGGTGCCTCTGTTGTGCTTGCTTTATCATCTTGTCATTTACTTGTCCAAATGTGATGGCTGGTGCACCATTCCTCCTCTGGTGTTTCTACTACATTCAGCCCCGTGCCCCCACTACTTCAGCAGAAACATTCAATTCTTCTGCTTTCAGGGCTCTCCTTGACAAGAAAACATTCCAGTTTCAAGACCCTGTTTTCCAAATGCTGTCCATTGAAAGACAGCTTCACAAGACTCCTATTCAAAAACAGAGATACAGAAGTACCACGTATAAGACACCCCTATGTCACTCAGCCTCTGAAGTCCGTGAGCTGCATCAGAAATGGGACTTTGGAGTCAAATTCTACCATCCTCTGAATTAAACAGTTTCTTTGCTGAAACAGAGAGAAAAGTATGTCTAAATCTTCCAGAAAATGTACTGACTACAGCTGGTCCAAAAAAATAATAATGACGTGAATAATTAGGTGAATGTTCCTTTCTTTTGGAGCAAAAGAAATCAATCTTCTAGCAGGCAGCTTTGACTGCTAAGAGCTTCTTCTCTTCAAAAGCAGTAGCAAACACGACACGCTCACACTGCACCCCATCCACAGCAGCGGCTCCATTGGCTCTGGCACTGGGAATGTGCAGAAATGGCCTTAGATCTGAAAACACAAGGCTCAGCACCCGATTGGTCTCTCAGCCCTCTGCCAGCACGGTGCAGCACACGCTCACAGCTGCAGCACTGCGCGGCTTGGCAGTTAGGCAATTTCTCTTGATGTTAATACCACTACTTTTCCAAATCACACCCTTTGTAATGCAGTGTCCAAACTTTACCATCAGCTGATTACTTTCACAGAGTTCTTGATGAAAGTATTAATGGTTCATGGCACAGTAATTTTTCCTTGTTAATATTCTGTTCTCTTCTAGAAGCCAGACAATGTTTTAAAAAGAAATTGGTAGAGCGGTTTATAAATTCATGAGTTAAAGCAAATCTTATTCTTTGGCATACGGGGAATAAAAGCAGCTTGCTAAATCAAAGCCTTAATATCGCATGATTCCTTACTGTGCAACTTCTGTCTGACATATGTAATTAATGTTTGCTATTCAGCTCTAACTGCTCTAGCTGACGTGTCAAAGGCCTATGTAGCATTCACACAGCCTCCTCCAGGATTTAGGAGATTTCCCCTGCCATAAAACTGCAGCTTGCTGCAGAAGCAGCCCAGATGCCAGCAGAGACTTCTGCCCATTTTTAATCAATCTGTCCATATTTCCACACCAGATGTGAGTGCCGACAAAACCTAGTGAACCATTCAGTACATGGGCACCAAGTGGGACCCACCTCCCTGACTGCTGCTCAGTGTGGGGAATGGGACAGGTTGGTAAGTGAAGGGAAAGGGTCACATCAGACTCAGACATGTGAAACTGATGAGGGAAGGTGGAAACCTGCTCCTTCCCTTCTCTCTGCTTCACGTGTTAAATCACCTTTAAGCTAGATCCAACTAGAAATCTGCACTGAAATAGGAATTCAGAACAATTATATGGCAAGATTTAGACATAACTGATTGACGTTCCACACAATCATCTGGTTTCTTTTGCTCAGTCCCTGGGCTTGAGTGGCAAATAGATTCCCCATATGAAGAAGAAGACAATATTCAATGGCTATGAAAAGAGAAAGAGCACTGTCCACCAACATGAGGCAGTGAGAAAGACATCCAAAACTTGCAGTGTAGAAGATAACCCACCAGTCTGCATCAGCTGTGCCTTACCCAGTGGTCTGACATAAGCATATCAGGTACCCTACTTGCAAGGGCTCTCCAAGAGACAGCAGCAGCACAGCTCCACCAGGGCAGCATGGATGTGCCCACCTTCAAATGGGCTGGAGCAAAGCCTTCGGCAAGCACAGAGCAAAGTGCTTGATACAACAGCACCGTGGCCTATAAAGGAAAGGCATATCCTATAAAGCTGGATTTGAAAGCCCATGTATGAAATGGGATAGCTAATAGCCACTGAAGGCTCTGGTGTGCAATTTCTGTAGATACTTTTTATTGATTGAATCAGAGAGGCCTCCGCAGCAGCAGTTCACATGAAGCAATGACATTCAACAGCAAAAAGATCTCAAAAAAGATATTTTTTTTGAAAGAAACCTAACCTCCCGACATTGCAAAACCATCACAAGTCCACCTCTACAGCTCCAAACGGCTGTAGGGATGGCTTCCAAGAACACAGCAGAAAGAATTCGAGCAGCACTTCCTTTGCAGGAGGAGCACCCATGCAGTATATTTGAGCAATGCTATCTCAAACATCCCTCTACCTTAAAAGTAAGTTTTGTCTGGAAAGCACATTTGCCTGCACTGGTAACAGATGTTTCCAAAAAGCAGTTACTGAGCTATACTGGTGGAAACAAATGTAGAAGTGATTATATTCATACAGACACCTAGAAAGCTGAGTAAGTGGCTTGGAAGATACATGTGCTGTTATAGTGACAATCTACATTAAACTGAAAATTGAGTTTTCTGAACGAAATAAATACAAGTTAAGAAGATATGGGAAGTAACTCCTTACTGCTGCTGAAGTAGACCACTCTTCTGCCCTCTCACTGGACTGGAAACAGAAAATATCCAATAAGTTAAAAGGTCACAAGCTTGAGGAAACCGTCAGGCTATCTTATAAGTGAATGTTTTGCCTGATTCATGGACTTCCCTCAACATAAGCACTGAAAAACATGTGTTTTGATTTCCTTTGATGTAGAAAAAGCAGAGAAAATAATTATTTCGTTGAAGTTTAAACAGTCTCTGCAGAAAAAGGCATGTTAGGTAAGAAGCACATTTCCTACTATGTACATGGGTTTTGGCTTTATCAGTGCTATCTCATTACAGCCCCAAGTCAGAATAAACTTGAGACAGAGCAAATATTTCTGAGCACTATGTTTTGTTCAGACAACTGCTTCCCGAAGGCAAAGCCTAGGACTGTATCTGAGCCTCATCTAAATAGCAAACTAAATTTGGTGAAGTTGCAAAATAGATATGTACACATATACTGTAATATTTATATAGATTTATGAAATATATCTAATGAACAGCAAAACTACAGCATTAGTTAGCAAATGCCCAGAGGCATGAAAAGCTTAAGACCATCTAACATAGAAAGTGATCCTATGAAACAAGTGATTGTCATTTTCCTTGTTGATGTCATCCCTTTTCTGAGACAGATCAATGAGTTCCATAGATTTAATTTACTAGAGCCAGCTCAAGACTCTAGAGAAAGCATAAGCAAAACTCTGCAGCTGCTCTCCTTTCTCCAGCACTCGCAGCCCTTTACTATGGTTGTCCGGCTAGGGAGGAATGTAGTGGAATGCCCAGAGGAGAGTCAGTGGTGCTCACCTGCAGGAAGTTTGCTGCTTTAGGCACCTGCCTACTGTGCAGATAGCTAAATGTCACACTGTCACCTTGAAGGTAATGAGCATTGCTGCATGCAGGTGGGATTAAATGACAGATCAGCTATTTGCTACTAATCCATATCTGCAGTCAACACCCAAGCTTGCATACCTGAGTCAAAAATCTTACTATCAGGTTTCTTTTCCCAGATACTCATAAATTAGGCAGCAGGTTAGGATTTAGATGTTCACGTACCATCCAGCCTCAGAGCAGCAAGGCAGCTCTGCATCCAGCCCTGCAAGCTCTGCTCAGCCTCAGCTGTTGCCTGGGCAGCAGCAGGGCTGCAGGAGCAAGATTTGCTGCATATCACTTCAAGGCTACCATCTTCATTTTTAACATCCAAAGCAGTGTATAAAGCAGCCATGGTTTGGTCAGCTCTCCTTCATATTGGGCTGCAGCTGCTCAGAAATATATGGCTAGCTTGGCTCAGGGGAAGGACCCAGTGCCTGAGCCACTACGTGCTTTGGGTTTGTGACTCCTAATCCATGCACAGCACATTGACAAGCAACAACTGGGAGCAACTGCTCGCTTTCATCTCAAAAAAGCCAAAGCTGTGCAGGGAGGAACATGAGCGGCTCCCAACACAGCGCTGTGCCCCAGTCCTGCTCCTGGCACAGCAGCTGAGAGCCCTGGGAGGAGTGTCCATCCCCACACACATGCTCTGTGGCAGTGGCTGTGCCAGTTTTAGACACAGTGCCCACGCTAGTTATTTTTTATATATATTTTATTACGGAGCAACAGTAAAGGAGCTGCTCGATATAATCACTAACAAACCATTGATCCAATTATCTGCCTTCATATTTCATTTCAAATTTACAATCTCGTTATTCCTTCTGTGACAAGAATAGATTTTCAGATGATTTCAGAAGTAGTTAGGATGCCGTTAAGACTCAATGCATGTGATCAAATGTTTTTCTGAATGATTCTGTTGGATTAATGAAGCCATTTAATGAATTAAACTTGAAATTCCATGAACAGCAGATGACAATATTTCGAAGTGAGCAAGATTTCTTTCAGGGAGGATCTGAAAGCTGAAGCACTCTCCCTGATCATCTATGGACTCCTGCCCACGGGCTGCTTCCTCAGGCACAGGGAAGGCAAGGATGCATGTGGGCCAAGCAACACAACCTTAATTTGCACTTAGAGCTGAGCCAATGTAGGTCAACAAATTCAGTAAACTGCTTTATAAAATGAAAGAAAAAGTGGAGTTTTATGTCAGCTTTACAACCACTGCCAGGGGCAACTCCTGCAGTGGGGCAGCTCTGAGCGGAACTCACATCACAGCCCCAAGGCTGAAGCTCAAGCCTCTGCAGGGCTGGGTGTGAAGGAGGAGGCATGAGAAGCAGTCACCATTGCTTCTCAGCATTTTCCAGATGAACATATGCTGACAAATATCTTTCAACTCAAAATACCTCTTTCTAGCTTCTATATTTTCCCCTAACAGAAAAACACTTTGAAAATGCACTATAACGAGAAAGGACCAGATCACAGTACTAACACCTACAGAGATTAACATCTCCAAATATATCCATCTCCAGGAACACCTAAATTAAGCATGCTCCACAGTCTTCATCTTAATTGCTCAACATGCTTCCAAGCTATAGATATTACTCTAAGTGCCGTCCCCACAGATTCACTCTAGGTACAGCAGAAGGGACTTCTGGGGTAGGCTTTCTTCCCTATGAAATTAAAGCCCCAGAGTTTAACTGTCTGAATGCACTGTGTTATTCATGCTGTCTCGTTAAAGCACTTGGCTGTCACATAAAACGTATTTCCAAAAAGAGAATGAGATTATAGCCCCCCCTGATGTCCTTAAAGCCAGCGACAGCAGGATGAGCCTGGGCTGTCTGCAGGACTCACAGTAATTCCTGTAACCATCAAGTTTGGGAACGTAACGTAACATCAACTTTCAAATCTTCCGTGGACAAATTCAAATATGGGAACAAAGTACTACACAACAATTCACCCTCCCCATGCTTTGTGCTTCAATCAGGAGGCTCCTTTGCTTTACTGTTTGTAATGGTTGAAAAGACAGAGTACTCGACGTAGTAATCATTAACAAAGTGCTGCAGAAACTTGATAGGATTGACTGATGCTCTATTGCTCTACAATGCCTTTTCAGAATCACTTGCTATCAGAACTACTTCAACCAAACTTAGGAAAGTATACATGTGAGCAAATCCCTCTAAAAAAAATTAAAAGCTCACTACAGTAAGGAGATATTTTCACATGAAATTGCATTCAAATAAACTTTAAAGGTATACCTTAATAGGAAGTAAACACCAATGTTTTCTTACATTTCATAGGTGGAGAGGCTCAGCTCTATTGATCAAATTAGGCAAGAATCTAATTACTATTAATAGAAGATTAAAAATATTGATATCAAAATGGGAAAACTTCTGATCATCAGACTCAAGATCTGGTTCCTTAGTATTGATTGGATTAGATTTGTGTATTATTTCTGTGCAACATTCACTTCTTCCAAATAAGCCAAAAGACATGCTGATAGAAACTCTCCATCCCAAACAGGAAACAGATTCACAATCTGCCATTATTTTTTGTCTGAATAATCAGGAAAGATACAAGTGCAAACCTTAACCTAGGCACATCCCCTGGGCAGAGATGTCATGGGTTGAATGAGACACAGGCACTGCCCCACATTAAGAATAGGTGTTCTGCCACCGCCTGAATCTCTGCCAACCTTTGGCAGTACAGCAGAACCACTACTAGAACATACAGCCACAAGTAACCAGCTCCTAAACTTTAAATAGCGTTTGTACTCCCTAACTCCAGCAACACACAGGCCACATCATCACATACAAACCCTCCAAACATTTATCGGTGCACACTACATGCTGCAAGGCCTGATTTTAAAGTCCGTAACAACACTTTTGCATGTTCCAAAGAAGTAACACAAATGTGAAGACAGTAATTAATTCTGCCCTGATCCATCCTTATATTCACCCATCCATAGCATGCTGAGTTAAATGCAAGCCCAATCTATCTGAGCAACCTGGCAATGTGAACACTGCGTCCCCCAAAAGGAACTGATTCTCCAGTTTCCTGAAACAACTTTGCAAATCTTACCCAGCATGGAGTTAACAAGCACAGTCACTAATTAGCAGCAGCAAACAACATTATTTGGCTAGCTCCAATATTAATCACCATAGGTAATTGAAAATGGAGAACCTTATTCTGATCCTCTGATCAACTCCTCGGTTTTCCATCAAACAAATTTCTCATTACATACAGGAGATCAAAAGCTGCTATTTTCAATTGGATGGAATTCTTCTAAGATTTTCAAAGATTTTCAGTTTTTTTCCTTAAGCAAATGCATAATAAAAGTCTTCTAAAGTTTCTCTCTTAATGTGTATCACGTTCCATTATGATTGTGACTGTGTACAAATACGCTGACCCACTCACTACTCACATCATTGCAACCTTTGCCGATGCCTACAGCTGTACCTCATTTCACAGTACAGATTTACTTTGTCTTCAGCTGCTTTATTATACTCTAAAAGAGGCTTTTCCCTTTGGAAGAGGTGAGGCAAAATGAACCAGCAAATGTTCTTCCCCTTAAGTGCATACACTAAAAGGACACTACATATTTTGTTTACAACGCTGTAACTTCACTGCAAAGTGATTAAAGCTTATAACAGAAAATGGCACAGTAACTAAAATTACAGCAGACCTGAAAGGTCCTTCCTACATGGATGATCATTTTGTGAATAGTGTGAAGAAGACAGGAGCTCAGATGTTATTAGCATAGGAAATGCTGAAAGATGATGAGCTTTCCTTCCAGAACAGCTGGAACTACAACTTGCATCCTGGCCATCAGGGATTGAAGCCACCACTGACTGTGGTGCTATCAGATGTACTCCACTCATGTGCTCTTCTGCAAAGAAGAGTGGCAGCACATTAGTTCAGATGTGTTACTGCCCATTTGTTTGAATAGTATTTATTACTATTCCACTTGCAGAGTCTAATTTCAAACCTATACTTTGAATATCTTCAAGAGTTCATGCAGAAACATCATAGGACATACGTTACTCCCTAGCAGCAATGTAAGTCACCAAATAGCATCTCAAAATCTACAAGATGCAGAAATGTGGGTGCAAACCACCATCATCTTCCAAGATGAGCATCCGAGGCATGTAACTGAGAAAAGAAGTGACAGATCTCAAGATCTGTTGCAATTGGAAGGGGAAATTTCCCCCATTTCCCCAGACTGGTCACTTTGTGCTTCCAAATATCCATACTGTAAAAATCTGGTAAAGTTTGTCCCAGTGTAGAAAGAATCCCAAAACTGAAATTGATGCTTCAAGTCTGAGATCTGGGTTTCTCTGTCAGGATAGGCAGAATGATGAGACCACACAGACACCAGAGTTTAAACTGTTTTTTGAAACGCAGGGCATACAACACTGAGCAAATCAAATGCGTCACTAGCATAGGTGTCATTTAATGAGTTTATAATCACACCACAGCCTTTCATACAGACTGCAAAGCATGAAGAGAAAACTGCAGTCATAACACAGTGCTGCTGTGCTTAATTACCTCTGAAGTGCGGAGACGAAACTGTTCACATTCACAGTTGCAGCTTTTGCTGTGGCTCTCTTTTTTCAGTTGTAACTTAATCTCATTCCAGAAAACACCAAGCAAATAAAAAAGGAGCTGTACTACCATGCAATTTCATCCTTGTGTGACAGAAAAAATACCTGAAGTTTGAGGGCCTACCTGGACAACTTAATGCAGTTCTCACATCCAGTACAAAGCTTGTATCTCTCAATTCTTGTAGACTGACATTAAATAAACTGATGTTTCCATTGGGTAAGGTTTTTTTTTTGCTTTTGTTTCTTATAGTAAGATGGGTTTATTTACCATATTCATCACACGCCTATTACAAAACAGTCCTAGAAAAACAGATGGGATATGAAAAATTTCAGTCTCCTCTTTTATTTTCTGCCTCACATTTTTCTGTATCGCTTCACTCTTTTACTCTAAGATCAAAAAATTGGAAGAGCAGTGCCTCTGATTCCTGAAGTTAGCAGGATTTTGGCACATGGGACTAAATCTAGACACAAGGAAAGTAATCTTCATTTGATGTATATAATTCCAATGAAATACAGAGACAGAGGGATCTCCCTTTATTTTAAGATCAGTTCCACTGCAAACAACTGGACTTACTGATCTAGTCACTAAAAATTAATACGCAAGCCTGCTGCTAACCCAGCCTAAAACCCAGGCTGCGTTTTGGTGCGAGCTCAGCAGGCTGGACATCTAATTCTACTGATAGTGAGCTTGGAAATAAGGTTATTAACAACTTCACTTTCCATTTCCAAGTCAAGTTTTGGTCTTCTGTATTTTATAGTCCTTGAAGCAGGAGAAAAATCACTAAGAGAAGAATTATTCTTCTGCTTAAGCCCTCAAGAAGCTGCAACAAAGCAAGGTGAGCCAAAGGAAGTCACACTTCCAGAGGATTTGAGAAACAAAATAAATTAATGGACTGCCAGGGTCAGAGGCAGCTGTCACCTGGGGCCATGCAGTTGGTTTACTAGACTCTTCCCAACTTGAGGTTAATGGACAAGCACTCGTACTATCAACTTGAGTACCTCATTTAACTAGCCAGCCTTCCTGTTCATTTATTGGAGAAAGCGGGGCAGCTCTGAGGGTCATTTAGGAACGCTCCACGTGCAAGCACCTTGCTTTGTCTCTCGGAGGGATATCCCAGTCCCCCACCTACAATAAGTTCAGATTCTCTAGACATTTGTGATTGCACCTTATGTAGGTGTTGTGGATGTCCTCCTTCCTCTCTATATCAGTTCTGATTTTCATTGACATCATCCAGGATGCTCTAAGGTTATAACTAAAAGAAGGGTGATGATATTTCTCACTATAATAGCTGAGAACACAACTAATTATGTTAATTAACTACAGGTGCAACTTCTCTGCCTTGCTTTCCTCTTTAGTGCACTGTCCCACTTGGGGAGAGCAAAAGGGAGGTTGTAATGTCCATTTATTTTCCCTTGCTGAAAGCTGAAGGTAGGACTCTCTCACTGACTGCACCTGGGAATCCCACAAGCACCAGGCATCATCTGAGTCACACCAATTTTTTTTCAACAGAGGAATTCGGTTAGCCTTTAAGTCTTCTTACTGAGGCAATGTAACTGAGTCAAGGCTACAGTCACGCTTCTCTATGGGAGAGGCCCCTGACTGCTTTCTTACACTGTCCAGCAAGGAAAGGCTTTGTCAGTCCAATCACTGGAAACTTGTTTGTTGTTTTTTTCCCCTAAACAGACCACAGACATCTTTAGAACTTCAATAAATTGACTATGCTCTTTTAACAGAGCTCATTTTTTCTTTCCTCCCTGCTTTAGCATCTGAAGCGCTGTTTTCTTTTGTATCTGGCTATGTTAGATTAATCAATAAGAAGTTATACTTCTGCCTTTTTACATTCCAAGAAAAGCAAATGCAACATATTTCTCACTCATTTGTATTGATTGGAAAGCAAAATCAGAGAAAACTAATGGAAATTCCTTGCAGTGTTCCCAATGCTACCCTTCTAACGCTACCAGGGAACTGTCCTGTCAACACTAACTTCATTTGCAGACAGTATCATTTTTAATGATGTACACATCTGGAGTCATATATAGCTTTTTTGTTACCGGTAACATTAATTACCATACAATTAATATCACTTGAAGAGAGTTGCTCCATTATGACTCAGCCCTGGTGTGCTATCTGATTATCCCAAGGGAAGAGCCAACCAGCTATGACAGCTCACTGCTGCATGTGTGCAGGTGAGATGCATCTTCTTCCTATGTTAAGTGACTGCTACTGCCTACAGCCTGGTGCTCAAGATAATAAATGCTGGAACTCGATTCTTTTGATATTTTGGGATAAAACAGTCCAAAGTAAGGCCAGGTACAGAATGATAGGTACAACATTGTTGAAACAAGATTTCAGTAATGAGAATGTTCTCCTAACTCTTTCACAAGCTGTCCACGCAAACATGATTCACCTGTATTAAACTCAGTAGTCTTACAGGACCTCTAGAGTTCTCAACTGTCCCGTTTCCACAAAATAATGCATTTCTCAAATGCATTTTATTTCTTTCCCTTTCCTAAATTCTGTATTCTTTTAAAGTCTTTCTAAGGGGACACACTTGCAGCTGGAGAAAAAAAATTGGGTCTCATACAACAAGAATACCAGCAGGCAGGGAGAGAGCCTGTGGATGCACAGTGACACTCCCATCCTCAGAGTGCCTGAACAAGCACTGCTAATACACCATTGGAAAAATGATTGCCAATGGAGAGTGGAAAATGGGAGTGGATGAAATGAGAGCCAAGAAACAGTCCTTGGATGGCTTCCCCAGCAATTAACTCTTTGTCAAATGGAGGCTCAGTCGTTGGGAAGGATGTGCCCAACTGGAACATCAGTGTTCCTGTGGGTTTGCTCACATTGACGTCAGAGAGCAGAATTCATCTAAAGATGAGGAGAAAGTAATGAAAGAGACTGTTTTTCTCCATCAACATCATTTCAGACTTTTTTTTTTTTTACAATAATAAATGCCTCAGAAATAAGCAGGAAAAAATAGCAACAGTAAATTTGCACCCCAGAAAAAAGTTAATGTTTCTACATGGCTAATTCATCACTGAATACTGATATACCAATAGCAGTGACAGAGTGTTATAAAACTGAAAATGCAAACATTCCAGGCCAGATTTCTAATAGAGCCAAGAATACTGGGCACCTTTGGAAACCTTTCTGTCCTTTATTTAGTGCTAAGTTGAAACTCAGCTCTTAGAAGTGCAGATACAGTTATGTACAGTCAGCAAAGTCCAACACAGGTTTCTTTCACAAGTTTATTCCTATAGGAAAAAAAAAAAAAGGGAATTAGGAATTTCCCTCCTATAATGAATGCACTGAGTAGCAAATTTATCACCTGGCTACCTATGTGTCCTCCCAGCAGTGAAAATCCTGAGACACAACACAGGGAAATTCACCTCAAATACCAAGAAGGTTTACATCAGTGCACCAAGAACGATGTAAAATCACTAACACCGCTGCTGCGGGGCTTTTCAAAAAAATATTAATAATGACAAAGTACATGGAAAAATCTTTAGTCATGGAAACAATCCCTAAGAGATGACAGACAGGAAAAGGGGAGTTCCTGTTCTGAATGTCTCAGAGCAACAGCCAGATCAGTGTGTCACCAGCTAAAAATAACACTCAGAACTACACAATGCATGCTTTTTTTTCTTTTCTTTTTCCCTTTTTGATGTTGAAAATATGAAATCTCAGAAAGTTGTGCTGTCCAGCAGGCTCTGAAGTAAGCTGACTACTCATTGCCATGGAAGAGCTGCCAGCAAGATCCTTGCTCTTCTCATTGACCAGAACACTGGAGACCCAATCACAACACCCAGACGTACCTCCTGTGTCCAGAGTCCTGCACAAGCTTATCTGGTTGCACTGAATAGCCCAAATATATATCCGCACCATGCAAGCATTCTCTTTCACTTCTTTTGGGCACTGCAGCTGCAATGCCAGTGCAACTGATTGAAAATGTTGTTAGTGCAGTCCTGAGCAGAATTCAGCACAGCCTGGATCTCATTGTGAATGATGCTGTGAAAATACATAGAAAATGACATTCCCTGCTTCCATCTCTTTTTATCATTAAAAATCAGCTCTAGTTTGGATCACTGGATTTTGAAAGCAACCTCAGACCGAAGAATCATTTTAAATAAGGTCTTGTCAACAGCTTCATTTCTTTCTAGCCAGGTGCGCTAAGACTTAAACTATCTTGAGACAAACATCATGTCGTCGCTTGGAAAAAAAAAAAAAATGGTCCTTTAGGCACTAAGCACCTAAACAACGTATGACTTGAAAACCCCAAATCATCCTCCTAAGTTCCACTGATTACTTTCAATTCAGATTTAAAAGCATTTACATAATATGAGAAGATAGTTTTAGGAAAAAGTGTTCTATCATCTTCTGGAATGGCTTCCATACAGAGATTAACAGTAGGAATTATCCACAGGACAGTGAAGTCAAAGTATTCATAAACTTTTACAAGAGTGGAATTAGACCAGAACTGAGTGTTATAGCAAATGTCACCCTGTCCACTTAATATTCTCTTGGGAGCCACTCTATAATAAAAGCAGAAGAATATAGCATACATGGCAATGTATGTACAGCAGGTCATTACATCCAAGGGTCCCCTATCATATTACAAAGATATTTCAGTACCATTACCCTTGCTTCAGTAATGGGGAGATTACTGACAGTGACAGAAGAGGCCATAGGCTTGCTGAAGGTCACGGAGCCAGGCAGCAGCAGGCACTGGGCACCCCAATCAGCTGCCAGACTGCCCATATTCTCCTGTTGGTACAGAACGATCGCTGGGAACGGTACTATCAGTATTGCCAAGTTATAGAGAAAAATGAACATTTGAAAGCTGTTCAAATGGTCACAGATCACATAAGAAGAGTTCTTTTATAGAAGTAAAATCTGATTCTTATAGAGAGAAATGTATTTAATAACACTGGAAAGTGGGAAGGCAAAGTTGAGTCCTTCTACATGCAAATACAGAGAAAACTTATCAGCTAGCATTTCCAAAGCTGTTGTTGCATATGCAAGAGCCATGATATTTTCAATTCTGTGTTACTCATCTTCCCCACCTTAATTCTAGGTTGTTAGAAACTCCATGCAGTGGGAGGAAAGAGAAAGCTGCAAATGAGTACATTTTGCAAAATATCATCCCCAGAAATAGAGAATGTTTTTCAAAATTTGTCTGCGAATGAAATATGTCTTGCAAGATCATAATCAATCACTGCAAGTACTTCATCTGGAAATCCTAGCGAACAGAACCATATTGCAAAGCCTTCCTACAAAAAACAACGTCTGCAACAAAGCAGACCATGAAGATTTTTGGGGATGCAAAACAAGCCACAATATGTTCCTTGAATTCCTTCCATCCATCTTCCGATGACATCTTTCTCCAAACAGGGAACTCAAGAGTTGCACCACACTTCTACAATTTGTGCGCACTGCAGCAAGGAAATATGCTGCACCAGCAGGCTTTTTCCCTTTTCCTCTATAAAACCTGGGGAAAAAAAAAAAAACAACTTCTCCTAGCACTCTGCTAGGAACATACAACGTCCATGCTCCCCATATAATTCCCTTCCGTACAACCCCATGACATGCCAGTGCACATTCTTTTAAAGGTCCCACACTTGCCATATGCTCTTGCTTTCCTGAGCTGCTTATGAGAACAACATAGCATAACACCTTATAGGTAGTAGGACTAGTGGGACTTTGTGTTATCTTTATGCTATTTGTCAGGTATGAGACCCTCATGTTGGTTAAATCTAAATTGCACTCTTTTGGTCATACATCATTACCTCAAATAACTCTCAAATTGGAGGCGGCTTCTGGGGGTAAATGAACCAAAACCTTCTCTTTTATTGCTTATTAGAGTTCTTAGCAGATGAGAACTAAGAATTTTCTTTGCTGACAAGGTACTATATCATTTCAAGATGAAGTGTAACACTGAGTAACCACCATTACCACTGCCATTTTACCGGAATCTCTGTTTTCCCATAATCCTGTTTATTGATGTAATTTTATCTTAGTGTTGAATATCCCACTTAGCTTTTCAAAGCTGTTTTTCTAGAGTGAGCATATTTTTCTTCCTTCCCTGTACAAAATTACGGGAGGTTTAATAACTCCAATTAATAAAATATGAGCACTTTTTCTGTAACTTTAAAATAACAAAGTCATTGGACTATATTCCTTTGTCAGGTGGACATGCATGTGTCCAGAATTACTCTGCTGGACATACTGGAGGATAGCTGTTTCTCTACATTAGCGAAGCAGACGCTGAAATCAAATAGTTCAGAACTTTTGTATGCTGTCCAGTTAAATCTTTGACTACTCAGAGCATTTTGTTAAGCAGCAAAATTGGACCAGATGAGAGCAAAAGTATGTTTGGAAGCATTTTCAGAATTATTACCCCTTCATCAGTTTCACCTCCTTCATCATGAGACTTAAGAAAAGACTTGAAAAGCATCCACTTACTATCTTCAGCACATCTAGATTTCAAGAGTAAATTCTGCAAATGGTATGAATTGCCAGTACAGTGTCATTCAGGCAGGCTGATGAGACAGTCTGATCAAAACATTATGAATCCACTGTTCTACATCTCAGGTACTGGCTGTACTGAAAGAACGATGATACCAGTTACTGCATTTGCAGTATGCAGGTACTACACTCGCAGCACAGTGCACAAGAGGTACATATGTTCATGGTAACCAACTGAGAATTAAATGCATCCATTCACAGACAAAGCAATTGTTTCTGCAATAATCCACACTCTAAGACAGATGGAAAAAGTAAATTTTCACAAATACTTCAGACTTTGATTTTTAAATTCAAGGAACTATGCATGAAATGCTTCCTGTGAAAACTAAGTCAGCAACATCTGTTTAGAAGCTACATAAGGATTAAATAAAATTTTGCTATCAATAAACTCAAGTGCTCCAGCTGGTTCCTGTACAGTTTACATATTGTTGTCTTCAGCTTGATTAGGCCCTTAAGGAAAGTGTGGAAGGGCTCATCCTGTAGTTGAGAAGAGTGGTGCGGACCATAACCACTTGTACTGAGCTATAATTAATTAGTTACCAGATGACTGTACTTCAGCGTGCAGCCTGGCAGGCACACAGTTAAAGAGCAGCTCACTGCCAAATACAGTTCTTTCTGTTTCTTACTAAGGAATGCAACACTTTTCCAGCAAGCTCCTTGGCTACTTTGCAAGCATCTAGAATCGTCATTTATTTTCTGCAAGAAGAAAACACATTTGACATGAGATTTGCACTTTAAAAATATCCCAAAATAGAAGCAAACCGGAATATTCTGTTTCTGCTAAAAGACACTGAAGCAATATTACCCTTTGTCTCTACAGGAGAGCAGAGCAGCCTTGCTGAGAGCTTCAGAATTCATACTCTTGTCCCAAAGATTATGAGTCATGGCTAGAATCTTCAGAGAGCATGAGAACCACAGGAGGGACTGGTGCTGACCACATCATCCTCTTAGCAGAGGCAGTTCTGGCTACCAGAGAAGCAGGACTCAAGAACTGGAAACCACGGAGTATAATCGAAGGCAGTGCAAATCAGACAAGAAAGAGAGAACATATTACACTGACTGTAGTCCACAATGCATGACATTCAGGGAACTCACTCCAGACAGGTTCTCGTCTTGGCACCAAGGACATTTCTGTACTTAAATTGATATTATCTCCAAGGAAAAGCCTTGCGACCAGCTCTACCTTCCTCTCAACTCATTCTTTGTTTTTATCCTACCTTTGCCACCAGTGATGTTCTCTCCTACATACAGAACTGAACAACAGGTACAAGAATGCCTTTCATTCTCAGGCCAGCAGCTCTGCTGGTAGCAAAAAGTGATTGCTCATGAAGTGAATTAATTTTTCTTAAGGTCTGAAGGTCTGTTGTTCCTTTAAATTATTGATGGGTGCACTTGGATTACTGTGTGCTCATTGCCAACCTTGATAGAGGCCAGACTGAAAAATGTGCCTGATTATCTGTGCATCTAAATGAGTCCACTTGATTAGGTCACCAGTGGCCCCATGGGCACCTTCCAGGAGTCTTAGGGTCTCCACCCCTCCACTCTTCCAGCTCCACTAAAGACATTCCAGCTTTGTAAATTTTCCCCTCTGATTTTTAACAGCAACCTTCTGCAAATGCTGACGAGTGGCTAATACCTGTAGTGCCTCACTTCCCAAGAATCTGTATAAAACATACTGTGTGCCTGTAAGTAAGCGCACCTCAACTTGTTCTACATGGAACCTGATTGAGGTCTCTCCATTTCAGAGACTCTGAAGTTAAGCATTACTTTATTTTTTCCATGAGCATTTCAATATCAAACAATTTTAACCTATCACCCATCACACAGACAGGCAGCTAGCAAATCAAGCCCATGAGTTCCAAGAATCCCAGAAGGAATTTGGTGTCTAACTTCTTTTCAGGCATCTAGTGTCCACTGAAACCAACATACTGTCCTGTCTTCTAGCAAACAGATTTGTATCATGTATAAAACATGTAGTACACATTCATAGGAGTAACCAAGTAGGAGTTTAAGGAGATGGCCAGGCAAGGGGAAGCTTGTCAGGCTGAACTATGAAACTTAAATTAAAGAAAGAGGGAAAATAAAATCACAAAACGCTTTGCCTGCAAGACTGGGGAAGCCTATACAACCCAGAAGGTTATGTACAGAGCTTCATTAGAGGCTTCATTAGAGTCAGCTGAGAAAATTCAAAGCAAAACCAAATTAATTAGGAGGAAAAAAACATGATCCTTAATTGTTCCGTGGAGTCTTAACAGATCTCCGGTCTCTCCTGACAAACAAAGCAATATGTTAACTTGCAGGAGAGCTGGCCGGTTTGAAGTGCTGGTCTAAATCTGAGTAAGCTTTCCATCTCCTGGGCTGGGCAGACACTGCAGCTGATGTCTGGCAAAGACCAAATGACCCAGAGGACCAACTGCACCACCCCTGCCAGGGATTTCTGTAGGTATCTCTGTGACTAGGATAACTTCACAAATTATCCATTTTATTTACTTTTATATTAAACTCTGTTTTTCAGATTTACATTCAAGCCTATTAAGAACAGAATCTGCCTTTTGTTTGAGGAGGAAATACTTGGTAGGAAGCCTGTATAGCTAGCTGATAATTTCTATTTGCAAAGTGATTAACAGCCTTAGTCACCTGGTACTGGTCCACATCACACACTCACCCAGGTAGATAGTATGGTTCTGCTGAAACGTGAGCAATTTGGGGAGGATCTGGGGGAAACGATTTCTCCTATTCTGCATGCTGTCTCACCATTCAGACAGCTCTGATAAACTCAGAGTCTCCCTCATTGTGTGACTCCTCTCTCCTGGAGGTGGAGGTTTGATCCTAGAAATGAGACATCTCCAGTTATTCATTTATGTTTGACTCTGATGGTGATACAGAATGCCACATCTCTGTGCTTTGCTACAAACTCACCAAGGCAGGATATCCTAGGCACTATGTATCAAACAATACTGGAACAGGGTTAGAGACAAAACAGAAAGATTACTACAGGAAGGCTAGTGGTACAAAAACTTGAATGCAGAACTTCCACCACTGAAAACTGATATAAAGGATGCCTGGTTTGTATCAGCAGTGTTAACCTGCTATCAAGTCTTCCATGTCTCCTAATAACCATAAGATCTCGTAATTTTCTTTCCAAGTGTTGGCATTTCAAAAGTGTTGATTACAAAGGTCAGCTATGTTTGGGCAAAAAATAGCTTAATTGATTTTATTACTGCAGAAAAAAAATACAATAAACATGGGCACTTTTGTTTGGGGGATAAAAAGCAAAAGCAACCAAAATTATTGGTTGAATACAGCTGAATTAAGCACTTAAAAGTTCAGTCTCTACAGAATGCTGACAACATAGGCTCAGATCAATACAGAAACAATTTGCACTTTAGGAGAACTGGCTCTGGCTATTAGCTTGTAATTATACCACCTTTGCTGTTAAACTGCTTTAACTGTTTCCAAGGTGTAACTGAACTACGGCAAAACTTGTGAACTTAGACTGAGAACTCACTGTCCCAAGCATGCAATGCCTGCTAGAGTCTTGGCTCCAACTCATTCCAAATACTGCCCTACCCCAAACTTCATTTCACAGTCTGGGTTTCCTACACAATAGAAGCTACAGAAGCCCTTCAGCAGAATGATGAAGAGGCTTTTTCTGGGGAAGAGGTGGCAACCAGCAGTGGCCACCACTTAGACACACATTAGCCCTGAAACAGCACAGGAACAGTTACTGCCATGTGCAATGGGAAATAAACTCTGAACTGCAAGCTCTATCCTTTCTGGAAAACAAAGCCTAGAGCTTGGATTTGACTCGTGTAGAAAAAAATTGTTTTCCTCTGTTAGAAAATAAGGTCCCAAACAATAAGGTGAAGATACACCATGAACTTATTTATAAGCAAAAGCAAAGTCTAAAACATCTCCACTTTGAGGTCCCTTTGTACCCACCCTGCAACAGCTGCTGAAACAATTGGAACTAATCCCTTCTGACATGGAAGGACCAATTCCTTCACATAATATCCATGCGATGGTGGAACATAAAAGCGGTTATGACAAAGACAACAACGGAGCAACATGGGAGTAAATCTGCTGCTGAGTTGGACCTGCACTCTGCTCTGCTTTTTTAAGTAAAGTCAGTTCAAATAGATATAACGTTATTTCACCCTCACCTGCCTTCTGCTGCAAACACCACCAGAAGCCTCTTGGCAGATCTATGCACATATGTAACCTCAGTCCTTCCAACAACACTCTTCTCCCTTTGGGTGGAGGTGTTTGGTGGTGACATCTTTTCCACACCAAGCCAGACAGAGCTGATACATTCAATTTCTGCTATAAATAAATGCTCTAGTTACTGCAGCCATATTTGACCATTTCACATTTTACTGTCTGGAAATACTCATTTCCTGCAAGTGTTGCATACATGTCTGTGAGTCCCTGTGCTGTAATGCTAATGACTCCGAGAAAGCACTTTCATTACCATGCAAGTGGTATCCGCACAGGCTAGCAAGCACACTCACACATCCAGTATAATAAGCACCCTTATCTCTACAGAAGGTAAAATCATAGGGCAAAAGCTTGTCACAAAAATCCACATCTAAATCCAACCTTGCAGCCCTTTATGCAGTGATTCCATTCATACCTGCAGCTTTCAGTTTGGCATGTTTATAAAGAGAGAGTATTCACAAAATACCAATCTAGATTTCGTTTTGGATAGGGGGGAAGAGAAGAAGAGAGAAAAAGTACTTCAGACACAGGGTTTCAGTCACACCAGTAGTATTTTAGTTCATGCCAGGGATGGTCAATGCAGTCCGCCCTGCTTACACAGTAACCGTCTCTGCTGCAGCTGTTTCTGGGTATTTTCCAGCAGAAAGCCCAGTCATGCAGAAGACTGACAGGCCTGCAGTGTCATTCCTGGGCTTGTTCCCTGGTAATAAGGTTTCCTTTCAGTTGCTGTTGGTGCTGACATTTGGTTTCTCATCAGAAAATAGACTTCTGATGCTCTGCCCTGCTTGCATCAGTAACGGACAACATGTTGTATAATGTAACTCATGTTTTTTAAATGAACATTCTTAGCAGGTAAATGTGTGCCTGCCCTGCTGTGCTATGCAAGAATGCGCCAGAGAGCTCTGAGCAAGTTGACTCAGACTCCAGGAGCCTTTCATTGATAAGATCTTTCATTGACAATGAACGATCCTATTTTGGCTATAACTGGATGACTGGGGAATGTGAAATCACAATCTCTGAGTACGATTCAGAAATGATTTCTGCAAAATAAGATAAATGTTTTCACCCTAAAAATTCTTTGTGTTGTAAAATCTTGTGTTAAAAAAACAAGTCCCAAGATACAGCAACATAAGGATGAAAGTGTAAGATTAGTAGATAGAAAAAATAAAAAGTAGATAAATTAGACAGCATTTTTGGAAACAAGTCCTTGTTCCTGTCTTCAGCATGTCTATTATCTTGAAACCTTTCAGTTTGCTCAATAAAAAATATTACTCCTCTTTCTATGTTAGGTTACAATACTAAACTAAAACTATCATACCACTGAAACAAGATAATGACAGTTACACTCCTTAACTCCATTAACTCACCAGCAGTCAATGCCCAACCAATAGTAATACTGAATTAACGTTACCTCTGGAGGTTTAGGTTCATGCTTAAAGATAGGCAACCTCACAAAAAGGCCAGGAATTTGATCAAAGTTTGCTATAAAGATAACTCATGTTTTGAGGTTGTACTTTAACTGTTGGTTCATTTGGAAACATTAATTATGATCAGCACATCTGGAATTCAGAGGAGCACTGAGTTCCCCTGATGGACTGAAATGGAAAAAGTTATTTTAAGTAAACTAAGAAAAAGAATTCAAAGAAATCTGACAGGACAGTTCCAGAGGAGCTCCAGCCTTTCTCTAAGTCTCAAAGTTAATGCTTAAAAACAATGCTTTTCCAGCAGCAAAGGTTGCCGCTCCTCATCCCTCAGAAAGGCTGGGAGATGAAAACCCCTAGCAGAGTTCAATCCTACCAGGTACAAGGTGGCAGGAGAAGTTGCTGTATTGCTTTCGCAGTCCACAATGCCAGACTTTTCTGTAACCCCAGCTCTACAGTGGACGTGACTGCAACTATAAACAAACAGTGACACGTAGCATTAGGCAGTGATCAAAAATAACAGGTATATAGAAAATGGTGGCATTTGGGTTGCAAAGAGGTGACCTTGGCCTTGCTCTGCTGAAAGGCTGAGCCCTCCTGGTTTGAACAAGATCAGTAGTTCCACCAAGGTGCTCAAAGCCTTGGAAAATAAGGACATTTTTGCCCATCAGACTCAGAATCTCAAGGTGTAAACCTCAGAAAAAAATACAAGTCAAAATTTGTCGGCGTGTCTCAAAGGCCAACTAGCAGCTGATTAAATTTCTTACTCTTTTGCCACTGATACCTACCCCACTTAAAGTTGCTATCTCCTGGCTTCTGTGGAACATTTTGACTGTCAATAGCAAAGCCAGAAAAAATAAGAAAGTTACCCCTACACACACTCTTGCAGCTTTTATAGTCATTCACTCTGAGGAAAAATTCTGAATACTGTTATAGCCTTCTGATAATTGTAATATACACACTTCCCAAGCAGAAATGTTTCAGGCATTCAAGAAAAAGAAAAGCAAATATGCTGTCAAAAATGTCAGTTTCTTGGGCTGATTTCTTTCTTAGAAACGTGACCAGAAAGTCCAAAACCAAGATTGCTACGTCGATAAGAATCCCAAATCCTATCTACTAAATACTATAAATCGGACACTTACTTGGGCTTCAAAGATAAAAATGAGGGTTTAGACAAGGAAGATTAGCTTTGCAAACTAAAATCCTTCCTTTACATGGAATAAATTATTTGATGAAAGATTAAGTTGTTTACCAAGAATTTTGCACTTGCCTTCAGCATTTCCGTGGCTGCCAAGCACAGAAACCCCACAGAGCTGCCAGCAAACACCTGCCCCAAATACTCTTCTCACGTGCACATGCAACGCACTGGGGCTGCCACATTCCTGCTCTGACCTTATCATGGTTGTGACTCTCCTTACACCACGGGGACACAAGGACTGTGACTGCCCCCTCTCACATGGCATTACTCTATTGTTGTAGATTACATCTTCTCTTTGCTGCTTCTTTTAATCCATGCAGCATTTGACTGCTCAAAATCAATGGCCAAAAATCATTATCATTTAATAAATATCTTCCAGGGATGGGAGAGCAAGAAGCAGTGCTGCCCAATCCAACCATTTTATCTCAGATTCCCAAAGATTTGGAAATCTCTCCACATCCCCAAGTGAAGGAACCATATGAATGAGTCACATTTTTTAAAAAACAAATCTCTAATTATGGAGAGATGCTTTCAAACAGAGCTTATCCTCAAATACTAACCAGCAAATAACAATGCTTTAAGGATTTGTTGGGGGGAGGAAGGAACTTCATTCATGACCTTTTACTGTTGGAACCAGGACCAATGAAATTACTTTTTTTCTGACTGTGAACCTCATAACCAAGAACAGAAATAAATATTCTTTGTTGCTTTTGCTCTACAAACCTGTCTCTCAGGTGGTCCAACTGTATTTCTCCAGTCTGGTGCTGTTCTTCTTCCACATTTTACTATGTTTTCTCTTACTCTTCCTTTGTATTATTTTCCCTCTATCTTACCAGATGCAGACCAAGGCAGTCCATGCCTATAGATAATTCTACACAACACTTCACCAGGCAAAAGCCATCTCTAGGCAGCATGAATAAATCTTAGTGTCAGGAAGATATTTTTAGGTGGTATTTAGGACCTTGCCTGCATGCTGCAGATCTACAAAATCAGCTACACAAGCTCATGAAGAGGAAGACTGTGCTTGGATCCCCCAGAGGGAATAAAGTTGTGCAGAAGGAATAATTCATTCACACCTCTTCCTCACTCTCTATCATGAACAACTTGCCAGAATTGCAAATCCCAGGGTGCTGCCGCCAAGTTACTCTTTCTTGGGAGCAATTTTCACGGTGGCTTTAGGACAAGCAGCCCTCCTTCCCTGGCACCAGCCACCCCAGCTGCTTGGAGAGAAAGAAACGAGTAGCAGGCCTCAGTAGGGTGCCAGAGACTGCTTTTCAACTGGAGCAGATCTGTAGGGCAGACTGTGTCCTTGTGCCTTCCTCCGAGGGGTGGCCCAACTCTGCCCACACGCCCCTGCAGAACGTGGCCGTCACCTTTCGGGCCATTGGTTTTGACATCAGCACAAAGCCATGCCTGCTTCCAGCACAGAGTGTGCCATGCTCTCAGCCTGCTCTAACCCGATAGCTTTTCTCGGCCCAAAGCCCAAGAAGGCTGGAGCTCAGGGCTCAGTGCCAGCCTGCAGCTTCTCTACGTGCTGTGCTCCAACCCGCTGGAGCATGCGAGAGCTGCAGCCTCCAAACAGCTTCTCTCTGCTCCAGCAGCTCCACTTACCTGCTCCAGCTCTTCTGCCCAAAATTACTTTTGCACAACTGAGCCATACAACAATACCAAATCCCTCAGAAACGCAATGGGGACCCATCTGCAACATCATTTCTGTAGGGAAGCATGACTCAAAAACAAAAGGAGAAACAGTGGCAATGCAGAGCTGTGTGCTTGAGAACACCTCTGCCTCCTGGGCACTGAGAACAAGCTGAAGCACTTCATTAACTGCAGCAGTTAATTTTGCTGAATTATTTTAGGGGCCTTTCACAGATGGCTTATTATAAACCAAGTTGAAAAGTGATGCTGTGCCCCAGAGATGAACCAGCTACAGGACATGGCTAACCAGCAGTGCGGTACAGTGCTTGGAGCTGTGGCACGTTGCAGCGCTCTCTGCAGCTGCCGAGCTAAACCACAGGAGCTCAACGCTGTGTAAATGGTTTCATCATTTGTAAGTTTTGCACTAATGAAGGCAAACGAGCTGCTCCCAGAGACAAAGATTTGTGAAAACAAAAGATAATTTGGTGGCTGGGTGTCAGCTATGCAGAAGGAGAGCAGCATTTCGGCTGTGCTCCTGCCAGCTCACCCAGCTGGCCACAGTCCTGTGTCACCTGCCAGCCCACTGCTTTCTCTCCAAATCAGGAGGCTGTTTGGGTACAAAAGCCTCCAAGATCCTTTGTTATGGTGAAAAATTGTCATTTGAGCAGTTGGATGTCTTGGAAATTGGCTGAGAGGAAACGAGCTCATACTGGAAACTTACAGCACAGGATACAAAAACAAAAAAACATGATGAGAAGAATTATTAAAGGAGAGTCAGAGATAGAGCCCTAACTGCACTGAGGTGGTCATCTACAGACCAATTAACCACATAACTTGGGGAATGAAGTCTGCAAACAAGTCAGCGTGATGGACAGGCAAGTCAGCTCCTGCACAGAACATGTCAAAAAGCCAAAGCTTTTGTTGTTGTTGTTCTTATTTAGCATAAAGATTTGGCTCTGGAGGATTAGATGCAGTTCATGATACTGCAGCAGGATAAAGTCTGTGTCTAATACGCTTAGAAAACCTTCTCAAGATAAAAAATAAAATAAAATCCTGTGCCACACGTGTATTTCTCAGCTGCTTTTCCTACACATTAATGGATAGGGATTGACTTTGTGAAATCACTGCAGCAAGCTGCAAATGATGTATGAAGTGAGAAATTCTGCCCAATGCACAGAGAATATGAATGTGCTATGTTACTCGCTGTGCATTACACAGATACACAAGATTCATCTCAGTCAGAGCAGCAGCTGGCAAAGCCTCCAAAGCCCAGAGGCCTGTGCTCACCTGATGCAAAAGCCCAGTAAAGCTGATGGCTAACTCCCCTGACAGCAAAGGAAGGCAGCGGACAGAGATGTGCAAGTGAGCAGAAGGTGAGGGGGGGCAGAAGGAAAGAATCAAACAGCAAAAGCAGGAGTGTAAGTGCTTCTTTAAGAATCATACCTTATCATTACAGAGACAATGCACAAGAGGGATTAAGCTCTAGCACTGCAAAGGCAGCACTGCTGTCAGCTTGGAAAAAGCAGATTTGAGCAGCAGCATTGCTGAGGCAGGAAGGAAGCACACATTCAAAGAGTTGAGCCATACCACCCCAAACAGGCATGCATTAACACATACATATGCTGGCAAACATATAATGCATGTATCTATATTAATAAGAGCCTTTTTTTATGCACACACACAAACACATACCTACACATATAGTTAAATATATATGCTTATTGATACCATTACTGCCTCCAAACAGCTTGGCTTCTTGGAGTACTACTCACATCCCATGTTCTCAGGGCAGTGTAGGCATTTCCCAGAGAAAAGATGAATTTATTTTGCCTGAACAGCCAAAAACCCAAACTTTTGGAAGAAACCTGCCTGTTTCAGGGAGCAGACAAGCTTTTCCAAACAAAAGAGACCAAAATTTAGCAGTTCTGTTTTCCAAATGATGTGCAGACTCCAAATCAGGACTGAAACAACAGCTTATGTCTGGCCCAAAAAAAGCACAGCACTGACATTTCCATTCTAAAGCATTGCTAAGAGGGCTGTCACAGCAGGTAATGTTTCTACCCTCCTCATGTTTCACTAGATTTCAGTCATAGAATCATATTATAGAATCAGAGAATGGCTTGAGTTAGAAGGGACCTTAAAGACAATCTAGATCCAACCCCCTGCCATATATACCACCCTTCATCTCCCTCTAAGGACTACCAGCCCTCCAGTATATCTCAGATATCTGGCAAGACCTTTACAGAGGTATTAATGTGCAGTATGGACTGTTTGGGTACATCCTCCGTTCCAACAGCTCCTTCCCTTCCTTTCCATCAGTGCTAGCTGGTGTCTCAGAATGGCATTGTGCCCACTCAGGGAATCTGCTCCAAATCCCTGGCACTGCTGAGCACATTCAGACAGCACAGAAACCTTCCATCTCCTGCCTAACCTCTCCCCGTAGGCTTCAGATGGAATGACTGCTTAACACTTCCCAAAAATACTCAAGCTGCCATATACTCAAGTACAAACTTCATCGAATACTTCTCTGTTACCTTTGCAGTCAGAAGATTGAGAGGACAGATAGGCAGTTAAAATGATTTCCACACAGTCTGCTTCTGCTAAGCTTTTTCATTTAAAAAGTTCACCTGTGCAGACATTCCTTCATGGATGCCATGACTTGGAAGCAGGATGACAGACATTTACTGTCAGCTCACAAAAAGATATGCTAAAGAAGTTGGCTTTTACATATGCCCTCTGTGCACTGGCACTGCAGAACTCCAGGATGGTTGTGTCCTGGGGAGTACAGGTGTGTTAGCATCCTTGAAATGAGCAGAGAACTTGGTATGTTACCATTCTTCAGCTTTATAATTTACCAGCGACAAGTGCATTTTATTTCAGACTTGTGAGCTGAAGCAATGGTGCTTGGAAGCAGAAGAGCATATGCTTTAAACACTCTGTGAAACAAGGATGAAATCCGGGGACAAATTTAAGTAACTTGCTAAATTAGGGTTTCATCAGTTTTAGCAGACAAAAACAATAGACTTTTCCTTTAACAACCCCCCTTCCCCTCCCCCCTCAATGAAAAAAGGGAAATGAAGATGATGGACTTGAAAGAGAAGGAAAAACAAGGATAAAAGGGCATCAACTGCTCCCCCCAGCATCTACTCGAGGTGATATTCAGTGCAGAGGATTGTTCTGTCCTATCTGGTATCCTCTTTATTTTCTACTAAGATTAACAAATTGCCAGTATTTTGTCATCAATTTCTTTCTGAATCCTTATTTGTTCATGCCTCAAAGGTCAGTTTGCAGTGACAGTTGGAATGTTCATTGTTCCTCTAGGAATAGGTAAATTAACAGTCATGTCATGGATTATGGCCCTACTAATTTAAAAGTAGTTTTCAATGGCACGGAGCATCTCTAGCTCAGAGCTAAATCTCCAATCATGCAAGACACTCGAACTGGGACACAGGTTTCTCTAAGGCAGCAGAGGGAATACTTCAGCGCTGATGCCCCATAAAGCCAGTGCTGAAAGCAGCCAAGGCAGAACAGAGAGCCTACCAGAGAAATGGTCTAAAGGAGGAAGGGAAACAAGACAACAGGGACGTTAGCTTCAAACCTCCTGGCTTATCCCACCTGCTAAAGCCATTTAAATATTTATTTATTTGCATCTTCAATGCAGGAAGCATATTTAAAGTTTCCTGCACGCTCTATGCACTGTCCCTCTCCCTGCGATCCCACCAGGTGTGATCACAAAACAATTTCTGAAAATGAATCCCACATTGATTGACTCTTAGGGAAGAAATAATTCAAACTATTTTTTAATAGCTCAAGGTATCATGTAAAGAAATGCTTTAACACTCTCAAGGTAATAGAAACACAAGCTAAAATCCTTCTGTTCTTCTCTCCATTTCTGCATCATGCACCTTTTCCTGGTTCTATACAGCTTGTGCATAGCAGCTATCACAGACACTGCTGGAGGAAGAACATAGCTTAGTCACTGCCTTGGTTGAAGAACTACCATTTATTTTATGGGTGTGTTCACTCTAGAATTTGAAAACAGTTAAGAATCTCTGCCCTCTAGAAGGAAAAATGAAGCTGAGGTGAGAGTGTTGAAATACAAGTTAGGCAATAACTTGATTTCAGTTTTCAAAACATTACATAAGTTACAAATAACCCCATACTGAGGAAATAAGTTCATGTGCATGATTAGCTGTTGTTTGGAAGAAACAGCAGAACCTAAATTACAATTCTACTCTTTTTGCTCTTTACAATTTCAGATCAACACATTAATCTCATCCTCTTGCCCTCTTGAATATTTCACCACAGCAGTGTGCAACTGAAGCAGTGCCACAGAAATGAAACCCCTGTCTCCAATGCAAGTGATGCAATCCTCTGACAACAAACTGCCAAATACTTAAGGATCCATAAAGGACAGGAAGATACCCAATAGAACAGATAGCATTGGTTTTGACACCTACAGAGCCTAAAACTGAAAATCTGGACTAACTGCACACAGAGATGAATAGCTGAACAGGGCGTAGCCTCACCTTGCTTCTTTAGAGCTGATGGCGTAGGCTGCCATCCATTCACCAGCACCAAAGACATCCTCAGATTTTTAAAGTAAAGTTACTCATTTTGGATTCTTCTCACTAACGGGGCTCAGAGGAAGCAGTTACAGGCCACAATTTGAAGGAAACCATGCAAACACCTCTTTAATTAACGACACATATTATTACCCTTGCTTACCTTATTTCCCACAGCCTGCTACCAGCTTTGACATGTTTTCATAACAATAAAATGCAATAAAGGAATTTAAGTCTCAAAGGACTCTAAGCTGCAATGTAGGAAAACCATGACAGATAAACGATGTCTTAACTAATTTTATGATTTATTATCCCCTCAACTTTGTTCATCTTGTGATGCAGGAAAACTCATTTTTCTATTTGGCAGGACACTATGTCAGCCTCGTTAGTAGGTACTATTACCATAAATAACATAAATATGTTTGTGAAAACAAGCGTGGCTTCACTCCGCTGCTGACCTCAGCACTTCAGTTTCATTACAAGCACAAGATCTGTCAGTAACAACAATTGATGCTTATCCAGGTGTGCTTGTCTGACACTGGCATTATCATCATTTTTCTCCCCAAAAAGTTAATCTCTAAGCAAGTGCAGATACATGGTTTAAATTACTGCCTTGATACTTCATCCACCATTTCGTACATTCTTACAAAGAACACAATTTTCACAGTTCTTCAGAGACAAAGGATCAATGTTAACCAGGGACCACTACACTGATCTGAATTTAACATGAACTACATAAACCTAAACAAACTTTAAATTTGCTTTTCGAAAGACTTCCTCAGCATGCATTCAGGCTAAGAATGATCTTAATTGAATAAGCACATTTAATCTTAATAAGATGCTTTTAGGTTGCAAGTGTAACATGGCGAATTTTGCATCTGGTGAGACTTCAATTAAAACTTTTGTTTTAATTGAAATTGGGGGCTTTTAGTGTTTGGTGGAGCAGGTTTATGCCAGTGGTCAGCAGTGCTGAAGTTCTGCCTGCGCTGCCTAGATTCGTTTCAGGCAAAGTATAATATAAACCTTAATTCAGCACTGCCTGATTTCAAACCTTCATCTTTCAGCACTGTTAAAGCATAGGGACACAAGGAAGGGATGCGCTTACAGGTCTCTGACTGTGAGCATAGCTTTGTATTAACCCCTGCGGAGCTTAGAGCAGCCCTGGGACTGTTATAATCTGAACATGCAAGTACTGCTTACTGAAGGGCCACCTAACCAACAAGGATAAAGAGAGTGCAGTGCAAGAGGTCCTGAGTTCCTCCCTCTCTCACTCTCAGTGGATACACATGCTTCCAAACCTGCCGTCAGGTGTTCCAATAACGTGATGCCTTCTCATCTGGCTGTATCTGAATAAACGACATTCAAAAGAGTGTGGGTAGACATTTAAGTAGCAATAAAAAACTGACTGCTTTCCATACTTGCAGCCCAAGCGCAGCAAAAAATTGATTCTGAAACACTCTGACACTCAGAAGAGTCTACATTTAATTGTATTATTTCCAAACATGATCTCATTTCAGGTGAATCTGATTTGATTAGATGTTCCTAATATGTTTATATACACCTTCAAGAATTTTATACATTCTTTATATCTGTCAGCACGGCTGGCTTTTTACATCTCATAATAGACAATTATTTGTGAGCAATCTTTGTGATCATTCCCTCTTACTTCTTGAGCTGAAGCCTGTTGGACACTTCTTAGCTCCTGTCCTCTACTGAGTACATCTTGATGCAACCACTAACTAGTTCCTCCAGATTCAACATTCTTCCTAACATAATGCTAACATCTCAATGCCTACAATTTCTGGCAACTACAGTAATCCCACTACAAGAAGGAAACAAGCTCTTCATGGTCTACCATCTACTTTACACTTGAGACCTTGCCATCACCTTCTTCCAAAGGATTCCACATTGCCTCTTCTAGGCAAGAAATAGCTACTGACACTTTCATGACCACTGGTGCAATGTGTGGTACGGTCAGCAAGTCTATTTCAGAGCTCAGACAATATTTTTATTCTATCAGCTGATAGAATGGCCTTTAGACTTCATGAGACAGAAGAATTCTGGTTAATTTCATAAGACAGGGAAAGCAAGGCCAGTGCAAAGTTGTCTTGCCCTCCTCCTCTCTCTTACTCAACTGTACCCAGAGCTTTGGGCCTTCATTATGCATGGGAAAAAACAAAACTTGCTTTGTTTACTACTATACCTTCCAAGTACTTTAAACGACACAAAAAGTTCCTGGGTCCTCACAGTCTCAAAGTATTTTCTAGGGGAATGGGTTACTTGTTTTGTTCCTATCAGGTCTTGATGCATCTTGGCTGCAGAACAGCAATATCCTTCTGGAGGACACCAGGAATTCTACCTTCAACTCATTCATCCCAGCATCCCACATTTGTTAGTTTGCTTTTTTGGGGGTAAGGAATAAAACTTGTAATAAGTTAAGTCCGTTGTTTTCTAAGGAGGAAAATATGTTTTGAAAAGCCAGTTGGTTTTATTATCCAGAGACATGTTTTCCAGATACACACCTACAACCAAAATAGCAAACAGTAGCAAGTTTTTTAAATCAAAACAATGCATTTTACAAGCTGCACTTCACCTGGACTGTATTTTCAAGATACAGCTAAGTTAGCTACTTGTTTGCTTTTTAAAACCAATTCTGAAACCTTTCTAATCTTCCAGTTTGCTCAGAAGGTGGTGTGATCTGACTGCTAAGAGAAGAGAGACACCGAGAGACTAAAGAATGAAAATAGACAGGAAAAAGTCCCATCTTCGTTATCATCCCTTAACGACATTCTCTAAAAGCAAAGGGAACAGCCAATCCTTGAAATCCCTGACTTTTTCTTTCACAGAGGTATATTAAATTTGCCATATGCACACGCAAGCCAGAGTATCAAGTGGGTGGTTAACTGCTTTATGCTAGATTCTGAAGGTCATATGAAGAATTTTGTCTTCCCAGATGCTTTGCAATCCATCCTGTTTTATTCTGTCATAAACACCTGCTGTTCTGACAATTACATTTAAGATGGACTAGAACATCGTGCCACCACCAGTCCTAAACTGGAGCCTGGGGAAAACACCTTACCAGAATCGTCTGGCATGTGTTTGGATAGAGGAAAAATGATGGGGAGACAGGGACAGAAGTTAGCAGTGTCTGAATGTGGGCTTTCTGTTTAGATGTGTAGGCTGGGAGGAATGTTCTCCATTGGTTTGTACAGGGATGGGACTGGGGGAAATTGCAGACCCTTGTGCTTCCAAACTGTCATCTAGAGAAACCACTGTGCAGCACAGGGAGCCTCAGGAGATGGGAGCTCCCAGCACGAGGCATCAAAGCAGTGTCTGAAGCTATGCATTTCAACGTGTGTACATTTACACAGGCACCTTTAAAGGAAGACCAATTGGTAAATCTCTGTGAAAAGCGTAACTCATCTGCATGGCAATGAATTGCGGAATTTTAGCCTTCGAGACCTGATGTCTGTGGAACCACAAGAGACAGGTTTGCCCTGATTAGGTGGGGACTTACCCCCTCTAACAGAGCCATGTGAGGACCACGGTGGGCGGGCAGCCAAAGCCAGGCACTCAGCACAGCAATTCCTTGGAAGAAAAAGTCCCTCTCATCCACTGGGTTCCAGAAGGCTGCTGGTAACAGGTTTACAGACTCTGTTCCTGAGCTTCCATTTGGTTTGGACTGAGTAGCAAATCTGTTCTGCTTAATAGATGTTCTTCTGCAGTAAGAGATCTTTTGCAGTCTTCACAGCAGAGATTATGTTAAGCCAGCCTGACTTCTATGGCAACAGCATTGCCGGATAAAATGCCTTCTTTTATCATGTATCATATTAAAAAAGTTTACCATCCCTTGCAGAAGCACAGGTTTAACACCTCCTATGTGAAGCTGATTCATGTTTGTGCTAAACCTGGGTACGGTCCAGCTGACACAGTCAGCTAAATTATTGCACTGCCAGTTTAATATTTTGCCATCTGCTAACTGAAAGCTCTGCTGCCTGCTGGGTCCCATAAAGGCTTTTATTTATTATATTACACATGGCAACATCTGCCACAGGATTCAGCTCAGCTCAACTTCCTAATTAAACAAACAAACACTACATCTCCAGTACACAATTGGGTCTAACTATTATTTATAAAATCTGTGATAGGTATTTAAGAGATATACATTGTCTGTTCTTGGTGATCAAAAACACATCCCACAGCCAGGGGGCACAGGAGATTGTTAGAACACACTTAAGCTTCTCAAATGCTCTATTTTGCCGTCACAAAGCAACCAGAAATCTCTACAAATATTGTGGTTTTGCTCTTACTTTATTCTTCAGATCGCTCAGTTTATACTAATTAAAACTATGAGGTTATTTTGGATCCCAATTAGTTGTCTGCCAAGTGCTGTTTCCAGGGCCAGCACGGGAGAACAGTCTCCTCTCTCACTTGGAAGTGGCACTTGATGAAAAGAGGCAGCAGATCTGAGCAATACTGCACTCTTCAGCTGTCACAGACACCACAAATACACTGCCCAAGCCTATTTCAAACTTCATCTTAATGAGAGAAATCACTGAAAAACTATCACTGGTTGTGCACCTACATCAAGGCTTCCCCATCTGTGCAGTCACCTGCAGTTAGATCAGGCTGGGAAGAAAACTGGATGAAATCCAGGGCTAACGAATTCAGTGGCAATGCCACAAGTTCTTCATGATTTTCTTTTAACCCACCTCTCATTTTAAACATGGAAGGAAAGATGTCAGCAGTTCCAACCATCCCTCCCCCTCAAAGAAATCATTTCCCAAATTGAACTTTCAAAAATCCAAGGGAAAATAGCAGAACTAGAGTTACATTTTCCACTTTGCCACTCTTGCATCTGGTTCTCATTTACTGCATGCAGTTCTATTAAAAAAAAAAAAAAAGAAAAAGAGAAGACTAGCCATCTATGTGGGGAAAATATATATATATATCTCAACACTTCTTGTTGATTCTAGTCCTGTACAAAATAAATATCTTCCTAAAATGGCTATCTTGTGCGTATTTTTAACCAGCTTTATTTTTAATTGCTCCCAGTGCCTGTGTCACATCAAGACAGCCCTTCTATTCTCATCAAAACTGGTTCAGTTCCTCCTTGAGTCAAGAATCAGAAATAATTTCATTCATTTCCTTTGCACTGTGGTGACACGTGCAGGCTGGCTTCCACCATCCCCTGTCCCCTTGGGGTAGGAAGTCATCCCAGGCAAGAGGAAAAAAAAGGTTGTTTTTATGAAAATAACACTGATTTTCAGATAAAATCACTGCCTTTAAAACATAGTTTTAAAACCACTGATCCCCTGAATCTCATACATACATTTGGTGGGGGGCTCTCCTGCCCCTCTGTGAGTGTGGGCTGAGCTGGGAGCTGTCAGCTTCACTCCTGTCCCTGCAGGAGCCTGCTCAGGACAGCACCTTCATGCTGATGTGCCACAGTATGCACCTCAGCAGGCATGATAGTGCCCAAGAAATTAATTGCTACCATACAATGCAAGCTACCAAGTCACCCACTATTAAGCCCCAGACACCGAGCTATTTGTGAATGAACAGATTCCCTGCCTACCTTAATCATTCAGTGTTAGAAAGAATTCCTCCTTAAGTGTACTGAGCTTTGTGCTACAATTCCTTTGTCACAACACAAATAAAACAAGGCAAGACCATATTAAACCATTTATCTCTTCCATGATCCACAGCACCTATAAATGTAACATTTAGAAAATCCTTTTATTTCTAAGGTGAAATGCAAGGCTGGAAACACTGGCAGCTCTACATGTTTTGATTAAGCAATGTGTGCTACAGGATATGTTTGATATTAACTGCTTCTAATTAATTTTGGAGTGTAACATTTGGATATTTACAGGCTCAAAGAAATTATGAATCTTTTTCCATTTCACTGGTGCCTGCACAGTGAATTATTTATGACAGTCATCACAACAGACAACCCCCAGCCATACATGATCTCTATCGCCTCTCTTCTCCGATTCAAACACAAAGTATGCCATCACTTTTTGAAGACCCTGTAGTTCTGCACAAAAGTGGTGAAAAAGAGGCAGAAAGGTAATTACTTGCACATAAATGGCAAACTTGCCAGCCAGATGCTGCCAGTACCAACAAAAAACAGGTTCAAATAGCAAGAAGGTGTGCCTTAAAGCTGCAACTCCCCTGCGCCCCAAGTATATGATAGCCTCACTGGACATCTTCCCAGATAGTCTTCAAACTGGTGACACTTTTCTACTTACCCTGTCTGGCCATGTTTGTTACAGGCTTAGCCCATGCTAAGGGAATTTCACGCAGCTCAGGCATCTGCTTGCAGTGAGAGTCCCTCATATCCCCTCCAGGCCTGGAGCTGTGCACTGGGCTCTGCACTATGACTGTTGCAGCAAAGCCCTCCATCCACTCTGGTTATTTTTCTTGTTAGCGTGTGATTCCTGGTTCCTGATGACTCCTCCTCCCTATCCCAGGCACATTTATCAGCCTATTTGTGTCTGGGGGCTCAGACCACTAAGCCAGGGAAGTAGACAGTGGAGGATTTGGGGGGGCTGGGAGTGAATGCCAAATGTTGAAATATCTTACCATGCATGACGGCAGAGTCCCTCCTTCCAGCACTGTAGGAATACAGGTTCAGCTTTGGAGGCAATTTCACCCCTTCACACATCCACTCATTGCAGCAGAGTGCTTGTTACCTTCTGCAGCTTCAGGATACACATGCCTGGCTCTTCAGCTTCATTTTTCATGTCTACACAACAAATACAGACTACTTCTCTGATAATTATATCCTTACAAATAAACAGGCTGGCAGTCCTGCCCTGTTCATGCACTTGTTTCTCTCCCCAGTGACAAGTTATCTCAAGAACAGCTGGCAGATACCTTACAACATGGTACTTCTACCCATCAAATGTCACCGTGCTCTTCAGTATTCCAGCCTACGCATTTTCAGTGTTATGCATTACTTTCTCTTGATAGAACACTCTGCGTATCGTGTCCTAAAAATTAGATCATATATCACTGGTGTTTCTTAATACCTTCTCACATATTTTAAATGAGCAGAAATTTCAAACACTTACAGAGATGTGGATGAAATTTGACAATGTGCATCAAGCAAGAACATGGCCAGTTCTCAGAAGAGCCCCAGGAGGAGGTTGTGACAGCTCACACCAGTGCCTGCACAGAGCCTCAGCCAAGACAAAATTATCTTGAGGCCTTGCCAATCAGACACGCACTTCACTGCAGGGTAGCACTGACTCTGGGTGACACAAGCTCTGCTGCAGTATTTGTCAAACTGACAGGCTTCCACTTCTGTGCAGTTGGCTTTTCTGCGCACATTCCAGCCGTGGTTCCCGCATTCGGTTCCACTGAACTGAATCTCGGCCTCCGTGTAAGAGTCAAAGGATTTTACCACTGACACAGCAAATCCTCCTTTATGCCACGTAATTCCTTGTGCTCCTGAGTTGCTTCCCAATTTGACTGGGAGCATGTCCCACATACTTCCTAATGCTGTTAAAGGCAACAGTTTGTTTCTGCTCAGCATCATTGGTAGTAAACGTCGTGTTGACAAGATTATTCTCTATTTAAAGAAAGACCATTCCGTAAAGGACTAGCACAGCTGACGCAAATTGTCTGTACACAAAGCATGAGAGCCCAGGGGCTGGTCTAGGGATACAGAATGCCCTTCCAGTCTGACATTTCAGCTTACACACTAGAAAGCGAATGGCTCCTGACCATGGGGTGACAGCAAAACAAAGAGTTGAAAAGCACAACAGGAAAGAGCTTTAACATCAGCAGAATGTGGTTGTTTTTTTGTTGTTTTTTTTTTTTTTTGCCACCTGCATCATTTTATCAGTACACCAGGTAGATTGTGGCCCAACATTTTTTATTTTATTGGGAGCCAGCTTGTCTTCCTGTAGGCATCTTACTGTCAGCAACTCAATGCTCAGAGAGGCCCTGCAAATTCAACTAAATTTTTGGTGTAGACATATAAGAATACATTAATGTCATAGTAGCTGACCAACTGTGAACAACTTTGAGAGTCGGAAACAAATCCATATGCACTATAGTTTATTCTGTTAACTGATGGCAATAAAATACATCTTTATATCATTATTGGCCCAGATAAATAATTATCCACTGCTAATCTGAAATTGCACCAATTTCTGCCTCTTTCTGTGGAGGCTTTCTGAGGGCAGCACTCAGTCAGATCCACTCTGTGCCCTCCACGGGTAGTGGAAAGGCTCAAGCCCATGCAGCCATTCACTGTCAACAGAACACAGAAGCAATGCACCTATGGCAATGCAGAGCTGTTCAGCTGTGTCACAGCTTTTCCTAATGGAGTCCAACAGAACTTACCTAGAAACAAATCCCTTCTATATCTAGAATTCACTTAAAGTTTGCTACTGATGGAATAACAAGCAGTGGCAAAAGTGTATCTCTCTCAGCCATTCACAAAATTCACTCTCCCTTTTAGTTCAAATAATACAATGTGATACCTAAGCTCTTCTCAGATCCCTAAGTATCTGTAGCATTCTGTGCTTTCATCTGAAGCTTTCCATGAAAGCACTGACCCAGGTTTTCCTTGACAAAATACCCAATTAATAGTGAAAATAAAAGAAATAACCCTATCAAAAACCATACTGAAAGTAACTGCTGAGATGTTCACTCTTGAAGACATACCAAACATGACTCTGAAAGATTACAAGTGAAACTTCAGCCTAATTAAAAAGAGAAACAGAGAATATCAAAGTTCCCCCTGAAATGGCTGGTTTGGTATTCATGGAAAATTTCAACAAACATTGCATGATTTCTCTGGACCCTCTGAGACATAAACAATGCAATTAAAAGGAAACATTTACTTCCACTCTTGATGGTATTACCTGAGGGATAGCAGATGCCAGATAGTTCAGTGTTTATTAGAAGCAAGTAGCAAGTTTGGCAATTGGAATTGGCTCAACCCTCTCACACATTTCTGTAATTTTATAACACCATATGGTCACTCCAGATTTTTCTGACTATCTTCCGGTTTAAGTTCAGCTGTTTCACAGAACATTTAAAATGAAGTTAAGCATATTGAAGATATAATGATAAGCAACAAAGAGACTTTGGAGCGAGGGCTGTACAATTACTAAGTACGACAGATTACTATTTGAATTCGTTAATATTTGTCAGTAAAATGCTTAGTACCTTTGGTCACTGGGGACTGGGTACCAAACGAGGTTTACAGCAATTCCCTAACTCTTCAAGACCATGGCAAGACTTCTGGACTGAGTTGAAGCACAACTGGAGGGTGAAACAGTCCCCTGCAGCACAGTGACCCCACCATGGCTGCTGGCAGCACAGAAGACAAGCGCATAGGCAGGTTGTATTCAAAGCTTTATACACCTTAACAGCATCCTTTGCTGCCTTCAGAAGAAAACTGTAGACTGGCATTAAGTTCCCAGTATCCTTCACTTCAGTGAAAAGTAATTTCATCTTCTTGAAGCACGCAACAATGAAGAAAAGCCAGTAATATGGGGGCATCATGACTCTGTGCTGATATCACCAATCCTTGGCATTAGGCTTGTACCCCATGTTCTGCTACACTATATGAACTAATCCAACCTCTGCCTTCCTCCACCATTCCCTCTCTCCATAGCCAGGCCAGTGCAATTAGAGTCTTTCTGCTCCAGCAACAGAGAAGGGAAAGGCAGCAAACAGGTCCCTTTCCTCTAACATTCCTTCTGCTGCAGAGCAAAGTGCCAGAACAGAGTCACTGTAGATTTGGGATGGATGTCTCCAACCAGGAATGTGATAAAATTGTGTCATGCTTCTTGAGGTACAGAGCAGGAATGGCATTTACATTATCTCAAGACACTTCTTTGTAGAGGTGTAATGTCCTCTGGGGACAGCCACATCAACTCTAGTTTTTAGGGAGCTAGAAGCTTAACAAGCAATTCTGTCCCACTTCTCTCAGCTACATTCCCTCTTAAGTTTCTTTTAATCACAGCTTAACATAATTTAATTACATTGAGATTATGGTTGACATTGGATTTTGGAATCAGCATCATGAAAGACTGGGTACCGTTGCTCATTTAGGCTTACCCTAAAACCTGGACTGCAATAACAGGGTATACTGGAATTGGCACAGAAAAGCTTAGATCTGTTCCTAAAACAGCTCCGTGTTCTTAGAGTTCAGAAGTTTGTCATTACTCACACCAGAAGCAGCCACTACAGACATCTCACTTAACAATATAGAGCACAGCTCCTAGAACAGTTTCTATTAGGAATGCTTAAATTTCAGCTGTTGTTCACCTTCCCTTAAAATATACTGAAGAGTGGCTAGTCTTCCTGTCAGCCTCGGTCCTGCAGTTCTCCTTGACTGTTAGGCAACAGGGAATAGTAGAGTTATGCAGAAGAGCAGTTGTTCCAACATCTTTTGCAATTAAAATGTAATTTAGTCTTGACTATTCTACAGCTCATATCTCTTCCTTTTTATAGATTTCCATACTCATTTCACTGGACTACATTTTAGGCTGCAATTCTTGTTTTTCTACACAAGAACTTCTCCTCTTAACCTCTCTGCTCTCCAAAAAATTATCTACTTCCTTTCAACAAGGAAAACTAGAAATTTAGAATTAACTCCATCCCTATAAGTATGTAAATAAATATTCAAAGAATTCAGAATTCAATTTCCAGGTTCACTAAATGGCCTCACAAATACGCTGATATAAATCAGCCTGATTCCTCCACTTGCAGCATTTACATTCAGCCTTCCAGTTACTGTTTCAGTGAAATTGCCCATGTGTTCATCCTTAACCATATTGGTCTTCTCATTGTGGAGCTCTGCTCCCAAAACAAAACCCCAGCATCAATGCTAGCAGTCAGGAAAGCCACTCAGGGCATGATCGATTGATGTATTAGTTGCCAATTCAATGTCACTGACTTCCCAGGGAATTGAGGGCAACGAGAGTGCTGGTTAATCAAGTCTCACATTTACCAGATTATCAGCAAAATATATTTCCTACAAATGCATGGCAGAAACATCAGCATGACACAGCAATCTGTTTTGTTAATAACTGATATAGCCGTGTAATTTATTGCTGACATCTACAGCAAGGCAAGGCACTCAAGTTCTTGCTCCTCAATGGCAGAGAGCAAAAATAAATACATAAATCATATAAAATAGAAAAACGCGAGAAGGTTTTTAAAGCGTGCTCTTCTTTTAGCTCCAGACTTCAACAATGACTTCAAGCCTGACATGATAGCAGTGCAGTGGGTCTGGGCCTCATTAAGTTTTAATCAACCTTTATCCACCATAGCTTTTGAAACGAACTGTTACTAATGACTAGTCATATGTCAGTCTAATGAATGGGATGCAGACTTCCATTAAAATAATGAAATTAGCTTGTTTGGACTTTTGTTCCAGTTCTGTGGCACACAGCCCCAGGTAATTACAGCTAGCACTACTCGTCCGTACTAAAGTCTGTTTATTTACTTAAGGTCTGTGGTCAGGACATCCCAATTTAGCTCATGTCAGCTGTTTTATATGAGTCTAGAAACACTTGTCTTATTAACAAAGAGATAAATACATGCAGGCAGCGCAAAGTGCTAAGACATCAATTATGTACACACACATGCAAGAATAGAAACAATGTGAAAAAACAGAGTAAGTGCACAATCTCTAGTCATAAAGCCATATCTCAGTGTTTTCCTGAGACAGCAGCAATTACTTTTGGGAAACTGAATAAGGATTCAAAGGCATCTTTGCTAAGTATAATTTGGCCCCTCTGCTCTTTAAGATCCTGAGGGCAGACTAAAATAAACTGAGCTACGTTTTCAAGTATTACTGCATTCAAGACTGCCACAGTTGTGATTCAGTGTGATGACCTGAGCTGCCAACACGTGGCAGTCTGGCACCTTATTATGCACCCTATGAAAGCAGGGAGCTTCAGTCTGATTTGAAATGAGAAATTATTAATATGTTGTTACAAATCCATTTTGTAACAACAAGAATGGTGTGCATAGATCATAACCAAGACTTTCTAAGAGTTCCTTCCAAAGTTACTCCGGTAAGCAACCCCTAATTACATCCTGTAGTCACGGACTGCATCTACAAGTAATGTAGAAGACATGTACAAGTGATGGTTTGGGGTGGCCAAGCAGGGACACAGATTTGTGTCTGCCTATCCTGACTGACAGCCCCTCCCCTCTCTGCTCCCACATCCATTCAGAAATCTCAGATCTTTTGTCTCATCACTATACAAAGAACATACAAATGGGGCCAAAACAACCCTATTTCCTATTCGCATATTTATGAATCAAGCACTTGCAATAGGTTGGCATTTATTAACAAATTCATCATTATACAGAAGTTCCCACTTTCTGATTTCAGTTTACAGTTTCAAATCAGAGTACTTTCTTAGCCATGATATGAACCTCTCAGAAACTCCCCCCCCCATTCAGCCCCTCTGCAAACAGACAGCTAAATACAAGCCAGGCCAGGGCTCGTGGTTTAGTGGGATTTAGTTTGAATGACTCTGAAACTCCAGCTGTAACTGATACCACACCATGCCCAAAGGGACTAGGAAGTGGAGGGAAGTGCTCTGTGCAGTTACAGTTATCATGACAGAGCTGGATTCAAAGCTGAATGCTTCGTATCTCAAAGTCTCACACTTTAGACAGTGAAAATGCCAATATTAAAACCTTCAAAAGCCTATAATTAATAGAACCACAAAACCATTCAGGTTGGAAAATAAAATCATCAAATCCAACCATCAACCCACCCCCGCCACGTCCATTAAACCACATTATTCAGTGCCACTTCTGCCCTTGCATTGAGCACCTCCAGGGACGGTGACTCCACCACTTCCCTGGGCAGCAAGTGCCAGTGCCTGAGCACTCTCTTGGAAAAGACATTTTTTCTAATATCCAACACAAGCTCCACTGGCACAACTTGATGCCGTTACCTCTCATCCTACTGCTAGTTACCTCTGTAATTCCAAAGGACATTCTAACGCAGGAGAGATCAAGGACCTCCCTTCCTGTCCTGTTTAGAGATGAGGAAGTTGATGGCGTTTTGACTAATGCAAGTTGCTACTGATAAAGCATTTTATTTTCCTCCTTAGCCTGCAGACTAAGTAAGCACTGAGAGAAGATCTGTGAAAAGATACCAGCTTTGTTTTCTATTGTTAGCTTCCTTTGAAAGACAAAAAGTGTGACGTTTACCAGATACTCTTTCTGGGAGAGCCCAGCACAAAACCACAGCATTCTCATGTTACTGCTGCGTGCCTCCCACCAGAAGCCAGAGGACACACTACTCTCAGCTAAGTTGATTTAGTTCAATCTGCAATCTTTCTCCTTTTATATTACATTAGGCCCTGATCCATCTTTCAGATTACCTTTGACAATTAACTGAGGTGGCTAATTCAGAAGCCTAATTGCTCTCTGTTCCTCATGTAATCAATATAGACAAACCACTGCATTAGCACACTAGGAAGCTTAAGCATAAATGTTAGAACTTTTATGGTTTGACTCGAGCCCAATTGCTCAACAGACCCTACTGGAACCAAGTCCAGGTGGCTTCCCCGTGTTCACACAAGAAAAGCACAGCATAGAAAAGCAGGGCTCAGCCACCCCAGGGCCTCATCAGGACTTGCACAACTCTTCTTTTCCCTTCCCTCTCCTGCAGAGCAGTAGGAGGGCAGAGAACAAGGTACTCACAGACTGCATTCTGTCATGACTGACTGCTATGTGGGGGCTGAAAATGGTCACATCTACTGCAGCCAGCCAGTTTCCAAGCCCTAGCAGCTAGAGATGAGCTTCAACTCTGAAGCACATATCTATCTTTTCCAAAATGTTGGTAATTACATACTCCTGTTACCTATTCAGATTTCTCATTCCCCTCTGCATTTTGCAATTTTTTTGGACTTCAGTTAGCCCTCATGGCAACAAGTCCTGCGATGTGGGTGAGAATTGATTCTTTTTTCACACTAGAATTTCACAAACACCTGGAGAAGGGCACTCAGTAATATTAAAAAGTAAAAGGAGAAAGGAGAAACAAATGTTTCAATTTAAAAAAAAGTGCATCATTTTCCTTATTAATCACTATTAAAAAAGTAGTCCTTTAAATGTTTTGTTACATAACTGTTCCTCCATTCCCAAACTTCCCCCACTTCTACACCAAATTCTGCAAGAGGACAACAACTGCAGCAGGTCCCTGTGAGGGGCAGGACAGCTCAAGCTGATCCTGCACCAGCCTCTGTGCTGCTCTGCCCTTTGCCTGACTCCTCACCCACCGCGAGTCACACTTGTTTGGTTGAACACTGCTGCATATTGAGTGACCCACAGTGATGCCTCAGTCTCTCTTGTGGACTGATAGACATTATTTAGATCTCATTATGGTGCGTTGAGTAATTTAAACTCTTTTCCTCAGATATGTATTAGCAACAGCTGCATTTAGCTTTATCGCTTCCCACTGCGTTACAAGTTCCCTTGGTGAAATCCTCAATTCAAATTAGGTCCCAATTAAAAAATTTAAAAATGACATTTGCAGAAGTGGCAGTATTTCCAAAGTGGCACAAAACTTGTAAACAATAATGACAGCAAAAATAAACAACTAAAACATGGGATTTAGTGAATGTATTTGCAATTTTAAGAGATCTGTAGAATATGCTGGCAGAGTCATAAAAACTGAGATGAAATAGGAAGAATATTTACTTTCTTCTGGCAATGTATAAACTGCCTGCATTTAGAATTACTGCCATAAATTTTCAGCACTGACAAACATGCCTGTACTGTTAACAGCATTCAGTGATTACTGGGACAAATAAGACTCATTTCTAACATACCATAAAGACATAAGGAAAATGAATTTTTAAATGGCCTTAAGCTGGATCCCACAGCTATATAGCCAAGAAAAGAAAATTCATTCCTTTCCGTAGAAGTTTTTTTGTAACATTTGCTTTACACTAGGTCAGATCCAAAAGACAACTGAACTTGACAAGATGACAGAAGGGCCGCACACCAGGCTCTAGCTGGCTCCAAGCATACCTGGAGCACAACGACACTGCTCTGAGCTCCAGGACTATCAGCAGAAACAGCTGGCTGAAACAGAGGGGTTCCCAGTCACCCTCATGCCATAAACCTGATGATACAGCCTGCACTTCCAGTTAGATATGTAGGGGCACATTGACACACAGTTGCAGGTTGTAGCTCTCCAATCATACCCTGCACAGAGAGCCAGGCCAGTCAACCTGTAGTGTATACCAGGCAAGGCCATGAAAAAATCAAAGGAATCCCTCAGCAGACAAAAAAATTACCATGTGATCAAGTATTTACAAAAATAGGGCCTGTCTTAGAGTCAGGAGGGATCAGGTCATGACCTGGCAGACAGACATTTTGGCTTCTAAGCAATTTCTCCAGATACATCACTACAATGCACGCTGTAGAGTGCCTGTCTGCAGCCCTGCCTCCTGCCTGCCCTCAGCGGTACCCACACGGCACTCCGCCCATTCAGCCCCTCATTGCTATGCAACAGTGCTCATCTCCACGAACCACTTCTTCACACAGATTTAAGCTCACACTGAACCAGCAGATACTTACGTATTGAGCAACAGATACTGCAGCCACAGTGACCTCGGGCACCAGACAGGGCGAGAAACGTCTTCATGCTTCACTCAGTCATCTTCTCCCTGAAGATAAAAGCATGCAACAGCTTAGTCAACAGAAACAAAAAGTACTCAAGACTTGTCCAGACTAACACAAAAATATATTTAAGCTTTTCATCTTAAAGTAAAATAGCTGCACATAGCAAATAGCCCTACAGTATTTGTTGCTTTCCCCTGGTTCATGCTGGCAGATCCATTCTTGTATCACTCTGACCATACACATAACACCTCAGGATTAAACCTCTGTGAGCTCCCTGTAGCTATTCCTGGATTTCTCCTTTGTGCTGCAACCCCACGGATGGGAATGGAAAAATACAGTGCCTACATAAACACATTTAACCTCTTTCTCTCATTGTACACGTTTTCTCAAATTGATTTTACTGGGTAGTTGTACAAGATGAAAACCACCTGCAAAAGCAAAGCAGTATGCAACTGTGCAGCCACACATTGTGACGCTTCCTGGCTACAGCTGCCACTCAGGTAGCTGACTGCTCTGCTGTGTTTTGTTTTACCATCCTTTTAAAGCAGAAAAAAAACATCAAGTCTTCTATAATAACATCAGTAGGATTTTACAGAAATGAAGTGACCTTTCACAAGTATCACCTGAGCTCCTTTTGGCATTTAATTCAGGCAGTGTACTAAGCATAGCAGACAGGTGTAACAGCAGATTGCCTCAACAATTCTAAGAGAATTATGTCAAAAGCCATTGCTTTTTTTTTATTGTTATTAAAGCAGAAGTCAATAATACATTTGCTGACATCCCCATGCTGTACTGAAGTGGTACCCCACATCAGTTGTAGGAGCTCCACTGAAGCAGCCAGGTAAGTGTAGGTGCATGCTCACAGCGTGATACCCTGGCTATCTCCAAGCTGTCCTGCAGCTGTTCCAAGGCTGCAGCAGGCACATCGCAGGGACACAGAGCAGTTGAGCCCCCCCCCAGCTCACCAAGTGACTGGGAGCCACCAGCTGGCAGGGCTGGGACAGCCTTCTGGGGGCTTCTGCTTCACCTCTCCTGACAGCACTAACTCCTCCAATATAAACTGTAAATTTGCTTAACAGGTTGCAGATGTCATCTGCATATTTGCTGACTCTTCCAGAAGTTCTGGGGAATGCAGACAGCATTCTTTTTATGGCTGCAACAAATAACAATGAATTTTCATTGTTCCAACAGTCTGACTGCAACTGCTGTGGGCATGCAGGCAGGTGTGCAATCCACAGGCAGCCACCTTAAAGCTCTCACAGCTTTCCTCAGCTGCTGTCATCCCTGGCAGTAATTTCCAAAAGGTATTAGAATATTCATAGCCACTTCCAAACAGATTAGGTGTAGGCAGTAAATCATATGAGATTAACTTGGCAAAACATTTTTATCTTTTCATGTGCAGCTGTTTAAATTTCTGTAGCAAAGGAGATTGTTTCATTCTGCTCTAATATTTGGATTTACCTCTGCAGCAGAGATGTGGAAGGTGTGAAGAGAGATCAAGATCTCAGTTTTACCTAGTGAGCAAAGACAGCTTTTTTCCAAGGGATTACAGCGCTAGATGCCTGTGGTATGGACATCCTCCCTGAGAAACCAACAGGAAACTTCTCAGCAACTCCAGAGTGACACAAGATCAACCAGCAGAAGGTTGGCAATAAGAAGCGGGAGCAAGAAACACAGAAAAGTGCCCCTGTTGCTTTTACTTTATTTTATTTAACAAACCACACAGAGGAAAGGCACGAAGAGAAGCAGGAATACTCCATCTGCCATATTAACACCAAACAGCATCACCTGAGCTCACTGCAAATCTGCATTCTTCAGACACTTAGTCTAAAAGAGGTGAATTCAATTCAAAGTCTATTTATAAGTCAAAATATTCACATGCTTCAGCATCTGGAAGACCAGAAATTGGGATACTTTCACACTTGAACATTTCAAGCAACTTTCACATCTCATTTGAGTAGTTCAGTAGAATATTCCCCAACTGAACCATCAGAAATACTGAAATAGAAGAAAATACTTCAAAAAAGAAGCATTTGTTCTTTTTAAGCTTGGATTAAATCCTCTCTGGATATGTGGTGCTCTACAGCTGTCCTGGCTGGTACTGCTGTGTTTTGTGTTTCAGTATAAATCAATAAATACAATATTAGGCATCAAGAGCAATATGGAGAATTTTTGCTCATGAATTATCCCAAGCTTTCCATTGCACCCAACATACAATGTGCAGAAACTTCTAACAGCATCTCAAAGCACAGATTAACAGAACAGGATAACCAAACGCTGCTGCAGCTGCACTGCTGATGAACTTTGATCGCACTGCCTGCTGCTCCACGGCATTTACATGCTGGCTCCACGTTGCAGTGCTGACAACATGTGCTTGCTGTCAAGCTTCTCAAATGTAAAATTCTCACACAAGCCAAAACCAATCTGCAGGAGAGTTTACAAGGGTAATTTCTGCCCTTCTCACATTTAATAATGCAAAAAGAATAATGAAGAAACAGTAAGGTAGCAGAGGACCAGATTAAGCATACAGGCAATTAAGTAATTCCTTTGGAAGAAGTAACCAAACATACTTTCAGTGGCACGATGCCACACAGTGCTTCCAGCTCAGCCATCACAAATATGCTCTATGTGGTATATCCGTGAATTAAGTGACCTCATGTCTGAAGGTTTCCCACTTGTTCCGTAACTTGTTTGAGGACAGTCCCAGACACATTCTATTTCTTCAGAGCCGGTACAAGCATGACGACTCTGTGCTCCCGAAGTATCAGGTTTCACGGTAACATAGGAAATGACATTGTAAAGCCCACAGCACTTCAGCAGAAGACTTTCCATTGACTTGAAATCCACTTTGGCTCAGCCCCCAAAGGAGAATAGTACTGAATTACAAGAGTTCACTAAAATAAAATAAAAAATTTCTGATCCTCCCATCTTCCTCCAAGCTTTCTCCCTTCTATTCCCTGCTGTTCTACAGCTATTGAGACTGAAACATGCGAGTAAACTCTTTCTCCTTGACAGTCAAACCATATAAAGCCATTATTTAAATGCTAAAACAAAGGCGAACTCAGACAAATGATAAAACTAAAATACCACATTCCAAGAACAAAAGGCTGCCCAAAGAATGAAAAACCACTGCCTTTTTCTCTACAGAAAAGGCAAGCTCATCCTTGCTGAAGCACCCCTTAGGGCAGAGAAACCAACCCTCTAGAGCTCCTGGGCTTACTGGTTTCTCAAATGCAATTACTCAAGTTCATAAGTAAAAACAAGATGTGTAGCAATGAAGAGAACAGCTCTTGAAGAAACCCTGATTTAGAGCAGGAGCTGAAGTCTCTGAAGATGAATAAACTTGGAACCAAGCCAATATAAAGCAAAGAGGAAGAGCTCCCTGTCTGGTTAAGCCCCTGTGTAAACCTGTACAAGCAAGTTAATGCTGTCCTCGTCTCCTGCTCCAGTACATGCTGAATCAGCCCAAGGACAAGCCTTTAACTCCTATGCAGAAAGCTGATCCTGGCAGGGGCAGCTGCCCCACACCTGTGCAGATGGTGGGAGCTCTGTGTGCAGGAAAACTGCTGCACCGTTCAGCAGGAGCCTGTAGTTGAGTTGTGCATTCAGTCTGTTAGCTTGGCTATTGAATTTATTTAAGGAAAAGTGATGCTGCTTCTACTTCGTTTCCATGACAACAATCCTAAGAATTTTGTCTTCATATAAATGAGTTATTGCTTTTTGTGCTTCCATAGTCTAGGCAGAAAAATTAACATAATATGGTTTCAAGACAATCAAATCTTCCTATCCTCCCAACACTCCTACAGGTAGCAAATTCTTAGATTTCATTATCAGAGGTATAAATGGGGTGAAAAGCAATCCACGTTCCAGCAAGTATTAACACTGGAGAGATTTAATTTCAGAACAACTTCTATTAGAGAAGATTCTTTTGATGTCCGTTTTCTGCACACGCTCACAGAGAAGAACAGCCTAGCTTAGCTTTGCACATCTCTCAGTTTCAGCCCCCTGAAAGCAGCTTTGAGATATTTGCCTATCAATTATGGTCACCTGTTCTCCTTCATATTTAATTTCACACCTTATTCATTGGTAATATATTCAAATTATTTTCCCCTGACCATAACAACAAAATCTCAAGATGGACATTTCAATATAAAGAGGAATGAATGAAGCAGAGAGGAAGAATTTAGGATATGAACATTGTTAGCTAAATCTTAGAATTACTCAGGCAAAAAAAAAAAAAGTATAGAAAGAATTAGCTCCTCTCACCTTTAATGCTCATAGCAAAACACAGAGATTATATGTACGATGAATTGAACAAACACTACAGCAATTTCACTACACAACTGGGACAATTTAGTTTGAAAACATGATGCAGTGAGACAGATCTCATCGCATGGTTACAATTCTGCTGACTTTGCTGGAAGAATGAAAATTTGGACTCACCACCAGCCATCTTCATGGCTTTGACCAGCCTACAGTTGACTCATAAAGCTCAGCTGCCAGCTTTGATGGATTCTGGGTTCTTTTCAGCACTTCAAGATAGATGGGTGCATAAGCATGGCATTTATGCTGTTATCAAGCATGCAAGCAAGCACACTAAATCAGCCACAGAGCAATGAATGTTTTAGGGTCAGTTGAGCAGGAGAATGCAATTCTGTAAACAGTAGGGTCAGAAAGATTTTTCTTCAGTAAGAAAAAAAGGAGACGGTTGAATATAGAGAAAAATGAAGAGGCACCTGTTGAGCAAAGCATGATCAAAATCCTGATAATTCCTGCTGAAGAGCAGATTGGTGGGCATCACTAAGGAACTCACTGTAATCTGATGTATATAAAAAAAATTTAATAAACCAATCATTGTAATTAGATATTCTTCTTTTGGTGCATTGTAATTATATAGAAGAAGGAAAATTTTCCTGACACAGTTTGGAAGATCAGTTTGCCAATACAAACTTTAGTGGTACCAGCTATGACATTATTTGTTTAAAAACAGTTTTAGTTCAGGAGACAAGGAAGGTCTTGAGTTAATTTCTGTTTCAAATTTGCCAATCTTCCTAATTAGACACAAAAATGTGAGCACATCTTAAGAACTCCACTTGAGCAAGTGAAGAGCACAGCCAATCACACTGCAGTTCACCTTTAGAACAACTGAAACAACCAGGAACTATCAGTCTTGCATGAGAAATATGCAGTTCTTCCTCCTTGTGTGGAGTAAGTCACAAGAAAAGAGTAAATGAAGTTCAAACAAAGAATCTGGGTCATTTGCACAACAGGACCATCAGATCCCACAAGACCTCCACCACTGAGAAACAGACAGTTAAGATCACGCTTAAGAACAACAGAAATATTTGCTACAAGACAACACATCATTCAGAACACTGGGGAGGAAAGAATTCGGCAACTACTGCTGAAAAGGAACTGAAAATACAGCGAATTAACAAGGAAGTACTATAGGTTGTATTGAGATGTCTGTTCTGTCAGCGTATAGAGACTTCCAACCATACTTCACACTGGTGATGTCCCTGGAATTCACTTGGCTTCTTCCATGATCCCAAGACCACAGCAAGGCCAGCCAAGCAGTGCCAGCAGCAAGGCAGGCAGGGACTCGTTGCTGCCTCTTTTACTAATTCTGCACCAATATTATTTTCATCCACCTTTATGCTCTTAAGAAAAAACAGCGAGTGAGCAAACGGTATTGTATTTTTAAGAGCACACAGGTGTAGCCTACATGAGTGAGCAGGAACCTAGCCTTAAAGCCCACTATAAAAGAAAACCAAGAGAAGTTATATTTGGTAATAACACTGCCCGTGGTTTGTCCTTCCTTCCTAGATAGTGATAAAAGCCTACAGAAATTGTTCTTTCCCTCCTAAGTTACCTCTGTCAAAATATCACCTTCTGGCTATTATCAGAGCAAGGATAGCAGCTTAGAGGAACCTCTGACTCCTTAGGCACTGCTCAGTCCCACAACAAGGGGCAAAAGGGCCCACGCTCATCACAGAGCTGATAAGCAGGTGAGATCCACAGTGCAAGTCTACACCTCCAAACCCAGTGGCCAAGTAACCCTTGTGAGATTACCTGCGGACCATTCCCATTCAACTCTTAATCAGGCACATAGACTCAATCACAATCTAGCCTTAAAAAAAATATTAATATATCCTCAACAACACCAACAAATTCAAAAGACAGGCAGCATGCTCTTAAAAGGAGTGGGGGAATACTAGGAATTAACTGGGAATTTAAACAGAAATAGTAAATGCAAGTCATGAACAGGATTGTCATTAGAGATCATACTAGTCAGAGACAAAAGTGAAGAAAGCCATGCAAACCATCATTCTGAAGAGCAAGAACTGAAGTATGTGGGGACAAAAAGAATTAAAAAAGATTAGGAAAACCTTGAAGTGGCAGGAACAAATGGGTCTTTTTTTGAACTTCATTCAGTTCTAATCCAATTGCCATTATTTTGAGACTGAAGAAAGTTTCATTTTCAGTACATTACTGTCATGTGATTTTCCGTGGTATCGCAATTTTATCTTTGTATCCTCCACATATTATTTTTGTTCTTATGCTATTTTCTTTTTTATATTATTTACAAAGGCTGATTTTTCTTTTTAATCCCTTTGCAGTCTCCTATTTCACTGAACAATGTTGCTGTGAGATGACTAATGACACGTTTGACATTTACATTTTATAGGGAAGGATGTAGATTGCATCTTTCTTCTGTTCCTAAAACATGTTCCTCATTCTCCCACAACACCGTTTTGGGGACAGCAGTTGCATCCCCATCAATTTTCTTCAATTCATTACACACTTCTTTGAATACCGACTTTTCAAAGTTGAATATTTTTGTGCCACTACTCTTTGTACATACTGTAACCTCATGAATATTTCAAATCCAATCGTATTATGATCATTCAACCTCATAAGCTTACCAGTGTCTATCTTATTTATCATACAGGTCCTGCTTCATTTCCTGGGACTATATCCAAAATATCCTCTGAGGTGTTTTTGGTTTTTTTTTACTTGCTTATATAAATTATAAGAGAAAACAATCTTATGCTACCACATGTACCTTTTCTCAGGCATTAAACAATTCTTATTCTAGTCAAACTTGAAGTAATTGAAATCCTCTGTGATCAGTGCTCCATCCTTTAAATGAGTCTCCACAAGTGCATAAATATTTCTTCATTTTCCTGCTCACCCTCTCATGAATAACATGCTTATGATCATACCCCTCACCATTTTCAGACTGTATTTTCACTCCAATATCTGCTTTTTTCTTACTAACTTAGTTAAGTCCAAGCATCGTACAAGCCCCTTTTCTGTCTGTCCTGTTGCCTACCCCACAGCTGAGCATGACTGTATAATTCTGCACTATTACCTTAATGTTCCTTACAAATTTCTCAGGCACTTAATTTGCAAAGAATTTCACCTCTAAAAACCTGCAAATAAGGATGGAAGATTCAAAGATTTCTTTTATCCAAATGCACTAGGAGTTTTTAAAACACTGAAAAGCAAAAACTAAGAAAATCCAGCAGGCTGGAACAGTTACTGTTTGCCACAGAAAACAGCCTAATTTCTGTCACTAGCAGAGCTTGCAGAGCACGGCTTGCTTGGTCTAGCCCTCAGAACTTTCCTTGAAACAGCTGCAGATGCTGAGGCATCTAGTAGGAGTAAAGGTTGCTGCATCCTGCCTCTCCACTTACTTCTCACCTCCAGTAAAACGGGTTCTGTTCAGCAGAAGAGCCAGGCTGGGACCGTTGCCATGTCTAATATCTGGCTGGTGATGCTCCACATACACAGCGTAAAAGGAGCTCAAAGCCTCTTTCAACAGGCTGAGGATCCAGCCATAGTAATCAAGTTTATATATGAACAAATATGCCTACAGGAAGATCAAGCAGCACATCAGTTATTTCCAGATAATGACGTTATCATACCCATCTGCCAAAGCCTATGTCTGTTAGTCAATGACAGCTGGCAAGAACGGATGAAGAACCGGCCAATTAACAAACTTCTCTGCACACATCTGGTGGAAAACCGATGACTATTTCACCACTTGCACAGCAGAGAAGCAGCTCTGCTGGAGAGCTAATCTCAGCCATGCGAGCAGCAGTTCCCAGTGCAGACCATTCAAAGGACAGGGTGCAAAGCTCCTCTTTCTCCTGAAACTCAGAGTCGTTACGTAAGACCAGTAGCTCTCATACATTAAAACCTAACTGCAGCATATTAGCTTGGGATTTTGGTTTTTAAGGTAAAAAACAAGAGCCTAGGTCCATACTTGCATGTAAAATCTGTTCTGCAGGAGGCATCTGCCAAAGGCACCATAGAATTTCAGAATCTATTGCTTTTCTATGGATGTCTGGGAAAAAAAAAAAAGAAAAAAACTAACCTCACTATAAGGGGACAAAGCTTTGAAGTGCTCTTACCTACCAGAGGAATCAGGAAATGAAAACTGAACCATCTCATTGCATGGTGGGGGTGCAGAAAGGTAACAAGACAGCACAGGAATCTCTCTCCTTTTTTACATGTTTTCTTTAAGAGAAAAATGATGTCTCAAACTGATACAAAGTAAAAACCACCAAAACAACTGCATTTCAAGCAATGAAGGCTAAAGGTCATTTCTGAATAATTCAAATTGAGGGCAAATAAAGCTATTTGCTTAAATAATTCCTATAGCTTCATTTGCCTTTTTAATCCCAATAGGTTTCTCTAATTAAAATCAGATGAATTTTCAAATGACGCTACCATTCTCAAAAGCTTATATTTACTTGGGGTCTCCGTTTCTCCCACACAGTCCCCAGCCTGTTACCCATCATTAGATGGGTATTAGAAAGTCATTAGAAACCATGCATGAAGATCCAAATCTCCAGGCTTTCTCATAAAATTAAGGTCACTCTTAAAACTCTTGGTCATTATCCTAAAGTTAGTCTGAAGTTGCTCCTCCCCAGAGCTCCTCCATTCTGGAGATGGAGGGAGGCAGGAACAGGGAGTAACATGGGACTGCAAAGTTTTCATTTTCAGATTGCAACCTTTTCACGTTCAAGGTGAGGGCTTTCTCATGTATCTCTGCAGAATCTGAATACGTTCACATACACAAAGTAAGTGTGAAAATAATCACCCAGGTGTCCACTTTTAGTTACCATATTCCCCACAGTTCAAGATTTCTCTTAAAGCCTTTCAGCAGAGAAACAACCCTTCACTCTGCTTCCTTTCTTAAATACAACTCTAAGTGCCAGCTCAGCCTTTCTGATGCACTTTTGCACTTCCACGCAGAGGAAGGCTCGCTTCAGCAGCATAGAAGTCATCACTGCACACAGTCTGTAAAGTGCTTTCTCATCCCGCAGGATGAAAGTCATTTAATGACAAGCTGTTAATAATAACAAGTAGCTTGTGTCATTGTGCTTAAATATCGCCCTTCTACATTCCTTTTAATAAAGAAAACTAGGAATTCAATCATTAAGTTACACAGGGATAAAAATTATGTAGGTGCAACAATCTCACAAGATAAGGTAGGTATTTCTGCGTTTTAAATGAAAAGCACAGTGCAGCTCTGTGAATCCACACATAACTGAGCCAGGGCTCAGCAACTGCAAGGCTCTGAGCATCATCCAGACTATGACCTTCTGCAGGGCAGCACAAGAACACACAGCTTTGTCGTGGTATATTGCTATGGGGTGCACAACCACGTATAACTAGGGTGCAGTCTGTCTTACGTGATGACACTGATGGTCCTCCACAGCAGAGGCAGTACAAATGTTATGCCCTGTTTAAACATTAATAATAATAAACTAAATATTTTTTAAAAGTTTTAGGTACGATTTCAGTGTTCGAGAGTCTTGGACTGGCTCTCAGGACAACAGTTAACGTCTCCATAAAAAATAAAGCAGCATAAAAAAGGCAGCCAGACTGCAAAAAGGTATTTGTTGGCTTGCATCCAGGTGAAACTAGACTCTGCTTTCACACCTAACATTCATCTACTGCAAACAACTCAAACAATTACTCTATGCATCTACTCCAGTTCAGGTATCTGTTCTGTGTATGTATTAGTCTAGAGGCTCTGCAAAGAAAGTTATTGATCCTTTTAATTGGTAAGGACTTTGCTAAGTGACAAAATTATCCACCCACTTTTCCTAATTAAGAAAAATCCAATTATCACACGCAAGTGTAGATTGTAAAGATTGTAAATACCACCCATCAGTCTTCAGGAATTGGTACTATTGGCATCTACATTCCCAAACCATCTGTACAGTGAAGGACTCATTAAAAATGACTCGTCAACTTATGTACTAGTTTGTAGGACAGTAACTTGCCAGGAAGTACGAGCATTTGGAAACGGTTACAGACTAAGTCAGACTTAGCTGCTGTCTCATTGTGTGAGAGACAGTGACTGCAGAGGGTTTCCTGATTAAGAAGCAGACCAGTCTCCTCCAAATTCAGGCAGCAGCCCTGCAGAACAGTTGTCCCTCTGCAACACTGACAGAGGAGGAAGCAGAAAAGCCCAAAGGGAGCTGGAGCACAGCCCCAGAGAACACATATAGTCACCAGCAGCTGCTAGAGAGAGAGCAGAATGAACAAGTCTTCTCCCTGATACCAGAAATGACTTAAACACATCACATCTTGAAAGGCACGTCTCTCAAATGGCACGCAGTAAGACAGAAGCCAAGGGGAAGGAATAAATCTGCAATATGAAATCAAGATTTAGGAGAAGAGGCAGAGCTTGCCAGTGCAAGGAAATATATACAAAAGTCACATAAGAAATAATCTTGGAATAAGAGAGCTACCACAATCTGGAAAGAGGAGATTCTGTTAAATACTCAAACCAAATTCAGCGCTCAGTGCAGCACAAGACTTTCTTCCTTCTTACTCTCACGCCTGAAGCTCAAAAGCACTGCAACGGGACAGAAAGGTGCAATGAAAAGAAGAATGACAACAGAAATTTAGATCTTATTCACTCAGGACACAAGGACACAGTGCATAAGTGCCTCCAGCTATACTCCAAACTCTGTTTGCTAACACTGTGTGAACACACCAGCAGGTGTTCAGACCTTCTGGAAGAGGCAGGATTCTTTTGGTGCACAGCTTTGACTGAGACATACCACAGGTGAGAACACAAAACAAAAGGCAGACAACAGAAAGATGCTTCAAATGCTGGATGTGATTTCTGATTTACATGGTGGATAGAAAAACTCTCATCAATACGTTCAGGTCCCTTGCCTGCTTAACTCAGTACTTGTAAATAATATTGGTTGAGGTGATTTGTTAAGCTAACTTACCTATATCTTGCATTATTGATGGTGGATGCCATGCTTGTGTTTTACAAGGCTTAGCCTCATCTATTTTGCAACTTTTAAAATTTGAACCCAATTAATTTCCTTCGAATGCTGCAAGCCTGTCCCACTAGATGCCCAAGTTTAGGATGCAGTGCCCCTGTACCTCAGCCAGTCCCCCAAGAATAGGGCCAAAGTCCTCAAACACCAGGAAGAGTTCAGGCAGGGCATAGGCAACTCACCCTATGTGCACTGCCCCCAGTATCATTTACACCCCTTACAATACATACAATTACTCATCAGCATTCCCTACCCAAACACTGCCATTCAAGGATGGTCTCACGAGAGCAGCTGGAGGTCAGCTAAGCACAGGACTCTGAATTGATGGCTGTACTCAGTAGCCAGCATTGTAATTTATTTCCTTTGCTGGCAGGCACTATCTGTTCCTTCTGCTGAAGAAAATACCTTAATTATAACATCTCCAGCTCGATGTCAGATTAATGAATAACAGTGGAATAACAATTTTTAAGTTTGACTAATGATTTAAGCACTCATAGCATCATCATAGAATGGCTTAGGTGGGAAGGGACCTTAAAGATCACCCAGTTCCAACCCACGCTGTGGGCATGTCACCACCCATCAGATCAGGCTGCCCAGGGCCCCGTCCAACCTACAGTTGAGCACCACCTCCAGGGATGGGGGCACCCACAGCCTCTCTGGGCCTCGCCACCCTTTGGGTAAAGAATTGATTCTTCACATTCAGTCTAAATTTCCCCTCTTCTGGTTTAAAGCAATTCCCCCTTGTCCTGTTGCTACTAGACAGTGTAAAAAGTCAATCCCCTCCTGTTTATAAGTTCCCTTCAAGTACTGGAAAGCTACAATGAGGTCTCCCTGGAGCCTTATCTTCTCCAAGCTAAACAAGCCCAGCTCCCTCAACCTTTCTTCATAAGGAAGGTGTTCCACCCCTCTGATCATCTTTGTGGCCCTCCTCTGGACCTGCTTCAACAGCTCTGCATTATTCCTGTGCTGAGGGCACTGAAGACTGAAGCATAAGGGGACCTGTACCCAGAAATGCTCCACGTTTGGACCAATTTTGTAATTTTATATCTAACATACATGACAGAGAAAAAGGAAAAGAAAATGTCAGTGAAAAATGACTTACTGTATTTTATTTTTTTATGACGACAAGGCATGGAATACCCCCAACATTTAAAACAGGGTATCTTTAATATGAAAAAGTTTGATTATTGCATCTTACTAGGAAAATCCAAATAGGGAACTTAGGAAACTAATAACCAATGACAAAAGTAGAAACCGATGGAATTAATGGTGAAATAAGGAGGACATTTTAGAATTCATATTTTAATTCTGGTTTGCTTATTTGTTTCACCAGCTCCTGCCGAAGAATGGAATATTGTTTGAAAAAAGGTTTATACAGTAAAAATGAACACACACATATATCCTTCTCCTTGAAGTAAAATCAGAGAAAGATGACATTAAAAAGCTTTTCTGTGTTCAAAGGACAAGTTCAGCAAAACTAAGGAAGATCAACCGCTCCAGATATCTTTATGGTCAAGAACCAGAAAACGAAATAAACAAACCCTTGCAGCTCATCTTTATGCATCATAAAACAAATTAAATTAGGTTTCTGTTCACTGTGTTGTGCAAAAAGTAATTTTGTCAAGAGTCATTGTGATAAAGTCAGGATGCTTCTCAATCACTGCATAAACAACTTTATCAAAGGTTATCTCCCAAGGAGATTTAAAAACACAAATACACATGAAGTTTATGTCTTTCATATCTAATGTGTCTATTTCAAACATGTGCTGGGATGCTAAATCTACCAATAAAGTTGATTTCATTTCATTTTATGCATTGTATTAAAATTAAGGCCACAGGAATTTTCTCACTGACATAAGAGAGAAAAGCATTAGTGTTTGTCACTGTTTACAAGCAAGATTTAGACATCTTGCAGAAAATAAAATCTATGTGTATAAATGAGAAGTTTGTGTAGTGGTCCATGATTTTATGAATATAATGGAATGACATATCTGGGGAACACTTAAAACTGTTCAAAAAAGTCAGAGTGCTCGAGGTGAAGCTTTTCTGATAGCCCTTACCAGTTCTCCCATTGTGACGGACTCCTTAAGGAAATATACATAAAGTTATGTCTTTTCTCCATAAAATAACACTTTCAAAAGTTTCCTTTATTCTTTATGGGGATATGTTCTCTATTTATAGACACCGTATCCTGAGAAGCTTTAATTGTTATTCTAGCCAAAATCAGAGGATTAAAATAGTTGTCAGAAATGCAACAGTAGATGCAGAAATATAGGACTAAGATGAAGGATATACTCACAGAAAGGAGTTGGTCTATATAGATTTATATGGACGTAGACAAGTAAGATTGATAGATCTAAATTAAGCTATTGCATTACTGCATTTTGACAGAATAAAAATATGCCAAATGACTGAAAGATTACTGGGAAAATGCACTTGCAAAAGAAGCTTGTAAGATAAGCTTCTCTCCAAGAAAAACCCTACCATGTAAAGAAAATTGGGAAAAGGTTTAAAAGACAAAGTTGAGAAAGCTTAAGAAAAAAAAGAATTGAATGGTGTATCAACTTCAGCACAATGAATTAGCATGCTTTCCATCTACATCAAACTTCTCTCTTTCAAAGGAATATTCTAGTCCTGTGTACGCTTCCTTCTAAATGAAGTCCTTACTAGGCTAACAGCAGATGTTCTTTAAAATGCTAAACATTAATTCTGTACTTCACAATAATCTATTTTAAACAATGCAATTGGAGAGCCAGGGCATAAGCATAGGAGAGTAGTCATAGTCTCTTCAGCTGAAACACTCTGAAGCTCAGCAGAACCATCCCAAGGATGTGTGCAGCCCAGGAGGAGTTTATGCTGTCTGTCACCCATCAGCCAAGACCCTGCAGACTGTTTCAGAGGCTAAGTAGCCATCTGCTGGGAAGCAGACTGCTCCTACAAGAACAGGAGCTGCTTCACATTGTTACCTTTCTCCCCACCAAATAGCACTGGATTGCTTCTCACACTGGCATTAAGAAAAGTTTCCTGGGAACAGAAGAGCTCAGAGTGATGATCTCTCTCTTCTGATCCCAGCAACACGTAAAAGCAAGAACAGGCATCACATAATAGTTATGTAGAACTCTCACATAGGTTGTGGCTTGACAAAATATAAGAAAAAGAACAATAAGGGTAGTGAAGCACTGGAACGGGTTGCCCAGAGGGATGGTGAATGTCCCATCCTTTGAGACACTCAAAGTCAGGCTGGACCAGGCTCTGAGCAACCTGATGGAGCTGTACGTGTCCATTCAGTGCAAGGGAGTTGGACTACTGACCTTTAATGACCCCTTCCAACTCAAACAATCCTATGATTCAAAGAAAGAGTCAACCCAAAATTGAAGAGATACTGACAGAACAGCACAAATCTACCCTCTGAGAGGATACATATTGTCAACTGAGCAGGAGTCACAACTGCTACAAAATATAAACCAAAGCCCTAACATCATACCTACTGTAACCACTGACACAAAATCAAAAGGGCTCCAGCAACCTGAAAGTATCTGGAAAGTGCATTAGCTATAAGGTAAAAGGCCATTTATGGGATACATTGATGCCTTTACAAACTTATTATCAACTCATGACAGTTTCCAAAGAAATATTACAATTTCCAAGGCACTATTTTTTTTTTTATTATTTTCTGTCTGGATGAATGGCAGAGATTTCGTCACGTAGATCAAAGGCCTAAAGAAATTATATGAAATTGTTATGCAAATACTACACATTTCAGTTGGATTATAATACTGAAATTATCACTGTAATACTATGCAGACATTTAAGACCATAACAGGTTTACTAAAGAGAAAGAAAAATAGACCAACATCCATTCCTACCAGACAGAGCTGCCTTTAGTTGAGCTGCACCAGTTGACACAAGACATGTGCAGACCTCAGTTAAGGTTCTCAGGACTTGTGCCAGAATAACACTGTACGTGGAGGCAAAACTCCTTTTAGATAAGTTACAACATGCAGTGACATTACAGGTTCCCTTTTCCAAGGTCTTCACGTCATCACCTTCACATTTCTGCTCTCCACTTCTGCATTTAATTGTGTTGCAAAAAAATGCTTTTCTCACAAATCCAAATTTGATGAGTGAGCATTAAAGCTTCAATAAAGCACATACATATTTTGCTTGACAATAATGGCCATTCTTGCTACAGAACAAAAAAGTTAAAACCACTTAATTGTAAAGAAGAAAAAAGAAAAACACATAACCCCACAAACTTTACAACCTAAAAAGAACAAGGATTTCAAATCTCAGGCAACAGCCACGCAGTATCTCAGAGAAATGTGATGCACATTTTCTTTCTGAATCTCTCCTCATAAATACTGCAAGTGAGAACCCTGCCTGTGCTGCCAACACATCCCTGTGACAGCAGGGGCCTCTGATTCCTTTGTGCAACATCCAGCCCAAGTGAAACCAAGTGTCACAGGCTGTGACCTTCAGCGATGCCACTGCTCTAATTAAGAAAGCATGATACTAGGAAGCAGAAAGTATTGATTATTTGCAAGGAAAAGGGCATCTGGGCTCTGTTTCCTGCGAGAGTAGCATTTTTGCATGTCTGTGCATCTGGCAGAATAAGCTACATTAAGAGTAACATTTCTGTAAGAAAACTGGAATTTATGCTTACAAGTAGAGTCAGACAAGGGTTAAATATTTCGTATGAACTACACATTTGTACTTGAAATCTATAAAGTCAAGTTGGGCAACAACAACTTTACTCAGAGCTTGCTCCCAGTCTGAACCAACAGCCACACAGTACACGCGTCCATAAGCATATTGCTGGGAAAAACACAAGACAGAACAATGGCAGCACAGGATTTCCATCAGATGTGTGCTCAGTGATGATCTAATTCCCAGTCACCTCGAGGTACACAGAGGAAGAGTTTGGCTACAGACTGCTAACAAATGAAAAAAGTTTAATGGAAATTTGAGTTTCTAAAAAAGCTAAATTCCAAATAAGTAAGCAGAAAAAGTACAGAACAATACAGATGATGTAATCTAGATGTTAATATTTCTATTCTCATATGAAAACTATAATGCTTTTTATTCTTATTTTTTGCTAGTAGGTCTACAGTAAAGAGAAGACAGGGTAGGTGATACACAGAGAAATGGAGTTTTACCTGTTCTAAGGGCCTGATTTCAGGAAATGAGCTGTGTATGTTGGAATATACAACAGTGGTTTTATTTGTAGAAAATAGTCATTATCCTGCTGAACTGATGCAAGCATGCAAAATTTGCAAGCATCAGCCACGGACTCATTTTTAAACTAATGAGAAAGGTTTAATAATATTTGGAAGCCTTAGCACTACTTCCTCTTAAAATCTGAGAAGGTCTTAAAAGTTGGTGTGGTATTATTGCACTTTCCTGTATCAGGCCAATGCTGGGATTCAGCAGATGACCAAAATGCTGCATAGATTTTTCCAGTTAAATATAAGCAATGGTTACAGTGTGTATGCAAAGATTACAAAGACTGTAAAAAACTACTTAAATTCTGATATTATTTAACACAGCAGCTGAAAAAAAATCTAGGTACCAAGAGCGACAGAGGTCCTCCTCCTCATGCTGATCCTTCTTTCACCCTTGTCCCACTGTACCACAGGAAACAGCAAGAACATGCCCTACACATGGATTACAAATAGCTTCCTTACACCAAGAGCAAAATAGGGTAGGGGTAAGGAGTTCTTTTCCTTTTTTTCTCATTTCATGTCACAGTTTTCCTAAGACTAGAGTTGAGAAATTATTCTGGTACAAAACTCCATGAGCCTTTGTTACAAGTTTATTGCCAAACTATACCATGTACATGTTTTGATAAGAGTTCAGTATTTGCTTGGCATTATCTGATATATGAAGCAGCTGACAGGTACAGATTTTATTACCCTGGCCAGACTAATCTAATGCTATTGATCACCACCTGCTACAGTACATTGCATCTCTGGAACAAGACCATCTCTGGACTGGTACTTCTGTGTGCTCAGAAATTAGATAAGGGATGTCTTCATAGCAAAACAGAAAGAAAATTCAAGATCATTAAAGAGCATTTGAGGAGATAGCCGGGAGCCTGAGGGGATGTTCCTTTTCCCTTCATAAGCTTTCTGCATAAATCAGAATCAATCAAATACATATTAGATGAACTTTGGGAAAAGAATCCTCTGATATCATTTTTTTTTAAATTATAACACATTAAAAAAAAAAACACCTACAAATGGAACTATTATTTTCACAACTTCATGCAAATAACAAAAGTAAAGCATTCCTAATCCACAGCTAATATACATCCCAATTGGTCTGCTACAGACATTACAGAATTTGCCTTCCTTACCAAAAGGGAAACAAACAGAAGCATACAAGAAGCTCTGTGTTATATGACACTACACAGTCCAGTTGGGTTTCCCGCAGAAACTGGAATGAGCTTGTATTAATAAAAATAATCCCTCAAAGTTTTTTCTACCTCAAGTAATTTTACACATGCAATATATTTCTATGTGACAGTGGTTAAAGCTGTGGTACTGGGGGGTTCAACCAACTCACTGGAGACATCAGTTTCTGTCTGAGCAGCAGAGATTAAAATTAAGAACAGAAACACTGGACAAATCACTGGTCTGTAGTAAAAAGCAAAACAGATACATCTTCACCTTTCAAGAGCTATGGAGAAGGGTAAGACTTCCTGTACAGAAGCACTGATACCCTTGTCACCATCTACTTCTCCAGAAGTAGAATGGAAGATAATCCTAATAATTGTGTTAGTTCCCGCCAGTAAACACTACCTTCTGAAACAAAAGGTGTTGCTGCTATATTCAGATAATGTTTCACAGAAAATGGCAAGAGTTTTCAGTAGTGACCCAGAATAAGCAAACCTGCAACACCCACCACTTACAAAGCTGTCCAGGCACAAGTACCCCACATTATCCAGTGACAGAAAAACATGTTTCCTGTTCCAAATTGCTACACCGTGTTTCCAGCAACTGTTTTTTAAGCTCAAGTGACTTCCTACTATTGACCCAAGAGATCACTCTGGCATAACAATGAAGTTCAGGTCAAAATGCAAGCCACTGGAAGGCAGTAAAAGCAGCAGAGCTAGCGTGTCAAAGGAACAAGAGGACACCCCATTTGAAACCTTAGTCATCTAATTTCATATCAATCTATATGATCTGTATCAGCTTAAACTTCAGGCTCCTTA
>JANHGO010000048.1:12939082-12955302 GCA_024606505.1 Aquila spilogaster
TCCCACTGGGTGGGGGGGGAGTGAGTGAGCGGCTGCGTGGTGCTTAGTTGCTGGCTGGGGTTAAACCACGACACAGTTAATCACACATCTGCTCTGCGATGACCCAATCACAAATCACCTTGGGATATGCAGGAGAGGATTGTAGTTATAGACTGCTAACCAATGAAAAAAGTCAAATGGAAATTTGAGTTTCTAATTTAAAAATTCTATAGGCTTTTGGTTTAAAAATGTCTTCTGTTAACATCATTTGTTTTTCTCCCAATCAAGAAACTTAATACCTTAATCCAAGATATTTTGGCCTACAGCTGACATTCAGTTCCAAAAGACTTCTTGCTCCAACAGCCCATCCTCACTTTGCGTAATACTCCTGCCATTATGTCTGCTTTTGCCTCAACAAAAGCAAAGAGTACATTACAATATGAATTATGTCATCTAGAGGTTAATAGCAAGATTTTAATAAGAAAACTGAAAAGCTTGAGATCTTTCCTATGAGGTTCTTCAATTGCATTTTGGAATTATAACATTTAATCTAGCAATTTTTTGCTGTAGGATAAATAATATTGGAAGAAATTACGCATATATGCAATTTTTTCCTTTTTATATTTGCTGCTATTTGTAGGTCTACTGTAGGAAGCTTAACAGTGGACAGATGAAGAGACATGGTAGGTGAACTGCAGAGAAAAGGAGCTGTAGCATTTCTGAGGGCCCGATTTCAGGAAGCGAGCCCTGAAATCCCACCTCGATGTTGGAATACACAGCCCTATTTTTGTTTGTACAAAATAGTTGTTACGCAGCTAAACAGACACAAACATGCAAAACTCGCAAGCACCAGTTACAGGCTTACTTTAAAACCAATAAAAAAGGTCTAACATTATTTGGAAGTTTTAGTGTTGCTTCCCCTTAAAATTTGAGGGTAGTGCCTTTTAAGTTGTTGCAGAATTATTTTGCTTTCGTGCATTCAGTCAATGCTGGAATTCACCAGATGATGGGAGTGCTGTCTAGATTTTCCCAGCTTAACACAAGTGCTAGCTAGAAGGTATCTTCAAAGATTACAAAGAACTATTTCAACAGTGATGATACTTAAATTAGTGACAGCTGAAAAAAAAATCTAGGTAGCAAGACTGAGAGCTCCTCCTTATATTCATATCTCTTCTCTTCCTTCTCCCTCATCTCACAGTACACAGCAAGAATGTGCCCTTCACCTGACCAGGAGCAGAACAGGATAGCAAGTACTTCTCCTTTTTTCTAATTTCACTTCAGGGTTTTGGAAGACTAGACTTCAAAAATTATTCTGGTACCACACGCCATGAGCCTTTATTACAAATGGCACTCAGCTCTGTTCCCAAACTATACCACACACACCTTTTGATAAGCGTTCAGTTTTAGCTTGGCATTGTCTTACATATGAAGCAGCTGACAGGTACAACTTTTATTACCCTGGTCAGAATAATCTAATGTGATTGATCACCAACCTGATATGATACATCGCATCAGGTGGACCAAGACTCCACATTGACTGGTCTAGCATTTTTATGTGCTCAGAAATTAAACAGGTAATGTTTTTCTTTGTAGCAAAACAGAAAGAAAAGTCAAGATCATTCAAGAGCATTTGAGGTGATGGCAGGGGGCTGAGGAGATGTCCCTTTTCCCTCCAAACCAGAATCAAACTAATCCATATCAAATATATGTTCAATGAGCTTTGTGAAAAGAACCCTTAGAGGTCGTTTTTAAAAATAATATTGGCTAATTTAAAAAAAGCAAACAGTTAATGGAACAATGCTTTTGATAGCTTTGTGCAAGTAACAAATACAGTAGTCCAAATTCACAGCTAATATAAATCCCACTAGCTCTGCTAAGGGCTTTGGTATTACAGAGTTTGACTTCTTCACCAAAGCAGAAACAAACAGAAGCATATGGGAATTTCTACGCTATATGGCAGTACACGGGCCAGTTGGGTTTCCTGCACTAAACTCAAGTGAGCTTTGTGTTAACGAAAATGATGCCTCAGGGTTGACTGGCATACTACAGGTTAAATGCACCAAGAAGCTGTATTTGCCAGTCCAAACCATAAAACTACCTTTAAGTGGTGGCTGAGCTTTTACTACAACCTTCTTCACAGGCCTCATTTTCACTCACAAATCATTTCTGCACCTTAAAAGCTCAGTTTCACTTTTTGGATTGAGTCCAGTCCAGATTTCAGTAAATTATTATCTTTATGCTGGAATCTCATCCAACATTGAAAACACTTGGAATGAAAAGAGAGAAAGAGAGAAAGAGAGGGGATACTGCATGGAAAGGGCTCTTCTGTTCAGGAGATGGAAAAAGAGTTTTGAGTCAACTTTTAAGAGAATGGTATGCTAGTTTGGGTGTAGCCTGGCCTGCCTCAGCAAACAGCCTTACCTGAGAGTGAATGCACCAACTCTGGACTGGTATGCACTGCTCTGTGCTGTCACAGAAATGGGTATTCTGTAACTTTGATGGCTTGACTGTTCTGAAATGTTTATCACTAAGTAGAAGACAAAGACAGAGTGCATGTGTGTGCTTGTGCATACAGGTACCTGTCTTTCAAAGCTGTTAGAAGAGGCAGGATTTAAGGTGCTCAGTGACATCCTGTATCTTGACCAATTATTCATCCACATTTGTAAAGCTTCCTTAACAAGTGTGTCCCTGAGCACCCTCTAATGAAAGTAAATAGAACTAACTCACATCATCAGCTAAAAGCAAGGGCTATAGAATATCAGGAAAAAGGAAACATAGTTACAGTAATACTAAAAAAATAGCCATGAACTATGGGGATTTCTTCCATTCATATGTTAGATTAAATAAACTCAGCCATACAATTTTTCAGCTTTCTTACCCCTGAAGTATTCCTGTCCCCTAACCAGCAGAACACCAAAAGCAAGGAATTAAAAAAGCCCATTCATATATCGCTAAATTATTAGCTCTGAAAGACTGGCAAAGACTAACAGCCATTTTTTTCTACCTCAAGTAACTTTTACACACATAGTATGCAACAGATTTTAGCTTTTCTAACAATAGTGGAAAAAGCAGTGATATCAAGGGTTTCAGCCAACTCACTGCAGACATCAGTCTTTGCCTGACTGGCAGAGATTAAAATTAAGAATGGAAATATTGGGGGAGATACTGGTCCGTAGTAAAAAGCAGAACAGACATATCTTCACCTTTCAAGAGCTACTAAGAAGGGTAAGATTTGCCATAAGGGAGCCCTGATGACCTTGTCACCACCTACTTTCCCAGATGTGGAACAGAAGATCATTCTAATAAATGCATGAGTTCCTGCCAGCAAACGCTGCCTTCTGGAGAGTGATGCTGCTGTGTTCAGATGGGGTTTCACATAAAAGAGCAAGAGCTTCCAGCAGTGAGGGACAGAAAGCAAACCTGCAGCACCTACCACTTGCAAAACTGTTCAGGCAGAAGTACCCCACTTCATCTAGTAACAGAAGAACATGTTTCCTGTTCCAAATTACTACACCTGTGTGTTTCCAGTGACTGCTTTTAAGCACAAGTAATTTCCTACTGTTGATTCAAGAGATCATTGTAGCATAAGAATGAAGTTCAGGTCAAAATGCAAGCCACTGGAAACAGAAGCTGGAAGGCAGTAAAAGTCAGCAGATCCAGTCATTATGACCAGTTGAAAGAATACAAGGACAACAGAGCCACCACGAATAATGTTTGCGCTATCCTGTACTCCCACTGAGGTCCTGGAAGTTCTGCTTCTGCAGAAACAAATACACACGCGCTTACATCCATTTCAACGTTGTTTTGACAGTTTCCTTGCACCCATCTCAGTGAGGAAAACCTTCTATGTTTGCATATTGAAATCTATTTTCTCATGTAACTCTTCAATCACGGTTTATATCGGAAGTTGAAGTTGATTCTTCCACACAAGTATCATTCTGTGGATATTGCTGTTCCTCAGCTACTCCATAAAGCTAAACTCTTTTTCCCCTGTGTGATGCCCCCTTGACAGCCTTCCTTCTGCAGTGATATCTTCCAGGAGATAATTGATACAGACTGGGTTGCAGGTCACAGTACAGCTATCAGGCATGCAGAAATCACAAGTGATCTGAAACCCATAGCTGAAGAGGTGGTGGAAAGTAGGAGCATGGAGAATTGACCAGGGTGCCTTTTCATTCCTTGTACCAGAGCCTCTGCCAGCCAATTTGAAACTCTCTATAGTTTGCCTTTGAAGTCAAGTCAGAACTGAAGCTGGAATACAAAGACACGAGCAAGTGCAAACAGAGGACAGATCAGCTTCTACAAGATCATACCAGTTCAACTACAGTTATCAGCAGCAATCACAGGCTGAAGATTAGGACTTGAATCAGACTAAAACATGCTAACAGTCTCTTCAGGTTGTAACATCTGTGAAAGCAGTGCATCGTTAACATTTCCAACACAACCTTCCATCCAATCACCTTTTTCTATTTTCTCCTTCTCTCCTACAAGTATAAATATTGTAGAATAGAAACTAGTGGATCCTATTAAAAAATGGAAGCGTACTTCTGTCTCTGTATTGGTTTTAAAACTTTGATGAGCAACAGGAGAGATGGGAAGATCAAAAGATAAGCAGTTGGTGTGATGCAGTTTGCAAATTTGGAAAAGGTTAATCTTGTAGCTCTGTAATGGGCTGTGATAGCACAGGAAAACAAAGCAGGGAGGGTAATTCAGTTCAATTTGGAAGAAGAGAAGAGAGCATGAAAGGAAAGAAGAGCTTTGCTGTAACAGCATGAAGCTAGTAACAAACATTTGTTCTATTTTTTAATTTAAAAAAAATGCATAGCTCTCCAGTCCAAGCATCTGAGGAATTCACATGCAGTCACCACCGAGATGAAAGCAGAGGTCCTTCATCTGCATAAGTACAATACTGAAGAATACAAGTGAGTAGCAAGATTTCTCATGGAACCCCACAAGCAACACTGGGAGGAACAGATGGGCAATTCTCCAGCGCTCACCAAGTATCCTTCCATAAAATAAGTGATTTAATTTTTACCTTTTTCTTTGGGGGGCAAAATCTGTTGCTTGCAATTGATACTGATGTACTGCCAGATCCTCCCGTAACTGACACATTGTGCCACAATGCAGCAAAGCTATTGCTTGTATAAATAAACTAAAATAAACAAGTGCCAGCAAGATACAAACAAGCTGGACCTTCAGGTACATTTTAGCTTTAAATTGACACCAGCATGTTACTCTGCACATTAATACGTAATCATTGTGGTAATTACCTTCCTCCAAGGGCCTAAAATTAGAAGCAAACTCTACCAAATGTTGTTTTCACACAGGACTGCTACTCTTTCTCCACTGTTTATCTTCCTGTGGTGAGATTTTAAAGCTTTCTCAAACCCCATAGCAGAAATCCCAGAGGGCTTTTTGGAGCACAAGAAATACAGAACACACTGAACTGTCCAATGCAAAGGTGATACGCAATGTACTGAAGCAGGTTTTCTAGAGCCCCTCGTCTCCCTTGATTGGCAAGCTGGTGAAAAGTATACCACAGGCAGACTTAACTTTAAATCAAAATTGTCTGCTCAAGCAGAAACACCGTTGGCTTTAATCATGATGTGACTCTCTCATCTTCTGTTTCCATCTTTGCTTGGTGGTGTTAGAACCTACACCATTAGTACAAACAGCTATTTACTTTTTAACCTATCATTTCATAATAGTTATGATGTTGGCATAGCTTCAACATACACCCCAGGTTTTAGTGACGCATGCTGTATCTTGACCCTCTCTAGGCCCACTAGGCCAAAACTAAGGAAACAAACTGCCATACAACATGCAATTTGGTAGGGGTCATCTTTGTTTTGATTTGTTTTAAACAAAACCCTCACCTTGCCTTTGCTACAAACAAAGTCAGGGAGAGGGGAAAAAACACTCCAGCTAGCAAAATTGGGAGCAGAAGATCTGCTGTTTAGAGCCTGCAGTAACTGCTTTTAATATTTTCAACAGTCTGGAGTTAATCTTTTGCACAAATAACTACTCTGTGTGCAAGAAGAATATTAGGTATTACTCAAACTGGATGACTTCAGTATTTCAAAATAACCGTTATAGACTATTTTAGAGAGTAGTCTTGCAGAGCAGCTTTCTAGAGGGTTGGTTTCCCTTCACTGGCAGATAGGGATGCTCATAGCTCATTATTTCCAGAATTTTGTATAGCACAATCACCACAGTCTCCATATGAATTATGAACAGGAGAGAAAAAGTCTAAAACATGAGCCCAGTCATGATTGGCAAAACACATTTTCTGTTGTGTTTGGAGTGTAGGCCAGCTCCCAGACTCACTGCCTCTAGACTTCTGTCTGCTTAATCTTTTTAGAAGTGCCAGTATTTACACTGCTTTACCACCCACAGGCCCAAATTACATACCAATGTTGAGTCCGACAAAAACATGGTCTCTTACATGAACAAGAAACAATCCAAGCCAAAAAGAATTTACACTCAAAAGACACAAGAGCAGAGGGAAAGAAGCATCTTGCCCATGCAATTCTAATCTTACAAATTTCTAGTGCAGTTTGCTCTACAGGCACACTGACCTTTTCTGCCTTTTTTATTGCAGGGGGTTTATGCACCTGCAGTCCAATGTCAGATGGCACGGGCATCAGGATAGAAGTCTCCTCTTCCATTTTGGCGGGGGAAAAAAAATAAATATAAAATTGTTACACTAGTACCCACTGGACTGACCCTCTGCATCAATCAAACATCCAACAGAACGTGCGGGGAGGAGTGATTCAGATATCCTTCTCGTCAGGACAAGCACCAGTGCAATGGCCTCATACAATCCCACCTGCATTCATGCTGGATACTGTGCTGCTCAAGTATGCTAGAAAATTGGACTGGAGGTCAGAGGAGGGAGGGAGAGGACACACAAGATTTAAAGGGCTGGAAAAGGCAGTTAGCTAGAAGCCTAAACGGGAGGCCTGTATCTCTGGGCTGATAAACACCAACAGCAATAAATACAGATATTGGTGTAAGCACCAGAGAAAAGGAAGCGGTGATTTGTTTACTGTGATTCGTTACCCTTAAATACCACAGCAAAAGGGCTCTTTCTACAGAACACTTTAGATGGGTAGAATTCAGAAGAAAAGGATGAAGGTAATGGAAAAAATTAGGACAAACAGAAGAAACCTATGGGTAATTATATATCACATAGGCAAGAAAATTTAGAGGTGGAATAGCAAAGTGGTGAAAGTGTTTTGTTTGGGTTTTTTTCAAGGCAGACTGTAGGTAAAACACTCTCTAGCTGTCCTTCCCCTCCCCAAAACAGGTAGCTTGGAACAGTCTCACATGGGCAGAAGATGACCTGTGGGCTGTTTTCCCTCTCTCACTTTTGTAATGCTGTTAACTTTAGAAAAACATATCCCAGATTTCCTCATCCAGAGATCATCAGCTCACAGCCATGATGTCGAAGTTCATTCTCAGCTGAATTAAGAGCTGCATGGTAGGTCCAGTTCTGGTCCTGCTTTATGTAAAGGAAATCAAAAACATTACCTTTGAAAGTCAGAGGAGACACAGTGGAGTAACATCAGAGCCTTTTGTTTTCAGATTCCTAGCCACAATCCCACATATTCCCCTTTTCCATACAGCCTTCTCTCTTTTTGGCCCTCCTAGGCACAAAACTACTTAAAGGCATAGTCTGAGCTGTGATAAAAATCACTAACCCTGTGAACAAAATGTTCAGTTAAAATTAAAAACAATGCAAATGTTAAGAGCTTGAGCTAAATTAATTAGTCACTTCTTCCATTTCAAATCTGCATTTAAATATGTAAACATTGCAGCACTCAAAGATTTATCTGATATAAAATGAGAACTTCAGCAATTTCCTTCTAGAGGGGCAGATGTTGAAGGCATTCTTGTGATTCTTCACAGATGTTCCCCTCCCAGTATATTTAAAACGGGATTTCTATCTCAGTTCTGAAAATCCACATTCTCATACCAAAATGCAGGCAGCTGATATAGGCTATGAGCACATTTCATGATACCTGCACAAACAGCCAGGAACTAAAGAAGAAAGGACTTTTGCATCCACACATATCCACAGGAGGTTCCCAACATGCTATAGAGTGGGGTATACCGCACCTTGGCTTCTATAGTTTTTCTGATGTAACTAAGGAGAGAGCTAATTGATCATCTCCATACAGACTGAAGATTCCGGGATTCATTACCCATATTACAAAAACACCATGAGGTCTCAGAGCACAGGGTCTCCTTGCTCTGAGCATTGCAGTCTTTTGCTAAGAGCATGCACCTGCCTCAGGGAGCTTCCAGGATAAAGAGATAATAAGGTTAAAGGCTAGCAGTGTCCCTGGCACACTGGCACAGGGGAAAGGGACACATTCTTGCAGATTTCAGATTGTGCTATTATCAGAGCCATTGCTACTTAACACACAGCAAAGGCAGCAGCAAGCAGCCCATCCCTTACTGCTCTTAACAGTCTAAAAAAGAGAAAACAATGACATTTTGAAATATGATAGAATAAAAGGGGGGGGGGGGGAATCTTCTTCCTGAGAGTCCAAAATCAAGGACAAGAGACAACGGGAGAATGTGAAAACCTCTCCAAACCTTCTCCTAAAATAAAAGTCAGCTTGAAGCAGAGCACTGCCAAAAACGCCAAACAGCAGCCTCACAGGCTTCCCCTAAATCAGCTCCATCACAGGCTGGCGGCAAAATCAGAGGGGCACCACACTCTTCAAGCGTCCAGTTTATCTTGCAGGGTACCTGTCACTCACAGACTCCCTGAAGCCACAGAGAGGGGGAACCCTTCCAGGCAGGTCAAAAGAACCAGGACAAGGAGCTAGAGTGTCCTAAACAAAGCAAACGGCACTTGAAAATATCTGCTTCTCAGCAGTTCTAGGGTCTGATTCACCTGCAGTGATATTTATAAGGAATACTATTATTTAAAATTAACGACAGGCAGTGAGCAGAGACCAGGCAGCACAGCTTTGAGAGAAAAGAATCCAAAAGATCATTTTGTTAGCTTATCTTTGCCTTACCAGCTCCCAAGCACCACAGCAGTCGGAATAGGAGCTAAGACAGACATCAAGACAGAAACATGGGCAGGAAAAGCTACTACAAATCTGAGAAAAATAAGAACGTGCATTTCCTAAAGGGAAGTTCAGGAATGAAAAATGAGTGTCTGTTGTAGCACAAATCAGATTTTCTATAACCTCCTATGCAGCTAGAATCAAAGTAGCCTGGAGCAGACTGTCCAACCTCCTATGCAGCTAGAATCAAAGCAGCCTGGAGTAGACTGTCCCATTTGGTCTCTCGCAGGTGTGTGGAGCAAGCAGATGAGGGACAGAAATGAGACCAGAAGCAGATTGGGGAAAGATATCTTACAGAGCGACACCATTCCTCTCCTTGTCTCTTGCATAAGCCTGCTCATGCCAAGCTAACAAAAGTAATGGTACTAAAGTGAACAGAAAAAATATAGCAGCTTTCATATAGCCACAGAAAGACCAGTCTTTTGCCTACAAAATCCAAGAGGCTAGTATTGTGAGACCAACTTGGTGTTTTACAGTCATGCAACATGTTCTATAGAAAACAGCAGTAAATTTGTTAAAAATTTGAACACGAAAACACAGAAAGGTGCAAAGTATGGACAACTTCATAATCACATTTCTCTACATCTTTTCTTAAGCCTTTTCCTCTTGCAACATTAGGAATGGCCTGGAAATTGCAGACAAGGTAAAGGGCAGATAGAGAATGCTAGAAGGGACTCTACGAGATGCAGATTAAATGTTTTAGTATCTAGAGCTACATGCCTGTAAAGCCCACTTGCAATCATCTCAGCAGGTAATTATAGGCAGAGCAGCCTGCACAGAGAGGTTTAGTAAGCTCAATAACTTTCTTTTGCAATTTGTCTTGCAGCCAAAGTAGGTACTAGGACATGGACATCTAAACCCTGGGTGAGAAGGGATTTTTAAAAATTTTTTTATTATTATTTTATTTTAGTAAAAAAGCAGTCATGATATATATTTTCATCATTATCAGTTTACAACAGCACGGAAGTGCTCAGTGCATGCTAGATGGATCAGATCACAATCACCACCTTTTCTTGCCCAGCAAACTGGCATCCTGTTGGAAGTCTGACTGAGAAAGCAGTGCTTGGGTGAAAAGGAATGACATAGGTTTTATTTCTTCTCGCTAATGCAGCTAGCACAGCTCTTCCAAAGAAGTTCTCTGTTCTGGACAATCATTTAAAACTTTTCTCGAGCTGAAAAAATAAAGAGGAGAAAGTTTGCGGACTCTCAAAAGCTCAGCAAGGCCTCCTGCTTCACAGAGTTCACCCACTGGAGTTTACTCCCCTCCTACTTCTGCTCATTAGCACCACCGCTGGCATTTAAAAAAAAAAAAAAATTTCCTCTCTCTAATCTCTGATCTCATTTATCTTGGGACTGAAGTTCTAACACAGAATTTATCACATCAGAAGCCTTATTTCCCTGGCAACACACTGATATAGCTACAAATACCAAGCAAGAGACAAGAAGCTATGACCGGAAAACAGAACTGTATTTAGAAAGAAGCATTGCCCTGCATAAAGATTCCCCATATGACACACAATCACTCTCGCTCCAGCTCTAAAAAAATGTTCTCAGAACAGATTTCCTCCCTCTGTTTTCTTTCCCTCTGCTTAGAGTGCAGCAGATGCAGTGCAATGTGGGAACTGGCAGCCTGAAATTTTCTCAGGGAATCCTCCAGCCAGTCCACAAGGATAGTCCTTCACCGCAACTGCAACACTTGGGGTAAACTCCCTGACAGCAGTACCTGGAAGCATTTGACAGTGAACAGAAAGGTGCAACACCCCTCCTTCATCTGCCTTCTCCCCTTCCCAGTCTATCAGTGAATCCAGCCCTTGATCAGGGTACAAGTGACACTAAATGGATCTGTCATGTAGACTCCTGGCTATGAACTCTCCGTGACACCTTGGGGACCACAGTGAGGTAGTGTGGGTACCTAGCACGACAATCATCCTGTGGCAAGGGTTTAAAATACCTACCCCACCAGACATTGAAACTTGGCTATTCTAGTTTTCCCAGGCTCAGATGTTTTATGATAAGCACAAGCAGCGGTGGGAGCTCTCTTCTCTCAGAAAGAGAGCTGGGTGCCCAGCTCCCACAAGGCTCTTAGGCAGCCCTGGACCAAGTCTCCCGCGTGTAGTCAATCCAAATGGATATATACATGAGAACCAAGACTGCAGGAGTTGCTTCTCTGGAGTTTTACAAAAATAATTCAGCTGCAATTGGAGAAACTGGGACTCATGGAACATCTTCCTTCCCACCAGGCAGACAAATCTATGATTCGCGTTCTCTGATTTTAAATGAGATTCTCACGCATCTTCAGTGGATTTGATTGATACTGCACACGAGGCCACTCAGTAAAATGATACAGTGTAGATCAAGGCATGAAAGATCATTTTCTCTGAAATGTATGCAGCTAAGGGTAAGTTACGACGCTTTGTTTCACAGTTTATGGAACACAATTTCATTTAAAGCCCAAATCTGTCATTTCAGCGTTGTTTATCAAAATGCATCCACTACCCTCTCCCCCTAGAAGAACAGCGTCACATCAAAGGCAGAAAATCAAACCAGTACAAAGACATTATTTCAAATATCTAACCATAAAATAAACTCATGGAGAATAGCTTGTGATTTGCATAAGTATTATCCACATGATGCATTTGATGCAAGCAAAAAGTAATTCATCTGCAAGTTAAATACCCAGGGTGGCAAAAGGCGCTGTAAAATTTATGACAGAAAGACTGCTTGATGTATACCTAAAGATGCTATGAACTACCTTCACCTGCTAGTATATCTATATTTTATAACTTTGTTTTATTCATGCAGGAGCTGAAAGATATTCCCAACAATAATCATTTTTAATCTTCTTTCTTCATTACCTGGTTTTTGGCTCACTGGCACTTTGGGAGTACATTTTTCCTCAAAATAATTTCACTGCCAAATTACTATGTGCAACATAATTAAAGCCACTCCGTTTTTTTTTCATTACAGCAATACTAGGTTGGTTGGTTCAAAGCAACCTTACAAACATCCCTAGCACTTCCCCCCCACCCCCGTCAAGCTGCACCAACACTTTGAGTTGATGTTTACAAACTTAATCAGCGAAAGCGAATTTGGGAGAGATTTGAGAAAAAAAAGCAGAATAGTCATAGGAAAACATGTGGGAAGAAGAGGAGGAGAAGAGACGGAAAGACAAAACAAAATTCAAACTATTCTACGCTTACATTTTAAACCTATTTCTGAAAAACTTCCCCTGCACATTTCATTAGGGACACCTTTCTGCAGAGTGGTAAGCTGTTACATCAGTCACCTCATCCCTGATATCACTGAACTGGAAATCACATACCAAACCCTGCCCTCCATTATACCTGTGGACCCTCAGACCTTTCAGAATTACTTTTGTGCTCAGCCTGGAGCTGTTCCACTAAGCATACAGAGGTCACAGATTAAGGGTGAGGGTAGTCACTCATATTTTGCTCTTTCCTAAAAGCAAGGCCCTCAACTACAGGGGATGTCTACATGACTTCACTGCGCTCAGGATGTTGCCATGGCTGTTTGATTTGTTTTGCCTTGGTGGCTGGCAGAATCATATCTGTAGTGGTATGATAATACACGATATCGTCACATATATTACAGCTACATGATATGATAACACAATATTATCAAAGATGTGGTGATACATGATCTCCTGATCCTCTCCTGCCAACCATATTAAAAAAAAAAAAAAAAAAAATCACCTCTTGGATCAGCCAGCTCCAATACAGACAACAGCTAAGGGAACAAGATCTGGCAGCCTTTCTTTCCATGGGAAAATTCATGCTTTCACAATCCATCTACACTCACATATTCAGTTAAAACATTTGCTTAGGTTTTCAAGCTTAAGAGCTAAAAATATTGAAGATGACATTAAGCAATTAAGTTATCATGCAGAAGCAGCACTCAGGTTGTAATGGGACAGAGGACAGATGCTGTAAAGAAGCGCGAAACAGTTCAGTGCGCTAATTGTTAAGCCTTACAGAAATTCAAGGCGTTTACAATACACTCTTGAAACATATTGTCTAGCTGCCAGCCTTGTGCAAAATAACAAGCAAAGGCTCACGAGACTCTGAACCAGGTCATTCCCTCTCCTCACGCAGAAGGCTGCACAGATCTGGGATCTGGAGAAGGGGAAAGCCAGGTAGCTCTCCCACAGACACAGCCGTCTCGTGTGTAACCTCCTCTTGCACCATCACCTCCACCGCTGTTTCCATTCCTCCTGAAGGCTGCTCAGTGAAGTTTCCATGAGGAGGGAGGCATTTCAGAAAGCGTAGGCTGAGGCCCCTGAGGAGACCGAGTGCAGAGAGAAGAACTGCCAGCTCCTTACCTCTTCCAAGCAATGGAGGTATGTTTTGGAAGAGCTTTGGGTAAGGGATGAAACAAGGTCCCTGTCCAGCCAACTATCAACGATCGCCATGCTTTTCCCCAGTAGAGCATCAGACCAGGGTACACCTCACCCGTGAACACTACTGACATTGTACAAGCTGTGCACTCAGTGGCTGCCCTGCCTGCTTCCCACAACCCCAAAGGAAACCCATGCTGAAATATCTCTGCGAGTTTGGACACACAATCTTACGGAAAGAGCTCAGGAAAATGACCAGTGGAGAACACTGAAGCACTCCTTGGCTTACAAGTCACATGGGAGAAGGGAGGGAGGGTAATATGATTTTTTTAAGCTACTCCTCATTCAAAATTCCTGCTCTGGAAGGGTTACCAATTAACAACTAAGGATTGCCTTTGTCAATGGGTTGTCTAAAAGCACTGTGGGGAAGAAACTTGAATGACCAGTTTTAAAACAAGGCTTCTTGTTTAAACATAGCATGATCAGTCCCGTTCTGAAAAGTCTCAGCTTTAGTCTCTGTACTTTTTACAGTTTTGCAAAAATACACTTAATTTCATATTTATTTTTTAATAGGTCTTTGGGGGAAAAAAGCAAACATCAGTTACTTGCAAACAAGAACCAGCTCCATGAAACAGTGTCAAAGGTTTAGCATAAAAATGCCAAGAGATCCTTCCCTCTACTTTACCTGATTTCACTATAGCAAAAGCCAAAATTCTTCTAATCTTATCAGTCAAAAATACTAATGTAACCATTAACTACCTGGAGGTAGAAGTTGGGTGGCTCAGGAGGAAGTTGGGTGGCTCAGAAGTTACAGTTGCACAGTATCAAGGGAGCTTATCATTACCACTGACTCTAGCAAAAGAAGGTAGCGTGATCCTGGTCCAGGAATCAGCGATAGGGGAAAGGACCAGAACTACAATGCCCAGAACAGATCCCCCAGCTGTCTACAACCCCACTCATTTCAGTACCAACAGTACCTTAGAAACAGCAGCCAACCTACTTTGTTTCTGCTGTTCCCTCTATACAAGTGGCTTCAACACATGTAGTCTGATCCACTCTAGTTCTGCTCTCTGGAAGGGCCTCCTTGCCTAGAAGCATTTTGTAGTCCTTTTTTTGTACAGGACGACTCAGTCCAGCTAAATTCCTTGCCTTCAACACTAGTGTCTATACAGGAACAGGATTGTGCTGGTCTCTGAAGAAAGTCCAGCCACATCTACCAGAGTTTGTGTGCCACTCAGGTAAAACAGCTCTTAGCTGGGACACTGGGTGTTCAATTTAATGAAGCTTCAGGAAGGGTCTAGGTAAACAGAGGAACTCAGTCACTAGCCTGTGTCATCTTCCTCTGCTTCAGCCCCATGGCTCTTTCTCCTCCTATGGAAAATAAGCAGCTCCCTGGCTGAGACATGAGAAGACTAAACAAACTGCACACAGAGCCACACGAAATACAGATACTGCCTTTGCAAGAAACTTTCAGGAGAAAAACCCAAAATTTTAGATTCACTAAAATACTGTGATTAGTATATTTGCAAACAAACTCTCTGTCCCTACAGGGCAGCCTGCAGGGGAGTCAGCAAGCTGACGTATTTAGGTGAGATATACCAGAAAAAGAGGGTTTTGGTTTTTTTTTTTCTTTGTTTTTTCCAAACATAGTTCCTCAATGGAAACAAATTCAGGTTGTTGCCAAGCATAAAACCCTGCATGAAACTATAAAAGCAGGACTTTTCTCCTGCTGCACAGGAGGAGAAACAGGGTTGCTTATTACCCTGTGAGAAATGCCTATAGGAATCCTACAGCAGGTTTTGTTAATGAGACACTGCTTTAACTGTCAGCAACAGAGGGACTTCATTCTAAAATTACACCTAATATGATTTGTCAGATTTTATAACCAGCTAAAGAAGTTAAAAATGGCCACGGGTCATTCAGCTACTTAAACTAGAGGGCATTTTTTCCCCTATCATACCTTAATAGCAATACATAAATAATTAAATCCGAAAGAAAACAAAATTAAAAGCAAAATAACACAGAGGCACAGATTTTCACCCTTCTGTCCTATGTCTGCTGACAGAAACATTACAAGCGATTCTTTTCTATGGACAGAAAATTGAAAGGCAGCCATACTTCCAGACATGACTATTACTTAGTTTTGGTGTGGAGCCACATCAGTTTGAAGTCTGAAGTGTTGGACAATATTTGACACAGAGTCCCCCGTGATTTCAGTTAAAACTTAGGTGCTTAGTTATGTGCAACTTCTCACCTACACATGCAGCCCTGCCACAACTCCGCCGTCAGGCAGGAGTGGTGGGATGGGTGAGCTACCTAGAAACACAAAATCTCTGCAAAGATCGCAAGGAAATGCCTTTTGGGATATGCTCCCCTCCAAGGGAGTCGTGGTTTAACCCCAGTCAGCAACTAAGCACCACACAGCTGCTCACTCACTCTCCCCCCACCCAGTGGGATGGGGAGAGAATTGGAAGGAAAAAGGTAAAACTCATGGGTTGAGATAAGAACAGTTTAATAGAACAGAAGGGAAGAAACTAATAATGATAATAATAATAAAACGACAATACTAATAAAAGGATTAGAGTATACAAAACAAGCGATGCACAATGCAATTGCTCACCCCTCGCTGATCGATGCCCAGTCAGTTCCTGAGCAGCAATCCCTGCCCAGGCCAACTCCCCCCCAGTTTATATACTGGGCCTGATGTCACATGGTATAGAATAGCCCTTTGGCCACTTTGGCTCAGCTGTCCTGGCTGGGTCCCCTCCCAACTTCTTGTGCCCCTCCAGCCTTCTTGCTGG
>JANHGO010000048.1:12955402-12980857 GCA_024606505.1 Aquila spilogaster
AAAAAAAAAAAAAAAAAAAAAAAAAAAAAAAAAAAAAAAAAAAAGAGGACAGACTGGTTCCTACAGAATGAGAGAATTGTATCAGCTCAATGAGTTAGCAGCAGCAGAGTCTGGACATTATGGCTATTAGAGCTTGAATCCAACTAAAACATGCAAATAGTTTTGCTGTGTTGCACCTGTGAAAGCTCTGCATCATTAACATTTTCTGCACAACCTTTCTTATATTTAATCACCTTTTTCTCATTTCTCTTGCAAGTAGAAATATCACAGAATAAAAACTAATGAACGTTATAAAACTATGAAAGCGTACTTCTGTACACCAATATTGAGAAGTATTGGTGCTGAACCCTTGATAAGCAATGGGAGAAAAGGGAAGAACAAGAGATATGTTTAGAGAAGGGTATATTTGAGCCCTGTAACAGGCTGTGATAAGACAAGAAGGAAAACAGGAAGGGTAATTCTATTCAATGTGGAAAAAGAGAGGAGAGCACAAGAAGACAGACGAGCCTTGCAGAAACAGCATGCAGCTAATAACAAACACTTGTCCTATTAATTCTTTTCATTTAAATAAATGTACAGCTGTCCAGTCTTAGCTTCTGAGGAATTCATCTGTAGTCATTGCTGAGATGAAAACAGACATCATTCATCCACATACACATGACACTGAAGAATCCAAGCATGTGGCAGATTTCCCATGGCAGAAAACCCACAAGCAACACTGGGAGGAATGGATGAGCAATTCTCCAGCGCTCACCAAGCATCCTTCCATAATATAAGTGATTTAATTTTTATCTTCCTGCGGGGGGTGAAATCTGTTGCCTGCAATTGATAGTGATGTATTGCCAGATCCTCCTGTAAGTGACACATTATGTCATAACGCAGTGAGCTATTGCTTGCATATATGAGGCAAGTAACTGCCAGCAAGACACGCAAAAACTGGATCTTCAGATACATTTTAGCTTTAAATTGACATCAGTACATTGCTCTGCACATTAATATGCATTTTTTGACAATTATTTTCTCCTAAAGTCTAAAATTAGAAGCAAGCACTACCAAGTGCTTTCACACAGGGCTGCTACTGTCTCCTCTGTTTATCTTTCTCTAGAGAGATTTAAGTTTTCTCAAATCCCACAGAAGAAATCCCAGAGGGATTTTAAGAGCACAAGAAATACAGAACAGACTGAACTGTCTCATGGAAAGCTGATATGCAACACACTGGAGCAGGTTTTCTGGAGCCCCTTGTCTCTCTTGACTGACAGCTAGTGAAAAGCATACCACAGGCAGACTTACCTTTAAATCAAAATTACCTGCTCAAGCAGAAACAACACTGACTTGGATCATTATGTGAATCTGTCAATTTCCGTTTCCATATTTTCTATAGCAAAGTTCAAGTTTCCCAGTGCTGTTAAGAGCCTACACCGTTAAAACAAACAGCTATTTACTTTATCATTCAATAATAGCTGTGATGTCAGCACAGTTTCACTGTACAACTTGTTTCTCAGTGACATGCTGTATCTTGACCCTCTTTAGGCCTATGAAGCTGAAACTAAGGAAGTAAATGGACAAACTCCATGCAGTTCAGCAGTCTTGCTTTGTTGTGATTTTCTAACCAAACTTTTACTTAGCCTTTGCTACAAATGAAGGGGGTCAGGAGGGAGCATTCCAGTTAACAAAAGTGGGAACAGGAGACCCACTGCTTACAGTTACTGTTACAGACTGCTTTATATATGAAAGTTGACCCACTCATAGGGCAGCTCTTTTTGCAGACAAATGTTTTCCCTTCCCTGGCAGATAGGGTTCCTACAGTTTATTTCCAGAATTTTGTATATGAAAACCACCATCTCCCTGTGAGTCATGGAAAGGAAAGAAAAAGTCTAAAACATGAACCCACTTTGATTTACAAAACACAAATTGTCCATTGTGTTGGAGCACAGGCCAGCTTCCAGACTCGCTCCTCTAGACTTCTGTCTTCTTCACCCTTCTAGAACTGCCATTATTCATAATGCTTTATCACCCACAGGCCAAAACTACATCAAGAAACGCTGAGTATGACACAAAAGCATGGTCTCTTATGTGTGTAAGAGCCAATCCAAGCCAAAAAGAATTTACGCTCAGAAAAGACAAGAGCAGAAAAAGTGACATGCACATGCAATTCTAATCTTACCAATTCCTAGTGTATTTTGCTCTGTGCAGTGGTACAAAGACCTTTTTTGCCTTTTTTACTGTAGCTAACCTGTACAATTGCAGTCCAATGTCAGATTGCAGAGGTATCAGAACAGAAGTCTCTTTTTTTCCTTTTAGAGAAACAACAGAAAAGTATTACTACACAAGTACTCGCATTCCTGCCCCTCTGCATTAACCTGACAGAAGCTGTGGCAGGCTGCAGGCTGATTCTGATATCCTTGCTGGGAAACCATCAGTGCAAGGCGTTGGTGCGATCCCACTTGCATTCATGTTGGGTACCATGCTGCTCTACTATGCTCAAAAACGAGACTAGAGGTCAGAGCAGTGAGGACAAGAACACACAGAACTTCAAGGGCTGGAGAAAGTGGTTAGGTAAAAGCCTACACAGGTTACACAGCGGGGATGCATCTGGGCTGACACAATAACTGCATGAATATGAATATTTGAAAGATATAAGAGATGCAGGAGATAAACACTTGTAGGAATACAAGAAAGACTGTTCAGAGCAGAAGCTGTGGAGCAGATAAACAGCATGAGAAAGCAAGGCTGAGAACTGAGGACACCTCCAGAAGAAGAAAAACAAAGTCAAGTAAGCTGTGTGATGGCCATGTGATGAGGACTCTGATCGAAGAAAGAGCACATGGCTTGGAACGACTCATGGCTCTAATTGGATAAGCGCCTGCATGCACAGTTCAGGAGTGTTTGCAGAATGTTTTGTTGACACGTAAAAGCGGGTAGGGAAGTTAAAAAACTTGTGAATATATAGAAGGGATGTTAGAACCTGTAATAAATGACCTGGATTGTTCACATCTGAGTCCGTGCCTCAGAGGCTGCAAATACTGGAGTAACAACAGAGCCTCTTGTTCTCAGATTCCTTGTAGCAATTCCATAAGTTCCCCTCTTTTGCAGTCTCTTTTTGCCCTTCCTACACAGAAAACTGCTTACAGCACAGTCTGAGCTGCAGTAAAAATCACTAACCCTGGGAACACAACGTTCAATTAAAATTAAAAACAATGCAAATGTTAAGAGCTCAAGCTAAATTAATTAGTCACTTCTTCCATTTGAAATCTGCATTTAAATATGTAAACACTGCAGCACTCAAAGATTTATCTGAAATAAAATAGGAACATCGGCAATTTCCTCTAGAGGGGCAGATGTTAGACACTCTTGTGATTTTTTGCAGATGCTCCCCTCCCAGCATGTTTAAAACAGGCTTTCTATCTCAGTTCTGAACATTCTCACACCAAAATGTAGACAGCTGATATAGGCTACAAGCACACTTGGTGATATCTGTACAAGCAGCCAGGAACAGAAGAGGAAAGGACTTTGGTATCCATATGCAGACACAGCAGGTTCACACCTGGGTATACATAAGGTATATCGCACCCCATCTTCTATAGTTGCTCTATTAAGAAGATAAAGAATTTTTCATCTCCACACAGACTAAGTTCTGGGTTTATAGTCCTTTTTACAAAAACTCCAAGAAGCCTCAGAGCGTGGGGTCTCCTTGCTCTGAGCACTGCAGTCTCTCACCAGGAGCTTGCATTTGCTTCAGAATGCTCCCAGGACAAAGAGGTAATGTTAAAGGCTAGCACTGTCCCTCCAGTGCCCCCACAGGTGAAGACATACATTCTTAAAGATTTCAGATTGCTAACCAAAGTTAACATTCTCAGAATTATTGCCACTTAAGAGCACACAGCAGCAGCATCCCTTAATGCACTTGCAGACCAAACAATACTTCTTACTGAGTCCAAAACCAAGGACAGGAGATTAAGAGAAAAAGTAAAAACCACTTCAATCCTTCTCCTAACATCAAATCAGCTCAAAGCAAAGAACTATAATAAAATGAAAGTTTAAAAAAAAAAAACAAAAAAAAGGCAGCCTTGCAGGCTTCCCCCTAGATCAGCTCCATTACAAGCTGAGGACAGGATCAGAAGGGCATCACACTCTCCTTGAAATGTCCAGTTTACCCTGCAGGGCATCAGTCACCCACCGCCTCCCTCAAGCCAGACATACCTCCTCCCAGGCAGCTCAAAGAGCCTAGACATACAAGCAGTGTCCTCAGCAAAGCAAATGGCACTTGGAAAGATCTACATCCCAGCAGTTTTAAGGCCCAGTTCACCTCAAGCTATGTTATTCAGGAATGTTATAGTTTAAAGGTCATTAACTGTTAAAAAAAAAAAAAAATCAAAACAAAGAAAGGCACAAAGTACAGAAAAAAATTCAAATCAGTCTCATTTCTCAGCATCTTTTCCTAAGCCTTTCCTCTTGCAATTGTGGGAATGATCAGGAAATTGAAGACAAGGCAAAATGGGGGTTAAGCATGCTGGAATATTTTCTGAGACCAATCAAATGTTTTAGTGCCCAGAGGCACAAGTCTATACAAACTGCCATGGGATCATCTCAGCAGGTAAATACAGGCAGAGCAACAGACACAGAAGGGTTTAGTATGCTAAATAACTTCATTCCGCAGTTTGTCTTCTAAGCCTAAAGTAGGTGCAAGGACACAGATCTCTACAGCCTGGGTGAGAAGTTTTCTTCTCTTTCTGCACCTCCTCCGCCTTTTTTTTTCCTAAGCTAAACGTAGACATGGTATGGCATTTTGTATTCATCAGTTTACAGCAGCACACAAGTGCCCCGTGCACATCAGATGGATCAGATGACAGTGGCCACCTCCCATTCTGAGCAAAGCTGAGGGCCTGCTGGCAGGCAGACAGGGAAGCCACGTCCAGACAAACAGCAATGACGTCTGCCTTTTCCTCTTTTCTCATCATTAATGCAGCTCACACAGCTCTTCCAAATAAGTGTTCTTTTATAGACAATCATTAAAATCTTTTTTCCAGCTGAAGAAACAAAAGGGGAAAAGGTTTGCGGACTCTCAGAGGCTCTGCAAGGCTTCCTGCCTCAAGGAGTTTGCTCCCCTCCTACAACTGCTCATTAGCAACACCACTGGCATTTAAAAAAAATGTTTTCCTCTCTGATCTCTGATCTCATTTATCTTGGGACTGAAGTTCTAACATAGAATTTATCACATCATGGGCCTTATTTCCCTGGCAACACACTGAAATAGCTACAGATATCAAAGAAGAGACAATAAGCTTTGACTCTAAAATAGTGCAGTTAGAGAAAAGCATTGTCCTGCATGAAGATTCCCCACCTTGCACCCAACCACTCACTCCACCTTTAGAAGTCTTCTCAGAACGGGTTACCTCCCTCAGTTTTCTTTCCCTTTGCCTTGAGTGCAGCAGGTACAGTGCAGTCTGAAATAACCTTCCCAGGAAATCCCCTGGGGCCAGTCCACGAGGACAGTCCTTCGCTAACACACAGGGTGAGCTCACTGCCAGCAGTGCATGAAAGTACTTGATGGTGGACAGGAACATGTAACATCCCTTCTTCAGTCCATCACCAGATTCAGCCTCCAGTCAGGGTACAAGTGACAAGAAATGAGTCTGTCCGGTTCCAGGGTCTCCCAGGCAGCCCAGGACCAAGTCTCCCATGTGCAGTCAACCCAAATGGATAAATAAAAACCAAGACTGCCAGAATGCTGCTCTGGAGTTTTACAAATGTAACTCACTTGTAACTTGGGAAAGGGGGACTCATGGAGCATTCTCCTTCCTACCAGGCAGATGAATCTATGATCTGTACTCTCTGATGTTAAATGAGATTCTCACACATCTTCAGTGGATTTGATTGATATTACGCACGAGGCCACTCAGTAAAATGATACAGTGTAGATCAAAGCATGAAAGATAATTTTCCCTGAAATGTATGTAGCTAAGGGTAAATTATGACTCTTTGTTTCACAGTTTATGGAACACAGTTTCATTTAAAGCCTAAATCTGTCACTTTGGCATTGTTTATCAAAATGCCTTCAACACACTGCCCCCCTAGAAGAACAGTGTCAGGTCAAAGGTAGAAAATCAAATCGCTACAAAGACATTATTTCAAATGTAACAAACTCACGGAGAATAGCTTGTGATCTGCATATATTTTATCCACATATTATGCATTTGATAAAAGAAAAAGTAATTCATCTGCAAGTTAAATACCCACAGTGGCAAAAGATGCTGTAAAATTTATAACAAGACTGCTTGATATATACCTACAGATGCTACAGACTGCCTTCACCTGCTTGTATATTTCATAACTTTGTTTTATTTGTGCAAGAGCTCAAAGATAATCCCAGCAATGATCATTTTTAATCTTCTTTCTTCATTATCTGATTTTTGGCTCATGGGCACTTTGGGAATAGATTTTTCTTCAAAACCATTTCACTGCCAAATTATTATGTGCTACATAATTAAAGCCACTCCATAATTTTTATTATTATTATAGCAATACCAAGTTGTTTGGTTCAAAGCAACCTCACAAAAGCCCTGGCATCATATCTTTTCTGTGTATGCACAAAGCTGCATCATCACTTTGAGTTAATGTTTACAAACTTAATGGGCTGAAGTGAATATAGGAGAGATTTGAGAAAGAAAAGCGGAATAGTCATTAAAAAACGTGGGAAGAGGAGGAGGAGTGGAGTCAGAAAAACAAATGCAAAACAAAATGAAAATTGTTCTATGCTTTTATTTCTAAAAACATTTCTGCAAATTTAATTGGAGACACCTTCCTGGAGACCTATAAACCGTTATGTCAATCACCTCAACCCTAATGTCACTGAACTAGAAGTCACGTGCCAAAGCCTGTCACCCATTGTATCTACAGACATTTCTATCCAGTGGGATTATTTTTGTGCTCAGCCCAAGGCTGTTCAAGGTATGGTCTCACCAATATTGCAGACAAGGGGTCAAACACTGGTCCTGCTGGCCACACTATTCCTGGTGCAGGCCAAGATGCCATTGACATCCTTGGCCACCTGGGCACACTGCTGGCCAATGTTCCTCCAGTTGCCAACCAGCACACCCTGGTCCTAATGTCCTATGATCATTAAACACAATTATAATCAAAGACATGGTGATAAGTGATTTCCTGATCCTGCCCTGCCCATCATACAAAACTCTCTTCTTTGATCAGCAAACCCCAACAGAGACAGCAACTAAGGGAAAGAGATCTAGCAGGTACTCCCCATGGGAAAAATTCATGCCCTTAAAATCTATCTATACTCACATATTCAGTTGAAACATTCCTCAGGTTTTCAAACTCAAGAGCTAAACATTGAAGATGACATTAAGTAATTAAGTTATGCAGAACCAGCATTCAGGATGTAACAGGACAGAGCACTGATGCTGTAAAGAAATGCAAGACAGTTCAGTGCACTCACGTTATTAACAGCTCACAGAAATTCAAGGAATGTACAAAGCATTCTTGAAACATATTGTCTAGCTGCCAGCCTTACAGACACAGGCCCATGAGACCAAGAACCAGGTCACTGTCACTCCTTACACAGAATGCTGCACAGATCACAGGGCTGGAGAAGGGGAAAGGCTCTCCCCCCATACAGAGCTGCTTCCTTGTGAGCTGTTCCAGCACTGTCACCTCCACTGCTTTCATTCCACCCCAGAGGGAGAAGGGAGGGAGGGTAAAACAACTTTTTTTTCCTTAAATCAACTCCTTATACAAAATTTCTGCTGTGTAAGGATCATCAGTTAACAATTAGAGACTGACGTTATCGACTCGTTGCCTAAAAGCACTACGGGGAAGAAAAGTGAAGGTTTCTTGTTTTAACATAGCACAGTAGGTCCTGTTCTGAAAAATCTCATCTTGACTCTGGCTCTGGTAAGGTATAAAAGTATCTTAATTCTTCATATGTTTTTTTTAAAAAACATGCATCAATTACTTGCAAATGAAAAGCTGCTCCCTGAAATAATGGAAAAGTAATGTCAGAAGTTTTGCATTTTAAATACCAAGACATCCTTTTCTTTCCTTTATGTGAGTGAACTACAGCAAAATCCACAATTCCTCTAATCATCAATAAAATGCACTAATGTAAACTCTAACTACCTAGAGTAGTGGAATGAAGTTGTGTAGCTCAGAGGTTACAAATCTACCTTATCAAGTGAGTTTGCAATTTCTAGTGACATTAATAAAAGAAGGCAGTGTTATCCTGGTCCAGCTGACTGGATCAGAACACCAATTCCCACAGCACAGGCTCCCCCCGCTGTATGCAACTACCTCACTTGCTTCAGAAACAGCACACTCTCAGAAGGAACCCCATTTGCTTCACTTTTGCTGTTCCCTCTGTGCAAGTAGCTTCAGCAACAGCATGATCCACTCCAGCTCAGCTGTCTAGAGTTGTCTCTTTGCCTGGAAACACTTTGTAGTTCTTCACAAAGGAGAATTCGGTCCAGCCAATTCCTTTCCTTTAACAACTGCATACACATCAACAGGCTTGTGCTGGCCGAAGAAGAAAGTCCAGCCACGTATAACAGAGTTTATTTCCCAGATGGACTGGTAAAGTAGCTCTTAGCTAGGAGAACTGTCACTCAATCTACTCAGCGCTTCAGGAAGGGTGGAGATGACTGGCTTATGGCTGAGTTCTGCTGAGCATGTCCCCCTGCCTTAGTCCCAGCCCACAGCTCTGTCTCCTCCTACAGCAAATAAGCAGCCCTGCAGAGCATGAAAAGACCTAAGCCCCACGTGGAGCCAGAACAAATACAAATACTGTCTTGCAAGAAACATTCAGGAGGAAAAGAAAACAAAATTTAATACACTAAAATACTGTGATTAATATATTGGTAAATAAACTCTCTCCACCCACAGAGCAGGCTGTAGGGAAGTTAGCAATCCAACAAATTTAAGTGAGATACATCAGAAAACATGATGTTTTCCAAACATACTGCCTCAGTGGAAACAAATTCAGGTTATTACAAAGCATAAAACCCTACACGAAGCTATACAAGCAGTGCTTTGTCCTGCTGCACAGGAGGAGCAACAACATTGCTTATTACCCAGCCTACGGGAATCCTGCAGTAGGTTCTGTTTTAATGATATACAGCTCTAACTGTCAGCAACAGACAGAGCAACTTCATTTTAAAAGTTATCTCTAATACAGCTTGTCAGATTTTATAACCAGATAAAGGAATTCTAAATAGCCATAGGTTATTCAGCTACAGAAATGAGAGAATTTTTTCTTGTCATAGCTTACTAGCAATAAATAAATTAATCTGAGGGAAATCATAACAATAAAAACAAAATAGAATGGATGCACAGATTTTCACCCTTCTGCTTTAACTCTGTTAATGAAAATATTACAAGTGACTCTTTTCCATGCACAGAAAACCAAGAGACATCCATACTTCCAGACATGGCTTTTATTTTGGTGTGAAACCTTCCGTTCAAAGTATGAAATGCTGGACAATACTTGACCCAAATTCCCTTAGGATATCAGTTAAAATACAGTGCTTTTCACCTACATACGTAGCCCTGCCGTTACTTGGTTGGCAGGCAGGAAAGGTGGGATGGACGAGATGCACTGAAACAAAATCTCTACAAAGGGCTCAAAGAAATACTTGGCGTGTTGTGCTCTGCATGATAGCAATGAAACAATAATGCTCCCTCAGAGCAGGCAGCAGGATCCTTAGCATAGATCTGTATTAAATGCATACCCATTCCTCTCTACTGCTCAAAATTGACATACCACTTTGATCTTCCTTCTAATCAAAAGACATTTCTACTTCCAGCCCTTGTAATAAGTGAGTTTCCCCTTTCTCCATTTCCCCAAAATACATACAAATAAAAGTGGGAGCATTTTTTGTTTTACATCTCATTGTGAAAGTCTTTGGAAAAGCCCCTTCTTACAACTGGAAAAGCTTTACAGATGCCACTGGTTCCTGATCATTTCAAATCACAAAAAAAAGTCACATCTACTGAAAGAGCCACTCTGCAGTGGTAAGAAGTCAGAAGAACAATATAATGCTCATTCTTCTCAAACACGTGCCAGAGATTTAGGCCCAAAACATCTTGTGGAAATGATAATAATATTCTTCAGCTGGAGATCCCACACGTCTTCAATCTGCTAAAACCTCTGCTCTATTTCCACATGTTACATCATACATTAATACAACAGCAGGATTAGCATCAAGTGATGAAGTCTGTATTATCCTGAGTCCATAGACGTCTAAGCAAAATGTTTTCTTCTTAAAATACCAGGCTGTCCTTGCCAGCATAAGCATCTACATCACACCTGACAAAATAAGGCAGTCGTATTTCCTGAGAAATTCAATGATCTAATTGAAATAAGCAGGCTGTCCTGGAAAGCATTTATTATTCATCATTGCTCTATTAATATTGTATGGCATGGAAGTGATCGCCTCGAAAAGGTTACTGTCAAATGAGTAAGCAACCTCTTTGCCAGTACAGGAAGGTCAACACCGAAGACCAGGACAGAAGGCAACTAGTCAGTCATTTATATACTACATGATGAAAAATGACAGAGCTGGAGACAGACCCACCACTACAACTTCACTTTGAATTATTCAGGAATCCTTTTGCTCTTCTCCATGAAATCTGACAATAGTTTGCATATTTTTAAATTGCCCTGATAAGGCCTTGAGAAATGTTCTACTGATAAAAGTGCCAAATACAAATTGGAACTGGATTTACTTAACTGCCCACCATAGATCATCCTGACACGCTTTGCCCCTTAAGCAACAACAGAGGAAAAAAAAGGAAGCAATGTTTTGCTTCCAAGTGCGCATCAGACAAATGTTTCTATTTCAAGCTAAAACATAAGACTCAAGGAAGAAAAAGAGGGACCTAGCAGGAAACCTTTCTGATACGTGCTAATGTATCAAAGTCATTTTTTACAATAATTTTACCAGTGGTAAGAAATGACAACACACCCTAATGAAAACTGGATGAAGCTGTTTGAAAGGGATATTCTTTTCTTCAGTTATCCCCTATATCCAGATATTTATCTGTCCGTGTTTCTCTCACTTACTGTTACAAATCCCCAGAGACTGATTTGACAGCACAAGTTACTAACCATTAAAGCAAACACGTTGCATTGGTACTTTTTTCTTTAGGCTAAAGGAACAGCAAGTCCTTCATCACAACTGCTAGCTGTAACATAAGTCTGGAGGCTTCCCACTTCTATCCATGGGACTTGGAATAGCACTATACACACAGCAAAGCAGAATTATACATGACCTTGCAGAACTCAGCCCAAACCCCGGAAATTTTGACAACTGGGAAATAAGCCAAAAATGAGACAAAATGAACAAAAAAAACCTTTTTAAAACGTCATCTTTCACAGTTCCTTCACCTGGAAAAGTAAATAAGAAAATAAATGTAAACAGATGTATGTGTTGTTTTATTTGTTTTTAAGTAGGAGATAAGGAGATAAAAACCATTCTTTTTTCAAATCACCCTTATTATACTCAGAGGACAATGGGTAGTTTCTTTATTAACGGCATTGAAACGCACATCATGAACTGCATCTACCAAAAATGAACTGGGAAAAGAGCAATAGAAGACTGCCTTTTCTTCCCGTCTTGTCCCCCAATAAGATTCACCCACATTGCTCAGTTTGGGGTCCTGCTGAGAGCTGTACCTTCCATCAGAGAAGCTCCAGCTAGATCCAAACAAAACATGGATCCAACTCTCTCCCACCGCTCCACCCCGCACTGCCTACTTCCAGAGCCACTCTCATGGGAGCAGACTGCACCAGCCACACCAACTGCATGATGCAGTTCCAGGCTGGGAACTGACTGATCTCACCAGTACCAAGTCTGTGAAATGAGAACATCACGAGTGGTGTGTTTGCTTTAACTAATATTTCTTAAATTAACATTGTCTGAGTGGAAGGAAGGAAACCTAGCATCTTTGAAATGGATAATATCGTCTAACTTTCTGATAATTAATAGATATGTTAGCAGTCCTCTAATTGAAAAATGCTGTATGTAATCCCCAGAACCTTCCGTTACTTTTTCCACGACATTAGTCATTAGAGGACACCTATTACAGATTACCCCTTTCAAAGGCAATCTTTCTGATAAAAAGTCAGGAATGCTGGCAAGGTCAAACACACAGCTAAATCCCAAAGAGAGCAGGCAACTGGTGATCACAGGGCTCATGAAGATTCAGAAAGTGTCATACTACAAAGAAGATAAATGATGGCTTTCCAAATTTAAGGGATAACACATGCAGTGTAGTACACAAATCAATACTTCCCTATGAATAATGTATTTTATGAGGTGGTCTACATGCTGGCCCATGAGCTCCCTACCATCCTAAAAGAATTAGGTCAAAGTAAACAAGCTTTAAGCAGGTTCTTTTTATGCAGAGCATAAAAGGAAGGTTTTTTTTTTCCTTCTGTAGGTGATACGTGTTCCATAACATCTCAGAGCTCTCCTTTAATTATTAGTTGCAGGTTAGAAAGATTTTACTTCTTATTATTTATAGTAGCATTAAATATACAACTCACTCTTAATGTCAGTATACTTCTACTCCTTTTCAGGTGCACAGAATTCATCATAGCATGAACTGGTAATCACCAGCACAGTGAATAAATCTTTCTCGTGACTATAACTTATTTTTGTAGATGATGCTACACAGGAGCTGCCTGTGAATTCTCTTAATTGATAACTTTGGAGATTAGGGAGAGAGGAACAGGCTGGTATGAACTATGTTCCATCACACCAAGGAAACTGCTGGCATCCCCAGTATTTCTTTCCTTCTTTCTACCTGCTTTATCATTTTGTCTAATAAATATGAATTGTCACATGCATGATAGTATTATAGGTACCAGGTATCTGCTCCGCACTAATTCACTTACCATGATTTACAAAAGCCATTTTAAAGACAGAAGTCTACAGCCACAATTTAGGACAACGCAGCATGTAGGAGGGGTGTCTATGATGAAGGAACTTCTACACTAAGCCATACAGCCAAGGGCACAGAATAAAAGGTCTCAGGGAGATGTACTTGAGGGCTGGAGCCCTAGATGAGCCCCAGAGATTGATATCACCGTTTAAAGAAAAAGTTCTTGAACTGGTAATGGGAAGATAGCTTGTCCTTAGGTTTAGCAATGAGAATAACAGGACTTGCTGTAACTATGCAGTACCTATAGATGGTAACAGGCCAAAGGGCTGAATTAGTTCTCTGTGTAATAAACATTTATTAAACAAACATCACTAGGGACCTGTGGTAAATTACTGCTTAATCTCTTTTGTTCCCAGCAGCCACCTGGAAATCTAAAGGTCTTATAAGTATTGCACTAAAGCAGCTAAATGTGAATATAGCTCAGCAGCAGTTTACCAGACTCATGCATCCACCTCCAGTCTATTTTTTCATTGTTATTTCCTATAGCAGAGGATCCAAATTGAGAAGCAGCTCTGAGCTGAATTTTACACTTGGGCACTTCATACATACACAGAAAATAACTTCATGGTGTTCAACGATGCCAACAATGTTTTACTTCATTGATGGGGCAGAAAAGTAACCTGACCACTGCTGCTGCTCCAGCTGTGCTTTGTTCCCAGTTTGCAACTGGGCAGCAGAGAGCAGTATCTGATCTAACCACAACTTGGGCAGCCCTACAACAAACACCCACCTCCAATGAGAGCCCTGTAGGTAAGGACTGGGAGAACAGGCTAGACAGCCAACAAGATGGGAGAGCTGGAGGTCACTCAGGGAAATGCTATAGCTCATGCTATTCTGAAGGTCATACCTTCCTAGTCTGTTAGCTATCCTCAGGCCACTACAAACAGGACATCGGTATACTCTTCTTCAAAAAGTACACATTCTTCTGTAAGGATGTATAGAAGAGCCTTCCTCATTATTTGGCTTATTTACATCACCAGCTTTCATCCACTGACAGCCCAACAGTCTGAAAGGTGGGTCTCTGCTTAGAGTTAGCGATTCAGTCCCTTCTAAACCCAATGCCTACAACCACAAAACCCCACTTGGGCACAGAAGACACAGTGCTTCTTGACCACAAACAGCATCTTACAGGATCCAGCCTCCAAAGAAGCGAGCAAACAGGAAAAGCACTGCCAACTTTATTTTTCATTAGTAACTCCAAAGAAGTTTAAATCTTCTGTTCAGCATCTTCCCAAAATAAAATCTCAAACAGGCCATTTGACAAAGAGTGAACATTAATTTTGTAAGTTAAAAAAAAAAAAAAACAACCAAAAAAGCACAGTTGTTATTCATTCCTCTTCTAAAATTTCCTTAGAAAATTAAAACAAAACCACCAGGTCTTACAGCTGTGTTTTGTATATCAAGCGATCTGTTTGCTCAGCAAGAGTTTAATATGTAAACCTGCACAAACTTCTGAACTGTGATTATGGTGCTACATTAGCGTTTTCAATTGCTAGCTGAGTTTATGGCCCTTGCACATGTCACATAATATACTGCTTGTCTTACACATGCAAAGAATACATTAAAACTGCAAACACTTGCCCATGGGATAGACTTCTTTATGGTTTAATGTGCTCGTGGTTGTAATAAAATAAATTTTAGGAGAACGAGTAATAAAACAAAATTCAGAAAGTAGAATAATGGGATAATTATGCTTTAAAACCAAATGTTCTTTCTTTATGTCACCATTTCATAAAGTCAAAACAATTTGTTATAGTAGTGCCTCAACAGCACCACTACAGTTAATGGTCAGTTGCTGTTTCTAGTCCAAATGCTGCTTTTCAAGAACTCCATACAATTCAGCAATTCTAGCTTGTATTAAACCAGAACTTGGCATATGCACTGGTAGTTTGTTGATATGGTTCTCTACCACTAAAACAGAGAATACCAATTTTTAAGATTAGGGAATATTTTTGGGGTGCAGAAAAATAGTTTGCTTCCAGGAACACAAGCGAACAATGAGCCAATAAACTCTTCAGCTATGAAAAAGTTTTTTTTCATAGCTTTTTCAAGCTTCTCTCTCAGCATCTCTAGCATTAGAGGGATGAGGAACAAAACAAATCTTCAGGCAGGTTGAAGCAATGCCCAGCCAGAGCCCCAGAGGCTGGGGAAAAGAAAGGGTCCTATTATTTATGTGCTGGGAAGAGTAGTCTGCATTTCTCAGCTTGCACAAGAAGGTCCTGCTCTGAATTTCATGTACATCTAAATTTTTTATTTTGCAAGATAAGAAGAGGATCAAATGCAAATTCTTAGGGAAAAGCAGAAACAAAAAGAAAGGGGGGGAAGATTTGGAAACACTAATGGGGCTTCAGCTCTACATCACAACCAGTATTCGCATGCAATTTTACCTCAAATTATTAATAACCAAGTTTTTTTCAGGAGAAAATTCAAAGAGGCATTCTGGGAAACTGCTGGTGTGCATGTGAGGCAGCAGTAATGTATGCATCCAGGTTGAACACTTGACAGGTTCCAAATTTGAGTTAATCTTACAGAAACCGGTACTGCCCCATCTCATTTCTCCAATGATTCCTCTCTCCTGCTTACTCCAGAAGCAGTTAGAGCACCAGGATTAATTTCAGGATGCCTCTCTCAGCCCTAGCCCTTCTTCTCCACGTGCTCTAGGGGAAACAGGCCAGCCCTGGGCCAAACCCAGCTGCTCAGCCTCGGGATGACAGAATCCGAGATGCCCCACACTGCTGTAAAACAGCATAACAGCACTATTTGTAGGCAGGAAGACACTGCTGTAATACTATTCCAATTGAGACATTCTAAAGAGAAGGTACTACAGGGTCATATAGAAAATCATTACTTCCGTCCTCATGCAGTGACATAGCTGCAGGGAAGTCCACACAACCTAAATGTCTATATTGTTTTGAATTTACCATTGCTTCAAATCAAATACAGAATAGTTTCTTTAATTGCCCTATATGAATTCATAGCTGAAATGTTTGACTTGCACAGAACTGTCTGTCAAGAAGATATTTTGCAGCCAAGCAGATAGCTTAATTGGACATTTAATTTATCTGCAGGCTTTGTTTCTTCATATTTCAAGTCATACTCCTTAATGTTTGCTAAATTACACATTCTGAGCACATCTTCAGATTGTCTGCCTCTAAGTGAGTACTCTGCTGTTCTTTGAGAAGAAACATGTTTCATTATTAGCTTCTAGCTTCCCACCATTTCTGACATGATTTTTCCATATTCTGGAAAAGAAAAAAACATGACAGGCATCTCTCCTTAGCAAACAGAACACAGATGGACTCTGCTGTCTGCAACCAGTTAGCACTAGTGAATTAGAAACAGAATCCAGAAATGTTTCATTTACTTGCAGGGGAGGAATGTCCCTGGTACCAATACAAGGCACATCTCACAGATGCTGGCAGAAGAGGGTACTGCAGAAGTTTTCTGCTACTCAAATGATCCCAAACACCCTCTGACAACGTACATTTATGACCACAACATTTGTTCTCAAGCTTAGCAGCTGCATCAATCCCAGCACGTCCCCAGCATAGCCAGCTACAGAGACAGTGTTCTGCACAGCCCAGCACACACCTCATCACACAGGAAAGCCTTACAAGGAGTCAAGTCCAAGCAAAAACAGTATTTTTATACTTTTGTCTCTCCTCCCCTTAAACGTTTTCACATGAGAGAAAAAAGACAGTTTCAGATTCCAGTCTTCTCCTCCCTTTTCTGCTATCAGGCCTAGACAGTGTATTTATTGGCAAATTATTAGCCTAGCATAGCCCACACAACATAATACCATAAATCGTTAAACTCAATGGCCCATGTTATAGTAAGAGGAGGAAACGCTGAAACGTTCTTGCTCTCACCAGATCCTTAGCATTCTCCTGGTGAAGATTTTAGTATTTTTGTGTAATGATCAGAGTAGAAGAGAAAAAAAAGAACACATGCACAAAATTTATATCCCACAGCATATGGCAAATTAGATAAAGAGCACAGCAAAGTGAATAAATTACATATACCGGAATGCTTACAATTTTATTATCAACCTTGTCTTTGGGCATCTGTTGTTCTCTTTGAAGCTGCATGACTTTTGCTGCTAACAGCCTCCCTCCATCTGATTAGCATGGTGTATGTGATCTCCATTGTGTAACTGATTAGACATTTGTTTGCTAATAATTTTTCAACATCACTTAGACATTATCGATTTTCAAATGCATCTAATTACAAGACACTTGGAACTTGTTTGTAAAAAGATTTTAATTTGCATGAGATGAGACCAAAAATAACCACTTTAAGAGTCCAGTGAGGATCAGTAAACCCACCTCCATAGGTTGCATACGTACATATAGATACATAATGCTTCTACTCTCCCAAAGCCAATTGGCTCATGAAGCTGCTCTGAATGACATCCGAGCATTAGATACTGGACCTAGGTTTGCAGTCAAAACAACACAGGTTGTGCCTAGGAATATCTATACGAAATCTTTCTGGCATACAGAAGAACATTTTGCTGTGTTGACTTCTTCATCTTCATTCCTTCCAGTTACTAATGTCAGGACAACCTTCAAGACTTTTCACATTTTGCATTTAATCCAGATATAGTTTATATTTACATTTTATCTTATTCAATGACCAAGGCCAAATTCTGTCAAGGTTTATTGCAATACAACTTCTAATCTCCTTATCAAGACTTGGAATACATATTTCTGAAGACTGAAATCAGCACCCAGTGAAATAAAACTATCTGCTCTATAGAGCAAGAAGTACAGGCTGAAATACCAGCTAATGGATGAAGGAAACCTTAATTTAGCTCTAAAGCTATGTTGTATGAAGCTCTGACAAAAGCATACACTGCATATAATGTATCGCTCAAAAAGCCCATACAGTTGGAGCAAGAACAGTAATGGTTCCATTAGTTCAAAAAGATCTGATTAAGGAAGACACAGGCTTTTGAATAAGTTATTATAAAAATGTGCAACAAGCCTACAGAAATCAAGGCAGAGTACGCTATACAGAGTGGCTGGTGCATGACACTATATATACGAAGAGCTGAGACACTGCCTTTCAAATAGTTAATGAAAAAGTAATGGTGCACTTGATGAAATGAATTTGCTTATTTTCATAATTTCCACACTGTCAAATCTTTTGCATCCACATCAAAAAGAGGGGACAGGAGGAGGGAAAGAAAACGGCAATTTGTTCGAAAGCTTCTTTTATTAATATTCAAGATCATCCATTCTAAAGTAGCCGTTTGCAAATCAAATACAGTCTGTGTGTGCCATTTTGCATATCAATGATATTTTAATATGAACAAACAAAATCAACTTTCAATTATAAGTCCACAGAGCCAAAATCAGCTCTCAAAAGGAAATAAAGACAGATTAACAAAATGGCTCTGAATTTTTAGTGTAGGAATTCACAAAACTTTAAGGCATTCTCTCTGCTCAGTGTAAATTATTCCTTTAAACCACAGTATTACATGATCATATGTGGTTTCCTTAAGTGGACCTGATTCTCTTCTAATTTAAACCATTTTCCTGACAAAAGAAAGAATAAGACAGATGTAAAACTGGCTTAGCAGCCTGGCAGTTGTTCTTGCTGGGGATCCCCCCACACTGCCACTTTCGTCCTACATATTTTTTCAGCAAAATGAGATCCCTTGAAAGCATTTAGAACAATTATTTTTATAAAATGCTAACATTAAATACAGGATACAAATGCATGGACAAAACTTCCTCATAGGTAGATACGCAGGAGTATCTTAACTTTTGTATTTATTTTACTTTACTGACTTGAATATGGAGGCATGACAAATATAAGATATATAAGATTCTCTCCCTCTATCCCTGAGGCTGTTCATTATGAGAAATATTAGTGTTGAAGTCACTTATATTCTTTAAATAGAGGTAACTTGGTTTACATCAAACTCCGCACAGAACCAGACAGTACAGACTGCCTCCTCGGTATCCCATTATTTAATGTGGTATCAGTGCAAGGCAGCAGAATCAAAAAGAAAACAATCCTTTCTCCTCCAGCCAGCCATTCTACCAACCCAGTCAACTGGCTTGATGGTCAGGCTGCACTCTTCTGATCTCTTCTCCTGACAGTCTATACAGACTGTCTACATAGGTTGTCCTAGGTTGGCCCATCTAAAGAAAAGGCTACAGTAAAAGCCATACCAGTGGTATTGACGTTCTCTGTAGGCTCTGTCAGCAAGTGCAATGACATCAATCTAAGATCTAAGTTCGTTTCCAAGCACTAGATCATACTGTTATTATATAATTTTGGCAAATAGGCTCCTGAGTGAATTAGAATCTCAATGTGGCCACAGAAATACCAAAAATGAACATTATTTTGCAGAAACATTGTCAATTAGTAAATAAAGAACCACAGTAATGCACACTTAATGATGGTGGCTATTGGTAGCTGTTCATTTGTTATAACATTTTCCAGCATCTACAGCTTTTATTAGTGGACCAGCAAAGATACAGAAGTTCTGTTAGATACAACAGTAAATCCAAAAGTCTTCTATTCAATTCTGTTTATCATTTCCATGTTACGTAACGATAATATACCAAAATACCTTTTCCCTTCTAGCAAGATCCTGCTGGAGTTCGGCAATAGTTCCAAGTGCAGTTAAGTCAAATATTTTTCTCCCAACACCCTATTCCCCCCCCCCACACACACACAGTGTAAAAAATAATAACTGCAAGCTATCAGGAAGTCATCAAGATTTCAATTCAGTAAAAATAAATAAATAAAAAAACATCAAATAAACAAAAACTCACAGTCTCAAGCATGTCTCCTGAAGACATTAACCCATAACACGTGCAGAATGCCTGTACATATGTAAATATCTGGATATTGAAACTCTGGGTGTGAGCAAGAAGTGCTGCAATAGTAATTTCAGTCTAATGCACCAGGAGATAAACTCGTCCAGTATTTACAGACTGGAAGCAGGCCAGAGAAATGCTAGGTGGTAGGTTAGATGGCTATCAGAAAAAAAAAATAGAAAAAAAAAAGATGCATTATAACTCTTCATTGCTGATGAGAGGGAGAAATATGTTTCAATATCATTACAAAGGACTCAGCTGCACTGAATGAAGTTACAGTCAGTGAAGCCATCCACTAAGGCCAGTGAACAGGAGGAAATCGATGAGTTCAAAGAGTAAAAGGGCAAAATAGCAAAGACCTAAGCTACAGAGCTCAGGCACCCAGCAGGGAAGGCTAAGGGATCAACAATGCAATTATAAGTCTTCAGGAAGCAATGGAAATATTGAGCAGTTGCACCGTTTCAAGTGAAGAGACAACAGGTAACTCCAGAGACAGAGGAAGAAGCATTATGGTCATCCCGGGCAGGATTTCAATCAAGAGGAGCAAGCTATCACCTCGTCAGAGACTTAGAGGGCATGAAAATTAATCTTTGAATACTCCAAAGGAGTTGGACTGCCGAAAGAGGAAAAATTGGAGCCTTTTGAACCAAAGTACTCAAAGGAAACATACTGGACAGACTAAAGCAAGGATAGTGCCACAAGCCACCAGCACATTTTAAGTCAGCAAGGTACTGAACTATTAACTGGAAAGAATTGGCAATATTGACTGAGGAAACCAGTACAAAGCCTGCAGAGGTTTAATTCAGGCTGCTGCAAATATTTTTCAGCATTACATGAGAGCTTTTAGTTCTCTGGGTAAGGTATCTGAAATGCATCCCTTTCCTTGGAAGTGATGATCTAGCAACAATGGAAGGGTCAGATATACTGAAGTCCATCGTTCTGGAATGGAAGTGTCTCAAGAAGGCAGCCAGGACCACTAGCAGAGGCATCTTGCCTACAAGTAGAACTGATGTCAGTAAGAGGACATGACATGCAAGCTACTACTGAAATAAAAACATTTTTATAGTTCTTTTCCCTCTAATTTTGCAGCCTCCATCTTAGGAGTCTCCAGGACTATGCAGCAGCAAGCCGTTTGCTTCTCCAGTTTCCTTAAAGCCTTGCTCTTTAATGCCCAGAACCCTGCATGTCCTTGCTGCTCCAGTACTCGGCTGCCCAAGTACCTCCTCCTTCCAGAAGTCCCTACTGGATGCTTTTTTCCTTCAAGGTACATATTTCATTCAATACCTATCAAAGCTCATGCACCATCAGACTGTACAGGATGTAACAGATGTAACAAAGACCCTTTTTTTTTTTTTTTTTTTTTTTGCTCTGTGTACATGAGGACAGAATGGCTTTAAGAATAGTTGCCTGTTTAATTCACTCTTCCAACAGAGATATCCAAAATACACACTCCATGGGAATGTTGTGATTCAACGTTTCAAATATTCGGTTTTCTTTCAGTAAATCAAAAATCCTTGAAAGAAACCAGGTAAAAGATGGACGTTTCTCTATGCCAGAGTTTTAAACTTTATTTAGCCCTCTCCTAACTCGCATGTCAGCTCCAAACGCTACTAAAAGTGTTACTCTGCAATCACTGACATTGACCAGTGACCTTAGACCAGACAAACAACATACTGTCGGCATCTACCTTTGAGATCAGTCAGTGTGCTCATTCCTAATCCATACATTTAAGAAAGAGAACCAAAACACTAGACTTCTTAATCAAGCGCCTTTAAAAAGTTTACAGGAGTTAAATTAATGCAGCTATATTTAAAGCTGTAATCTCAAAGGAAGCTCTGGGCTTGCCTAAGGTTATTTTCCTAAAAAAAAGAAAAAAATCTGTAGGATGGACTTTAATTAAATTCTTCTACTTACAGAACAGGCATTTCCCAGGAGCTTCTAACTTTTGTGCATTCTTATTAAAATTTATACAAATTCTAAACAATTTGCTTACAACTGTTCTTTTCTTAGAATCACATCAAAGCTCTTCCCACCCAATACGCAGGGACTCTATCCCCTTCTGCTTCTATCTTCTCTTCTATGTCTTCAGTTTCCCTAATCTTTTAAAAACTGTTTTTCTACATCTAAATTTTAGCCTTTCATTTATATTTGTTATATTTATTACTTTCCTCACTGGTCTGTTGGTCTGCAGAGACTCATTCCACTTGCCCAAGGAATGGGGAATGTCTTCTGGGTAACACCATCACCCATCTGGACTGAGAAAGCACATCTCCATTACACAGTAAACCTCTGCTTAAGAACTTCCAATTCTAAATTTTCCTTTCTAATCAATTTTCCTCCTGTTATTCCACAGCCTGAGGATGATTTGCACTTTTAAATCACTAGTTTTAGCTCTTGAAGCAGAATCTAGTATCGCATACTGTGGCCATCATAATTATAGTACATCCCGTGAACTTCTTCAAAAATGATCCTACAGGAACAAAGCATTGTTGAGTACCCTTATTCCCAGCTCGCTTAGCTGGCAGCCTTAGCAAATAAGACAGGCTGCATAAGCACTGATGTCTGTCAGCCAGCTACCACTCCCTCCCCTTTTGCCCTTTAATCACAGGATAGCATTCAAGATGATAAAGTTATGCATTGATGGAATAGCGGGACAACAGCACTGCTGTCTACAGTCTCTCTTTCATGTTCTTTGCAAAACACAACCTGCCCACATACCACAGATCCAACTAGAGAAATTCAGCTAGAGAATACACTGGGGTCTTCAAATACAGCTGCATTTACCAAAGTTTCACATGGTACAAGTAGAAGTCAAAGAAAGACCTCACTTGGAGGTTTAAATCTAGCTGCTGTACCTCAGCACATCTAGAGTTTATCTGTAGGGCAAGTAAGAAATACTGAAAGTGGACCCAGAAAAGCAGAGTATCTGGAAAAAAAAATTTCAAACAAGTCCAGTTATGACAACTTCCTTCCTGGCCATACAAGCCCTCTCTGGGATACAGCTGACTCCACAAGCAGAGCAGCAAGAAGTTTCCCTTGCTGCCTGAGTCACCTTTCCTACGCTAGCATAAACACCTCTGATATTATTCAGGATGTTCCTTATAATTATCTGGAAATGTTGATCTGCATGAATAATGTATATATTGGGCTGGATGCAGAACTGAAAGGCATATAAAAAATTCATTCTGTTCATGCAAAAAATAGGCTATGAAGGTGTTTTTGAAGGTGTTTTAATGGAAGACAAACTGAAAAAAAAAATCCTTCTTAGGATAGACCCTAGCTTTATTCTGAAGAATTATTTGTTCGTATTGGGAAGTGAAGATTTAAGAATAGCCTAACTGAAAACATTTATTTCAAAGTGTTAACAATTAACATTCCTGAACTTTTTTCGGCCACTTTTGGAATATGCATTTACAGCTGAAAAAAGTGCATCTCAAGCCTCAAAAATGTCTTCTTCAGCAAGTTTCTCCATTTCCAAAAACACTCCCCCAGCCCTGACTGGGCAGAGATCTGCCTCACTCTCAAAGTTTCCGTGCACAGACAATACATTGGTTTCTGTTCCTCGGTCTTCAACTTAGAGCAAGTTTGTTAAAGAGTTATAAGAATTCACATTTACAGCCTCTCATATACTTTTCAGTTGAAGAAAAGTTACCCCTTGTTTACACAAGATGCACACTGAAAAAAAACATACCCAAGTTAAGTCTCCCCCTCCTTTTAAAGTGGAAGAAAGTGGAAGAACCTACACAGACTCCAGCTAGGTTGCACCTTTCAGACCCGATGCACAAGCTAGGGCACAGGCCCTGCTGCGGGACATGGGACAGGGTGACATCATCCCAGATAACACTGTGAGCCATGCCACAGGCATGCTCTTAGCCTTCACATACTTTCATAAAATAGGAGAAAACTGCATCAAGACAAGACTGTTTATTCAGGGCAGTTAAGCTAAATATTTCAAGTCATATGGGGAAACTCAATAAAATTGCTGCTGTGTACCCATACTGCAGAGCTCCTAGTTATTGCAGAGCTTTATCTAGTCCTGAATAAATGTGTTTATCTGCAGAGTCTTCACTAATATCCACTTTCAGTCTGCACAATCTTAATTCTGGATATGCACATTTTCTGACTAAGGGATCTGTTTAGGAAAGTGTCCAGGTAAATAATTAGCCTTCAAATCATGTAGCGTTATATAGGGAAGATGTATTCACTGTCTGACCTCTTCTCTGAAGAATTAGGGGCCCAGTGGTAAAAAGACAGTACAAACATATGAACAGAAAAATAGATTTTTGATACATAGGAAGAAATGAAGAGAATCCAGTACTTCATGCCAACGGTCTTATTTCAAGGATAATGGCATAAAACTGTCTCCATCTGCAGTTTCAGTATTAACACATCAAAACTGCCTATCAAATGGTCTCGATACTCTCTTTAGATCTTAAGCGTACATCTATTTATAAATAAAATAAATTACAATCATAAAACTTAAGAGATGCAGGTCATTACACAAGAGTATAATTAAATCCAACTGGGTTCCTCCAAGCTTCATAGAAGCCATGATAAGATCTTCTTGACTTGGATTAAAAATAAATTGCTGAGTAAATTAGATTTCCCAGTGTTTTATCTAATTAATCCACCTCTTAACTCAAATTGGTTGGCTTTTTAATTAACAGCTAATCTCATCCATATGATGAGGGTTTTTTTTTTTTTGCTCATACTTCTTTTTTTAAGAATGCTATAGTTTGTCACATTTTTTTGTTGATTATTTTTATGAGTTTTTTTTTTTATAAAGGTTCTTGCTAATTATACTGCCTTTGTCAATGACATTGACATTGGGATTGTGTGCACCCACCACAGTTTATGGATGACAGCAAGCTGTGCAGCATGATTGATGCTCCTGAGGGACAGGATGCCTGAGAGACCTAGAGCAGCTCAAGCAGTGGGCCCAGGAGAACCTCACAGGTTCAATAAATTTAAGTGCAAGGTCTTGCACCCGGGTCATGGCAACTCTTGCTATTAGTACAAGTAAGGGTATGGATGGAACACAGCCCTGCCAATAAAGACTTGGGGTTACTGGTGAATGGCAGGCTGGACAAGAGCTAGCAATGTGCCCTCACAGCCCAAAAAGCCAACCGTACTCTGGGATGCATCAAATGAAGTGCAGTCAGCAGGTAACGGGAGGTGATCCTGCCTCTGCTCTACGCTGTGTCCAGATGCACAGTCCTCAGTACAAGAGAGATGTGAACCTGCTGGAGCACATCCAGAGGAGGGCCATCCAAACGATGGAGTGCCTCCACTATAAGGACAGGCTAAGAGAGCTGGGGCTGTTCAGCCTGGAGAAGAGAAGGCTCCAACAAGACCTCAGAGTGGCCTTTCAGTATCTAAATGGAGGCTGTAAGAAGGAAGGGGACAGGTTCTTTATCAGGGTCTGCTGTGTTGGGACAAGGGGAAATGCTTTCAAATTTAAAGATGGGAGATCTAAGTTGGATATAAGGAATAAGTCTTTTACAGTGAGGTGGTGAGGCACTGGCTCAGGATGCCCAGAGATGTGGTGGAAGCCCCCTCCCTGGAGACATTCAGGTCAAGCTGGATGGGACTCTGAGCAGCGTGATCTAGCTGTGGATGTCCTCCTTCACTGCAAGGGAGTTGGACAAGATGACCTTTAAAGGTC